>JAOYFF010000128.1:28950819-28975607 GCA_025773925.1 Cryptomyrus ogoouensis
CTAAAGCAGGATAAAACCTTGTATGTGGTTCATTCACTTCATGTTTTTAGAGATTAAAAACGTAAACAAGAATCTCTTTTACTTTTAATTGAGTAAAATTTTCACTCATTACTTGTACTTTCACTTGAGTAACATTTTTGAGTACTTTTTACACCTGTATTTACCTGAGAACTAGTATGGCTCATCAGAAGCCAGGTAGGATAGAAAACCTACTGGATAGTAGCCCTCCAGGACCGGAGTTGGTGACCCCTGGTTTAAGAGAATAGCATGGTAGTATTAGATTCATGATTTATAGTTCAAAACAGTAGCATTTTTAGATCTCAAGGGCACCATTTCCAATATTATAATTAATCCTCACCTACACTGTGTGTCTTGTGAAAGCAGACATTTAAAACATTTTGTTTTGTTTGAGTGTAAATTTGTTCACTTATCAGGTGCTGTCCTCCGTAGAGCTGTAAAATGAAAGTAACATTGATGTAATATGTTAATATCTAAAATGCTAAAAATTAGTTGTTGCCCAGCTTTAGCTTCACTTTGACAATGAGCGCAAGTCTCCATGCATCGGGTGATACAGTAATTACTCTGTAATTAGCTGTGAAAGCAGTCAATATTAGTCATTAGACAAGATGATGTACAGCTGGACAGAACAGCTGTCCCAAAAATGCGTAAGACCTTCAAAATGATTTTGTGAGAATACCTCCAGATTACCAAGATTATGTTAGTAGCTGATTGTTTGGCATCTTTTTATCAGTGAAGGTAATTTTTCAGCCGAAACAGAAGAGCAGAAAACCAGCAACAAAACCCAATAAACCTAATAAAAGTTATTTCCGGACTTCTCCAAAGATGGATAACAAGTTATACACCTACTTTTGAAAATACTGTGTAACAAAAGAGCAAAAAACTTTACAGCTAGTCATAGTTCTTTTCTACATAGCAGTAGGAGAATGAAGCTCAGGATTCCAGTGATCTTCCATTCTCTTCACAGTTCATCTCTGCCATCCCAACGCACCGATTGAAGTTCTTGAAGGAAGCTGGTCATGGTATCCCCAAGGAGGAGATCCCGGAAGAGGAGCTGACAGAGGGGGTGGATGAGATCGATCATGCTGAGATGGAGCTCCGCCGCGGGCAGATTCTATGGTTTCGTGGTCTGAACCGTATCCAGACTCAGGTAAAATCCATCTTAGGCCCTTGCCGAGCATGTCTGTGGAATTCCCCCACTGTTTCGATGCCTCCTTTGTATCTTGCTGAGGCGTTAGCTGGAGCTTGTGTTCTGTCCTTTACTGGCCAAAGCCAGTCTGTCCCATTGTCTAGGAAAAACTGCCATGGGAACATTCTGGTTGTTCTGTGACAGCTGATCTGTTTTTCAGATAAATCTTTGCATTGTTAGTTATTGTAATTTTCTGTAAAGAAGAAGTTATTTGGACAAGTAGAACAGTTTGCCCTTATAGTGTCCTCATTAGACTCTTGGTCTGATACAAACATTGTATCAGGAGGTAAAAAAGATCTGAGGAAAAACAAGGACCAATTTCTTATTTCTGCTTATTTTCACATGCATGGAGATATACAGTTGCCTGTACCACACATATGGATCTGTTTGTATTGTAAAACAAATGGCAAAATTTGGGTGAATGAACATGTTATAGATTTTCTGCATACAGAATTTCTTACTCCTCATCTTTGTTCTTGGAGTTTTGAAACAAGCAGGGATTGTAAAAATTTAACAGCACCATTTTTTTGTTGTCTCAAGGAGAGTTATGGGAGTGTCCCTTTAGAATGTATGTTTCAATCATATAACATAAGCTGAACATATTTTTTCAAAACATGCTGTCTGCATTTATATATTTATTAATTAAAATATAATATTTATTGTTATATTTATTCATGATTCTTTGGTATGATGTATGGCTAAGAATGTTTTAGTAAGTATAATGCAAACCCATGTTTTCAAAGAGATATGCCTCCCCCGTCGATCACTGAGTTTCTCACTTGAAGCCTAGTGTTCCAACAAACTATTTAGTTTCTTAAATTAATGTATTCTGGATACAATTCATGCAGAATTCTTTTATGTGTCAGTATATTGTGATCTATTTTTTTGGTCTAATTATGGGTTTTATGAAGCGTTTATCATCTTAGTTTTGCAGATCCCAGCTGGATCCATGTTATGCTCTATTAATTCCAATTGATTTGCAGATTCTAGGTAAAAGACACCTGTAAAGTCACAGCAAACTGACAAAACAACCATTATAATGCTGTTGTTATTTAATTTATTAATAATTAGATTCAAATATATTTATATACAATGCACAGATAAGAGAACATTTCAGGCATGTTTTTTTCACTTATGCAGGATTTTGTAAAGTTTACAATCCCTGTGTGTACTTTTATTTCTCATTTTTATACAGTATTAACTAAAAGCACAAAAAATCCCTTATGTTGTAATTAGGCTACTATGGAAGTTTAGACATTTGACCATTTTAAAAATTACATTTCCACAAGCTTAAATTTACCGTGATCTTAGCAATGAATTCATCAGTGACCTCTTCCCAAGTGTCACTTGTGCCTTCAGTTCTTCAATCAACAAGAGCTTCCCGCGAGCAAGATCTGCTTAAATATCAGATATTATCTCCTTTTTCTATTGCTACCAATTTGTTTACCAATTAATGAAAAAATGACTTTTGTGTTTATTGTGGTTTTTTTTTTATTATTCTGTTGTGGATTGCAGTCTGTCATCCCCTACCGTAGCGATCATAATTAAGGAACAAGTGACAGTTGTGTAGTCTTACAATATTGCTGCTTATCCAAATTCAAAGTTATTCTGAATGAACAGATGTATTTTTATCATATTTAATCAGTGAAAGTTATCCTTATCACAATTTCTTATACAAGAAATTTGGAGAATTAGAGTACGGTTATAATTTTACTGCAGAAGTATACAAATGGATTTTGTCAACTTTTTTGATGTTTACAGTTTTTTATAAATTAAGGGCCTTGCTTTCAATGACTTTGGCACATCAGCATCCATAGGACACAACTAATTTCTCGCGCTGCTCTGATTTGATTTTGTTCCACTCGTCACCCAGTTTCTTCTACAGTTTGGTAACTAGTAGGTTTGTTTGCCATAACTTTGTTGCCAATTACCTTCCAGAGATTTTTTGATAGGGTTCCAATCCGGAGATTGGTGGGCCATTTCATAAGCTTGATGTTCTCCCTTTTAAGGAATTGATTTAGCTGTTTTGTAGTGTGACAAGGGCTATTGAGTTGTACAAATATGGCGTGTCAGCCTTCATCTGAACAACCTGATGTCACAGGGTTTCAGTCACCTTGGAAAGGCCCACCATCTCGCAGAATGCCTGCCAAATAGATTGCCTTTCTAAATAGATTGGGGCTGCCAGATATTTCAAAATATTTCAGATTAGAACTGAAAACTGAAAGCATAACCTAATTTTGATCGCAGACTATCTTTGAATTTCTTGTTTAAACATTTTGTTTTGTGTTGTGCAATCAATTTTTACTGATTAAATATGATTAAAATGTATCTTTCCTATTCATGTCAGAGTAACTTTGAATTCAGATAGGCAGCAGCTCTGTATATTACAAAAATGTCACTCGTTCTCTAATTGTGATCCTACTGTTTAATGTCCATTAATGGGTTTTTCTCAAGTCTTAGCTCCATTTGATTTTATTGTCCTTTTGCTGTACCATTCCCATTTTCGTCACATCCTCTTCTCTATAATATAGAGTCAAATCCCTGGAGTAGTAGGAGTTAGAGGCCTTGCCCAAGGGCTTAGTAGTGATATAAATTCTCTGCTGGCCACTGAATTTGCAACTTCCAGTCATGAACACAGATCCCTAACCACTGAGCTACACATCACCTTCATACTTTTTCCTCCAATCATGAGTGCAAGAGCTGGCCACAAAGTAGTCATGGTAGTACTTAGCTCTTTGCCACACTGTGGTTTTGCATTATACCTGGGGAGTCACAGTAAAAAGAAATAAATAAATAAACCGGGTATAGCCAATAGGAACCAAGGCCTCATCTCAGCAGCTTTTTCTCCCCACTTAATGTCAGATTCTCCTCTTTTTTTCTCAAAGCTATTTCTCTTATTGTCTTGCCTTTTAAATCACCCTAAGTCTCTCTAATGCTGTTCTTTTTTTCCTCAATCAACCTGCCCAAAGTCTCTTCCATCTTGCACTGAATTTTGCTCTTTCTCCTGTCTCTGTTTTACGCTCACTTTCTCTCTCTCTCTTCTCACTTTCTCTCTTTACCAGTTGCTCCCACTTACACTACACCCTCAATCTCTGACTCTTGCTGTTCTTTGCAGATGGACGTGGTTTATACATTCCAGATGGGCCAAACTGCAGTGCCGGGGGCCCTGCGCCGGCAGCCCTCAGTGGTCAGCCAGCACAACGACGCAAAAACTGTTTCTAGTCCCACCCATGTAGGGATTTCCTCTTCCTCGTTGTCTGCCAATTCTGCCATGGCTGCTCCGCCCACCTCTGCCTCCGCTTCCTCTTCTGCTGCAGGCAGTGAGTGTGCAGCCTCTCTACAACCAGTGCTGCATGTAATAAATGACTTCATGGCCAATGCTCACTGATAATAATCGCTCCTCTTTTTATTGTCTCATTCTCCCATTCTCCAAATGTCCTTTTCTCTGCTGTTATGCAAAGAGACTTTTCCTTTTCCAGCTTGGCATTCTTCTCTAAGTATTGCTGGCTAAACGCCCACTTCATAGTTTAACCCTTATGTGAATCTTAAGGACATACTGAACAATATTCAGTTTGCAAAGCATCATTCATTTGAACTCAACTGTTATTGTCTTAATTGATTTAAAAATATTGCAATTGGTTCTGGCTGTTTTTGGGCCAAATTTGATAAGAGATATCGTTTAAGGGTTAATAGCTGAGGGTGCCTACATTTTTTATGTGCTTCCGCATGTATGAGTGTGGGTTTGTGACTTTCTCCCTCTTCTCAAACTGATTTGCTTAACATGGTAAACCATTGATTAAGCAGAATCCAGTGTACTGACATTTAACAGAAAGGCAGAAAGAAAAGAAGCTATAGTGTTTGCCATTGCAACTCCGAGTGACCTTGTTTGTGCTATGTATAGAGCCCCTGCTTGGACAGTATGCTGCCTGTCCCTTTGTCCTGAAAACGGCTGCTGCTGTTCTGCCTGGTAACAGAGCCTTGAGAGAGATGTTCACTTTCAAGTCTCAGACTTCATGGAGAGCTGGCAGCTGCTGCAAACACCTCTCTTTCACACACTTGATTTCAGTGAAGTCCCCCTCCTCCACTCATGTATCTGCTCCCATTAATGGCATTTACTCTCTTTACATTCTGTTCCTTATCCTGCCTTTTCAAAAGAAGTTGTGCAGTTATGTGAACATGTATGCACATTGGGTTTAATACACATTAAACCCCTATACCTCAGCATATATACTTCAGTAATGCAAATGGTCTGTGTAATAGCATTAATAGCTTTGACAGATGGGAAATCAGAAAAAAATGTGAAGCTTTTAAAAAGGCATATATATGCAAAGCTTTCACAGTAAAATTTACACTTCTACCCCTGCAAAGGAGTAGTATATTTATTAATCAACTTCAAATTTACTCTGGAGCATCAGAATTCCAGTCGTCTTCATGTGCTTTGTCTGCTGAATGAATGATGCTGAAGCCCAACCACCTGACATAACCTGAGTTAAGTTTAGCCAATTCCATCATTCTGTCTCTGCTTTTTTGTCCCTGTCCTTCCTCTCCCCATTCTATTTGGTTGGAGTCTGGCAGATACATTCTGCACCTCTTGATTGTGTTTTTTTGTTTTTTTTACTTTATCGAAAACATCTTTATCACATACTTATGCGAGTTTCAGTACACTGTGTCTTAGCTTTGAAAACTAATGCTGAAAAAATGTTTCAAGGGCAGATGGGCTTCTGGTTAGGGGTACTGAAAGCAGTGTTTATGTATCATTTCATTTTAGGCACCAAGAATAAGTCAGCATGTAAATAAAATCGGAAAGTTCCCAACATGCAAGAACTAATGATGTTGTCATTATCATGTTATGTTTTGGAAGACTTGGAGACATAGGGAAGTTTTCCACATCTAATTGCCACTGCTGTAATGGCGCACACTTCTGTTACTTTTCAACCATTAACTTAATTGAGTTTATTGTGTTACCATTTTTCATTGTGTCGTATGTAATCATTTCAAATGTATTTTTTCTAGAAGAGAATTTTCACTTTTAATATTGCTGGAATTCTCAGAGGTTGCACATGACAGATACTTGGTATGACAATGCCTAATTTGGTTAATGGAGATGCAACAGGAATTAGAAACCAGATGTCTGGTGCTACCCCCAGATGAGTAATAGTAGATTGCCCTTCAGGTGACTCTCTATGGCTGCTGAGGTAGAAATAACTCCCATAAAACCAGTACCTTTGGGATGAATTTGTATGACTTATTGTAAAAAAAAAAAAAAATCCAAACAACTACCATATTTTCTCAAGTAAGACCCCTCTAAGGATAGTGTAGGTGTTTCTCCAACATGCTGGTCTTTCTCACTGAGCTAGAGGCCCACATTCTTATGGCTTTCTTTATTTCCCCTGCAATAATCTCCCACCAAAGGCAGAGTCAGATCATATATTTTCCTCCTCCTCCAGCTCCTTCCACTGTGTGTGACTTCCTCAACAGTATTGTGTTGTGAGTGATACTGTGAAGTATCTCTGTCCTCTGTAGCATGCAACTGGATGAGTCAAAACTGGATACAAATGCTGCCCCCCTCAGGAGAACCAGTTGTTTGCCTTAACATAAGCTAACATGTCATTTTGAAATGTCAATAGTATTTTTTTCACAGCCTGCTTTTCCATGGGGTTGGCAAGCACTTCCAAAAAAAACTGTAAATCAAAACTTTTTAAAAGCAGTAAGCATTTACACAAAGAATCTGAAATACAACCCTGTTTCCAAAAAAGCCATACTGTGTAAATAAAAACAGAATGCAATGATTTGCAAATCATATAAACCCATATTTAACTGAAAATAGAACAAGGACAGCATATCAAATTTTGAAACAAATTTTATTGTTTTATGACAAATATATCACCTCTTCTTTTAACAACGATGTAAATGTTGCTGGAGGTTTGAAAATGAAATGTCCCCATCTTGAGTGATACAGGATTTCAACAGCTCAACAATACGGAGTCTACTTTGTTGTATTTCATGATGTGTCAAATGTTTTCAGTACGTGACAGGTCTGGACTGCAGGCAGGCCAGTCTGGCACCCGGACTTTTCTACTGCGGAGCATGCTGTTGTAATATGCACAGAATGCATTTTGACATTGTCTTGCTGAAATATACAAGGCCTTCTCAGAAAAAGACGCAGTCTGGGTGTTAGTATATGTTGCTCCAATACCTGTATATATCATACAGCATTAATGGTGTCTTTCCAGATGTGCAAGCTACCCAAGCTATGGGCACTATTGCACCCCCATACCATCACAGCAGCTGGGTTTTGAACTGTCTGCTGATAATAAGCTGAATGGTCCCATTCCTCATTAGTTGGGAGGATACGGCGTCTATGACTTCCAAAATGTATTTGAAATTTGGATCTGTCAGGACAGTTTTCCATTTTGCCTTTGTTCATCTTAAATGAGCTCGGTCCAAGACAAGTCAGCGGCATTTCTGGATGATGTTTAGGTATGGTTTCTTTTCATGATAGTTTCATCCTGCATTTTTGGATGCAGACAGTGGTTTTTAGTAGTGTTCCTGGGTCCATGCAGTGATTTCCACTCTAGAAACAAGTTGAGGATCCGAAAATCACTGCTATCCAATATTTGTTTTTGGCCTTGCCCCTTGCGTACAGGATTTCTCCAGATTCTCTTAATCTTTTCATAATATTATGTACCACAGATGATGAAAATCCCAAATTCTTTGCAATACTAAGTACATTATTCTTAAAATGTTGCACTATTTGCCCACACAGTCTTTCACAGAGTGGTGAACCTTCACTGCACAGAGATGACTGAACTGTTGCCAGTGAACCTAATTAGTTGTGAGATATTCAACCAGGTGTTTTGTTTTAGCATTACACATCTTTTCCAGTCTTTTATTGTCCCTATCCCAGCTTTTTTTAAATGTGTTGCTGGCATCCAATTCGAATTGAGCATGTATTTCTCAGTTTCAACATGTGATATGTTGTCTTAGTTCTGTTTTCAGTTAAATATGGGTTTATATGATTTACAAATCGTTCCTTTCGGTTTTTATTTACATTTCACACAGTGACCGAACTTTTTTTTAAATGGGGTTGTAGATAGATATCAGTTTCTATGACATAAAATGTACGGAATAATATTGAGGATTGGACATTGCTCCATTTGCTTTTCAATGTTAGGACTTGCAAGTGCCTGTATGTCTGCTGTTTTGTTTTTTTTTCCTTCTCCCTCATTGTGTTTATATATGTCTGTTTGGGGGCGTGTCTGGTGCTTATGCAGAAAGACTGACAACTAATTTCTGGCTTCATATTGAAATAGTTTTGAGCAAGATTGTTATTCTTGAATTAGAATAAAATACAAATGGAAATAAGAACGTAAATCTCAAACGAACAAACAATGATGCCACATACTTGTGGTTGTGATGGAACTCTGATGGAACTGAGAAGAATGTCCTTTTCGGCACATACAGTCCCCTTTGAGAGTGTTCTGTGCTGTGTTATATATTAATGCAGCCCTTTAACAAACTGTATTTTTCAGGAAAATCAGTGAGAATTACTGCAATGTACCTTACAACAAATTTGTATTGAAAATAATTTAAGTGAACTGAATCTGTAAGTTTTGTTTACGTATTCAAAATGCAAAAGCATTTGTTACTGATCTACCACTATCTGTCACTGTCTTTAAGGTCCACACACGCCCCTTTAAATGGTGTCATTCACCATTTCCAGCTGGTTTATTTGTTGTTTGCACAAATCATTGGGGACAATGAGATTCGTAGGGCTAAAGGCAATATCTTTTCAGCAATGCTGCTAAAAAAATCTTTCCTTTTTTCAAATATGAATGTCATTTTCTGTTTTTATTTTCATTTACAACCTTCCTGTTGATACTTCCACATTCTATGTATGTTATTTTTGTTCCTCTCCATTTAGGCAAACAGGTAAGTGTGTTACAAGGTTCATAGTACATGCCGTTTTGCAAGAGGTACAATTTCTAAGTGTGTGCTGGTACCTGATGCCTACACTGGTAGGAACTGAAAGTTTGTCCGACACATCACTCAGATGAATGAGTTAAGTTGTGGCACCACAGAGACTGAGTTAATTGGATCTAAAAGTTGGCATTTTGTATTATGTACTATTGTCTCCCTAATGTAATGTGTTTGTAATGGTGTGCCACACGTTTTTTTTTTTTTGTCATTCCCTTTACCCATCTTTTTCCTGTCTCTGTATGTTTATGTTGACTCCAATAGCCAGAGAATTGTGTATTTTTACGCACTTTGATGGCTTTTTTTCTAGACAGGTAAAGAAAAGATGTTGCCTTTAAAAGTAGTGAGAATGTTTTTGCACGGGGTGTTCATGTATTAATTTATGCAAGATATGGTGATCCAAAATGTAATGCGCACTTAATTTTCACATGGTCCTGGGATGTTTTGTTTTCTTGTCATATTTCATTTGATTGGTTTATTTTTCCTTGCATTTCACTTTTTTTCCAGCAATACCTTTTTCAATCATGGTGCATATTTTATGGTTACATTTTAGTTTTTCCTGATTTTCCAGTGTGTTGTACTGTGTGTTGCTTTCTAAAAAATACAAGTATAACCAAGGCTACAGTGATTGTAGTCATTTACAGCAATTGGTCATTCTTTTTCTGCAGATATAGCAACCCACCCCTCATTGCAAAGCAAAGAACAGTAAAACTGTAAAAATCATCTGATACTAATTTTGCCTTTTTCTCTTTTTCTCTCCATATACTACGAATTCCACCTATCTGCGGATGCAACCGGCCACAGATTAAAGTGGTTAATGCATTCCGTAGTTCCCTTTATGAAGGCCTCAAGAAACCAGAATCCAAAAGTTCCATCCATAACTTCATGTCCCATCCAGAGTTTGTCCCAATATCTGAAGAGGCGGTTACAGTCCCTGTAGTTGAGGAGAGCAACGCTGAGGCTGAGATTGAGACTCTCCCCAGTTTCTCTAAAGAAAGACAAAACTTCCTCTAGCCATCTCTGTAATTTTCTGGTCTGTTCCACTGCCACCAACACTCTAGTAATCCTGATCCCCATTCTACGTCTTGGACACCGCATTCAGAAAATCTCTCTAGTGGACTTTTGGACATTCTGCAGCAACCAACTGTCTGCGACACTTTCCTCTTTGAAGCAGGCTAAGACCCCCCCTCCCCTAGAGTGTGTATACTGTAAGTACTGGTGGTTGCATTACACAGTGTACACTAAGAGGTGGGAATGTCATCTTGGGCTGCATCTTCCACCTCGCCCAAACACCGCACAAACTCCATTCCTGTCTTTATTTTATTTCTCATATAATCTATTTATTTTGTTTTTGTTTTTACCTAAAACTTTTTTTCTACACATTTTTTTCTACCTAGTAAAATGTGTTTTTAGATTTTTGTATTCACGTATATACTATATGCATACATAAACCTAAATAATTACATGTGTATATGTATGTGTGTGTATATATTGTGCATGCATATGTCTTTATATTTCACAGTAAACCATAATGCTAATTGGCAGGTATGTGCTATACAATTAGGTGCTGTTATTCAATAGTTCTGTCACTGAAACATTTATGTAATTTTATTTGTGTTAAGACAAGAATGAGTCTCTAGCTGTGCTACTCCTTCAAGTGAATAAGTCAGTCAGTAATTATATAAATAAATGTCCATGACAGTTCAAAGTCAATGAGCAGCATTCTGCAGCTTAAAGTTAAGGTAAGGTTAAAACAAATCCTCCAAAATACTAAGTCAGGATATAGACTAGTGAAAAATCCAGTATGAATTCATGTTTGTCATGGAGATTTATAGTCTATCACAAACACGTTGTCTGCTTGCAACAATTTATCTAGATGAATATAATATTAAATATTATTTATTCATGATAGAACTTACTCTTTCATGCCTTTAATTTAAATTTAGGGATAAAGTAAAATAGCACATTTTACCTTGGAATAAAATTGTGCTAAAATATTTCCGTGCAGGGCCTGTAAATGATGTATTGCAATTTTTAATTCCTGATATAAAGAATTCTTTTATTTAGAAAAAGAAGTGACATAAGAACTGAATAAACACACACTATCACCACTATGAAACATACCATAAGAAGCCTAATGATATAGCACACCTGTGCATGGTTAAATGTAAATTCAAGTAATACTTACCAAGCATTTGTATGCAACAAATGATCTTTGTTCAGTCCTGTAACTCTTGTGTTAGCCAACAGCTGCATAAATACTCTGGTCTCCTGGTTTGATGAAAATGTTCCTGAATGATGTTTTCTTATGGTTACCAATACTGCAGCACTGCCATGTTTAAACCATGCTTTTTATCTACCTATTGTCCTGTGAAAACTACTACTACTTTACTATTTAGTCATTAGCCATATTTTCAAATTCATTTGTATCCCATTCACTTAGGTTTCTTCTTTCTCATCTTCCAAGCCAGCCAAAACAAAAATTGTTTCACTGCCCTCAGATGGATCACTCTTGTTTTTCAGGCAAAGCAAAATGTAATGATTCTTCTCTAAGAACATGTTGGGAAAAGATTTGTCTTTTTATTTTTTATTTTTTTTTCCATTTATTAAACTAACAATTTTTGCGAAACCTCTTGGATTTCATATAAACAAATTAACTGTTTAAAAATGTTATGTATTTTTATATTTAGTATTTTTAATAATATTCTCTCTCATATACACATACATACACACAAAGCTTAGGTCACATTTAATAAATGAGGAATACCAAAAAAAAAAACAAAAAAATTTACATATTACCCTATGGTTTGAAACTGTTCTTTATGTTTACCCCATTTGACATGACACTGGGCAAATTTCTTGAATTCGCACCATCCAACAAGTATACTATAACTGCATAACTTGCAGTACTATATTAATCTTTATTCATGTTGCTATTGTACCAACTTCCTACTATAAAGTATGTGTGCGATATATATTACTTACATAGAAACTTTACTTATTTTCTTTTTCTGCAATACATTAGTGAGTAATGGTCAATGGAATATAAAGCAAGAAACAGCACTTCATCAATATGGAATACTTTTGAAGTATTTTTTTTATATATATATATTCTATATTTTTCTGTTATGATTGAATTATCAGCAGGTTTAATTTACTGAGTAAGAGGAATGGTGCTTCAGATTACTGTTTTTGTTACCTTGTTTAGCAAAAAAATCTTTGATGTTGCCAATGATTAAATATTCCTAGAAAATACATTTTAAATGAGAGAACACCAAGGCAGTTTTTCACTGATGTACTTTGAAAGTAAAGTGTTACTGCCATAAGAGGGTGTGAAACACACAAGAATCCATTTGGTGATTACAGTTACAGGCGTTAGAGATGTTATTCAGTGGGCCATTTGAAACAGAAACTAGCTTATAGTTCTATGAAAGCCTTAGATACGCAAAACTTTTCAAAATGACTCTTGCACATCCAACTTACTGTAAATAATGAAAGCGATTGTGATTTGCAGGTAAATTGTGAGTAATCAAATGTCAGGGACCACCAGCAAAGCTTTAGGAATATTCTGCCAAAGTGTTGTGTACAGTCATAGCTTTCTTTTTCCATTTACTCTAACAAATTGCTATATATACTAATATTACTTGTGCTCCCTTTATTGTTTGCATTGTTGAAGTGTTGTTGATATAATCTTGTTTAAAGGCCTCCTTTTTAAAGGTTTTCAGTGCGCTGCTGTGATCTGTTTTGACTTGATTGCCCTTCAAATATCATTGTTTAAATAATTTCTTTATTTGTAATCCCCACTAGGTGGACAGTATAACAGGAGTTAACTTTTCAGGAAAGATGCTCAACAGTCAAATAAGTAAACTATGGTGAAAGCAAGGTATTGTTTGGTCTGCTTAGATGCCCTTGACAGTTGTTACACTTTTTTGCACAGATAATAGTTCTCTCTATTGTATAAAAATGCTTAAAGGTGTTCTGCAATAACTATTGAATGATGGTTACATATAAGAGCTAAATTTCTGTTCTGAGCATGACTGCTGATCTTTTATTTTTTTTTAATTTCCCAATTTTTATTGAATTCGGTGGCACACTGGGGAACAAGATGCAACGGCTGTAAATAATATCATAATTTAAAATCAAAAATCCATTGTTTAATTCATATTTACTTAAAACAGGTTGGCATAATTTACATCCTGTTTAAAATATATTTTAAAATAATGTTTCTTGTGGGGAAAAAAGGATAACTTAGCAGTCAGAACATTTTACTGATTTATAAGAAATAATAAGCACTGGTGTTTGTTTTAATCTTATATCATTTGTGTGGCATGCATGATAAAAATTGGGTCAAAGCAATATATACACCTGGTGCAATTGGTGTTTTAGTGTCCTGTGTTGCCTATGCCATGCTGTGTATATATTAAAAAAATACATTTGGGGGGAAAAAGAAAACTAGAAAGGACTAACTGCTTAATATACAATATATTTTGTGTGTTTGTGTGTGTGTGTATACTGTACACACACATATGTATATTAGGGGTGTAACCGTTCAGTATGTGTCACGGTTTTAGGACCATGGTAACAGTTCGGTTTCGGAATCTTTGTATTTATCTTTATCTTTATATTTATGAAGAAAATAAAAACACATCACCCTAATTAATTTAATTAAACAGTGAACTCTGTTTCAATATAACAACTCTTCATGCAGAAAAATGGCAGCATGACTAACTAGGCATAGTTTGTGTCTGTACTGTATAAAATTAAGGAGAGAAAAGCATAAAAATTATAAGTGCTTCTAAACTTTAATAATCTGTAGGTACTTTTTATTTGAAGAGAATATATATGAAGCTAAATGTGTCACTGTTAAAAAGCAAACACAAGCAATTGCAACACAGTAAGTGTAGATGGATAATCAATATTACCATCTCCACAACCCAAGAGAGCGCGTGTTTTTGATATGGTACACCCACATAAAGAGGGCAAAAAAAATATTGTGGCGAGTTGTCGAGTAATTTAATAAAGGAGATGTCAGCTGTTTTAAAACAAAATACTGTATTAACAGGCTTAGTAATAGCAATGGCACCAAGAGTTTACATGACACGATTACGCGCTAACAAAATGCACACATTCCACAGCAAATATTACACAGTTAAGACATTTGCAATTAACACAAATACACACTTTAATGTACATCATTTAAAAATAAGCGCAGTGCTGTACAAAGTGTGCAGGCTGCTGACCAACCCCACGGCATTACTTTGTGTCAGCCATTTGTCGACACTGGGTGAGATCATTGCTCATACAACGTTGTATTGCTGAAATGACATAGAATATGAATATACCGCTACCTTTAGCCAGGAGGCAGATGACCCCAGTTTTTTTATTAGTATTTTTGGAAAAAAAACGTCTTACATTTCCGGCAATACATGTAGGAAAATGGCATATAGTAATACCACGGTTAATGTGTGTGTATTGAACCGTCGGGGCGTACCAGACAGTTTAATAATATGATAATATACCGTGTACTGTTACTACCCAAATGTGTATACACACACACACACAACTCTAGAAAAAATTGACACCACTTCATTTTTTTTTTTTTATTTGCATTGTTAAATTCTCATAAAATTTTACACAGAAGCATACCCATAAATTGAGAAATGAGTGAAACTGAAAATGTTGCTTTGGTCTCTTAATTTTTTCCAGAGCTCTCTCTGTGTATGCAAATGTGTGTGTGTGTGCGTGTGCGTGCGTGCGTGTGTAAATATACAGATACACACACACTGTCTGTCTGTGTTAAATGTTATGCATGTTTTGCTATGGAGTGAGACGCAACAAAGAGACGTACACATGTACATAAGTACACATTAGGTATAGTTTTATATAGGGATACCTTCTAACAAGGTCTGTTTTGAAGCTTTTAATTTTACATAGCAACTTGAAGATATGTTTTTGTGGAAGTTTTAGAGGGATTTAAATCTTTGTTTCAAAGATTTAATGCCAAATGTTGTCTGACATATGATGACAACTGAAATGTCTACTAAATTTCTTAATTAAAGGAAAACCTGCAAAATGGATGGGCTCGTCCATCTTCTGAGATGCACACATTCATCTGATTAACAGGCAGGCTTTACACAGCCTCCTCCTTGTAGATTGTGCATTCCAGACGGACAGACAGAGCTCTTCCCTGCTCGGGAGAAACCCACACTGCCAAGATGCTGTATGGGAGCTGGCAGCTGCGTCTAATTTTAAAAGAGCAAGTAAAGTTTAGAGCTTTCCTTTTAAAATGTTCTCTGTAGAGATGCTTGTTTTGTACATTTCTTTGCTAAAATTCCATTCCTTTTTCCTTAAACTCTGCTTAGAGCTGCTGTCAATTATCATTTTTTCTGGTTGCAGGGAAGTGTTTGTATTCATTTATATTATTGTGTCTAAAATGAATTTTCATAGAAGTAGGCATCATAGTTCTGTAGCATATTTGCTTTCAAAACATTCCTTTTAAACAAAATCTAGTGATGGGTTACAGATTACGTATTTTACATACAATTATTTTATTACCCTTAACCTCTCAATAACATGTAGTTTGCATAGAAAGCATTTGCTAAGTTTCATAGACGGATTTTCAAAGCCAGATGCTTTACAAGTTACAGAATTGGATGTAGGCTGTAAATCAGTGGGTCTCAACCTTTTTTGCACTGCTACTCAGTTTTTACCATGCCAGCTCAGTCGTGACCCTATATCAAGTATAGGTTTAAATTAACCTTATAATCAAGCACGCAGTGCACTCTGCAATTTATGCCAATCAATGCCTATCACACAATTATGATTGGATGTGCCAGTGAATTTTAAATTAAGCATCTGTGGTTTGGCTTCATGGATTGGTTGAATGTTCACTAGTTTTGCTCTAACCATTTGCAGACCCAAGACCCATTTCTGAAGGTTAGTCCTAGGATTGGGACTGGGAAATCTGATCGTAGATCAGCATAGGATTTTGCTGGTTTTAAAATTCTTACTTTTCCAACTCTGATTGCAACCCTTTCATAACTTGCCGAGACCCAAATTTTGGTTGTGACCCATGTGTTGAGAATCCCTGCTTTAAATAATTGTTCTAAAGTTGGTGTGAGTGTAAGTCAGCTTGGCAAAGGTTATAACAGTTATATTACTTTCAATCATAACATTAAACCATAGTTCCATAGTTATTTATTGGTTGTGACCCATGTGTTGAGAATCCCTGCTTTAAATAATTGTTCTAAAGTTGGTGTGAGTGTAAGTCAGCTTGGCAAAGGTTATAACAGTTATATTACTTTCAATCATAACATTAAACCATAGTTATTTATTTACAGATTTACTAAAATGCTTTAAATAATGTAAACAACCCTAACAAAAGATTTTTTGTGGATAAAAGATTATCCACAAATTAAACTTATAAAGTTACATTGTCTCTGGCGTAGTTATTGCATGTATGAAAACCTTTGAAAAGTGCAAAATATCTCTATATAATATACAAAACTAGGAGAACACTTGTTTAATCTTGTTTTTTTTATATATATACATGAAGGTTTACAAAAAGCTGCCTTTCATATTGGTTCCTGGCCTAATCTGAAGTGACAGCTTATTTGTGACTATGATAAGTATTGATGTACACAATGAAACTTTCAAAAAACTATTGTGCTTTCCTGTTTGTGTCCACTGTTTACAATCACTGCCAATGCAGAGAGATGCCATAGGTATGGAAAAATAAGTGGGGCATCCATGTGTATGATTCAAATTTTGTTTGAGTGCTTTAGCATTTTAAGACATTTGATTTACCTAGTGAAAAATAAGGTTTGTTCCCTCCCTGTTAAAATACAATATACAATTCTGTGTTTCTTTTCATGCCAGATGTATGTGATGATGTTGCTTGAACTGCCAGCTGTCTGATATGGCATAGACTGATCTAGGTGTTAAAAAATGCTGTTTGACCTATAAGTTATAGATTAAAGATCTTGAAAGGGAATATAATTAAGGTGCTTTAGTAATATATGTACCCGTATAAAGGGTAAATAAGCTATGTTAAGGATTGAACTTGACACTGGTAGCATTAGAACTGCCAGGATAAAACTGTCATCCTCAATGTAGATATCTTAATAAAGAGAATATGTTAGTAACCAGTTAGTAATCAAACCCATTTTAAATACTTCTCATTTAATTTTAATAGTCAGTGTGAGAAAAGACTATAAATCACAGTGGTCGTGCAGTCTTCATCATTTGAAAAAACAGTGGGAAGTGAATGAGTATGCCGTTGAAGAAATTTAAATTTCACAATAAGTTTTTTCTTTTGTAACCTTTTTATTCTAATTTGAATATTCCAGTGACAAGCCAAGGGAAAATAGTTTTACAACATTGCATTTTCTAGTTGCTGGATATATAGATAGCCCCCTAAATGTCAAATTTGATTGACAGAATTAATGCTTTTTAAAAATGTCTTTTAATTATTGACTACAATGCTCTTCCTATAGCTGGACATTGAACTATTTTTGAGTAAGCAGTAATTAGACATAGGCAGTTCTTAAAGCAGCATCAGTGTGTGTCTCAACTTACAAAAGTATATTCAAACTAAATGTTGTCCTTTTGTAAATGCAATTCATCACCATGCCAAAAGGTCTGTCCTGTTTGCTTTTAACTATGCAACAAATTGCTTTGATATGTAAAAAAACATTTATGAATTGCTCTTTGTCTTTGTGTGCTTATCCTTCCTTCTCAGAATATGCTATCATTCTCATCATTATCTTATTTATACTAAAAAATTTTTTTTTTTAAATGTATCATTTATGTGCGTGTATACAGAAAATTCACAAATTAGTTTTTTTCTCTATCTTTTGTAATATATCATGTGGAATGCTTGTTCGTTATGTCCTCTCATTTAAATTTAAGCAGAAGAAAAAATAGTGATAATCCAAGCAATGATGATAATTATATATAAATCTATATCAATCAATATTAATAAAGCCATTTGGATTTAAAATGTTCTAGGTGTCTCATTGTACTGATGTTGTAGTAAATGCATATTACAGTGCTCAAAGAACACCAACAAAACATACAAAGTAATATAGTAGTATATCATTATGTTTTTGATTGTTGGGGTTAGATGCAGTGGTCCCCAAATCTCCGAAACAGGAACTCTCCTAGGATTTTCACATACTACAGTGTTAGATTAGAGAGGAGGGTGTGATAAGTTCTGTTGGCAAAGACCTTTGAAAAGCATTTCTCAATGCAAAATCTTCAAACCCTGAGGAAGAGTTCACTTCTGGGATGAAATTTTCTTGATCAGGTGATCACCAAAATGGACTGGTTCCAGGAATGTGACAGCAAGTTGAGTTCACTCCAAAAAGCCTATAGAAGTTTACATATCTCAACCCAACAAAACATCCTATTGAGTCAGCATGAGTCATGGTGAATGCTTTCAACACCATGTTGAACCCATCTCTCAAAGAGTCCAGGCTGTACTGAAGGCATAAGCAGGTCTTGTATGTCCACCCATTTTCTGTAACCACTTATCCCATTCAGAATCACAGGGGTCCAGACTCTATGGCCACAAGGCAGGGAACAAACCAGGATGGGGCATCAACCAAAAACAGGGCACACTCACGTATGCACACCTATGGGTAATTAGGTATCACAAATTAATCTTTTAATTTTTTTGGACTGTGGGAGGGAAACTGGAGTACCCAGAGGAAGCCCCATAATGACATGGGGAGATCATGCAAACTCCACACACACACAGAGCTATAACAGAGACTTGAACCTTGGTCCCAGAGATGTGAGGCTACAGTGCTGTGTTTGTGTGTGTGTGCACTTGTATGCATGTATGTACAGTATATATTGATATATACATGAAATTGTACAAACATTCATTTTCATCTTCATTTTGAAGACGACAATAAAAGGACTGAAAACTGAATATTTTTCTTCTGGTGTACGTATACATAGATACATAAAGAATAAACATAATGGATGTTTGAAACAAAAGAATTATGGCAAAAAATAGTTCTATTATGAACAACAGGGTCGATTTTCCCATGCGCAGGAATCAATAAAGGATGTAGCCGCCCTTAACTTCAACTGACTGACACTGAGTGCATCCACTTGTTTCCTGGTGGATCATGAAATGTTCCATTTTGTACCAATACAGAACGTGATTTGTCCTGTATTTTCAAATAGATTGTTCCATAAATACACTAAATCGGGGACCCCTAACATAACATATCATTTGCCTAATTGGTAACAATTCTACGCTCATTGGTTTAGATATGTCAGTTTTTAGTGGCAGTATGTAGCAACTGGTTTGGAATAATACATCACAGCCTATGCTGTAGCACATAAGTTTGTCTGAACTATGCAATTGATTGTATTATTATTTTATCAGCACTGCATTCTAAAGTTTCAATCTAAGCTACAGTCTATACTTTAGTAACACATTTACACCATATCTATTGTCTATTGCATATTTGATTTAAGAGCAAAAGAAGAAAGTTGATGGCCAAAAAGTATATTCTGAGGTTTGTCAGGGGTATACTGCTCCTACTCTGTTCAATGCTTGTATGGACTGAGTGTTGGGCAGGGTCGTGGGGTCCAGAAGCTGTGGGGCATCCTTTTGTGAAGAAAAACTAACTGATCTTCACTTTGCCAATGATGCTGTGATCTTAGCGGAGTCAACAGGGGCTCTGATCGGGGCTCTCGAAAGAGTGTCTGGGATTGCAGGTGTACTGGATAAAGACCAAGATCCAGGTATTTAATGACTTCTTGGGCACAGCCATCAGTAGTGTGTGTTTCTGCAGGGAGAATGTCGACCTTGTTGAGAGATTTACCTACCTCAGCAGTGACATTCATGTCTCTAGTGACTCTACCTATGAACTCAGCAGATGGTTTGGAAGAGCATGGGGGGTCATGAAGTCACTGAAAAGAGGTGTGTGGCGTTCCCGAAATCTTTGCAAGAGGATGAAGGTCCATGTCTTTAGAGTCCTGGTGCTCCTTGTCTTGCTATATGGCTGTGAGACATGGACACTATCCAGTGAGCTGAGACGAAGACTGGACTCCTTTGGTACTGTGTCTCTTCTGAGAATCCTTGGGTACCGCTGGTTTGACTTTGTGTCGAATGAGCGCTTACTAGAGGAGTCCCGAATGAGGCACATAACCTGCATTGTGAGGGAGTGTCGTTTACGGCACCATGGCCATGTGGTGCGTTTCCCTGAGGGTGATCTGGCTCGCAGAATCCTCATTGCTGAGGACCCAAGTGGCTGGACCAGGCCAAGGGCACATGGATGGTCATTTCCGGAGGGTGGGACTGGATCGTATATCAGCCTGGGGGATCGTCAGCCGGGATCATGAGGAGTTTCGCTGTGTGGTGGGTGTGGCAACGTGCTGCATCAGCGCATGCTCTCCAACTTGACCTGACCTGACCTTTATGTTCTGCTCCAGCAAAACACCAACACTCAAATCAACTGGAAGCTTGCATTTTAGTTAAATTCTACTTTTAGGTTCAACTCAAGTAAAACACGCACATTCTAATAAGTTATTCAAGAAGTCAATGAAGAAAAACAAGCATCTTGGTTTCAACCACCTGTTTCTATGTAATGGTTATTAATGTAAAACATTTTGTCATCTTATTTTCAGTCAAAATGATCAAAAGACAAATGGTGACAATGAAGAAAACATTTTAGATAAAAACAAATTCACTTACATTTACAATATAATGCACTGCATCCACAAAGCAGTATTTCCTTGGTTCCCATGTCCGAAATTGTCAAATAAGAGCAGTGGAAAGTGACATTCTTTACATTTGGCTTATCTGGCTATTGCATCCAAATTTCAGTCAGTATACAGTTGCTTCCATAATCTGTACTTAAAGAATTGAGAACAGGTAAAGCACTTTAACTTTATGACAATTAGCAGACTTACATTGCATAATTACATAATTATATAATTACAAGTTTTATTGGAGCTGTTACAAAATGTTCATATTACAACAAATGGAGAGATCCTACACAAATTATTCTGTACTTAGATCTCACACCATGTTTTTTGTACACTGGATACAATATTAATATTCATTGTGTGTGTATGTTTTGTGTGTAGAACTGAATGGCAACCTCATGGTGGAGGCAGACGACGTCTCCTGTTAGATGAACAAGAACAAGAGAGAGTAAATATGGTTGTTGCCAACAACATGATTCCCTTAAGGGAAATTCAGAGCAGAGTCATAGAGGATCAGCAAACATATAAATCACATCAGCATATCTGCTATTGACCACATACTACAGTGTAACAGCAAAGGAAAGGAATTCGAACCGAAACAAGAACCAACACCTGCAATATGCATAGGTAAGATCACTGCAACCTCACACTGGGTTATGATGCAGTAAGCAATACGGTACTGATTTAGTTCATATCAAGTTAGCTGTACACTGTGAGCTCAATATGTATTTTATGCAGTTGATATTTAAAAGCAACATGCTGAAGCATGGATTTGCTTAAGCATGGATATTTAGGCCATACCACCCATATCATCCTTGGAACAAACAGTGAGGTAGTCAGAGTAAAAACTGAACAACAAAACATACTGTTTGCTTTTTAGCGTTACACCATACTACAAAAGTTAGTTTTTGTATGAATTATTTCTTTAAATTATATTTCAATTTGCAGTGTATTCAATTTGATGCTGAATCTGATTAAGGTCAATTCTAAGGGGATATAAGCAAGAATGGAGAGATATCTCTCCAGCATGTCCTGGGTCTGGCCCAGGGTCTCCTCCTGGTTGGACATACCTGAAATACCTCCCCAGAGAGTCATTCAGGAGGCATCCTTGATAGATGACGAACCACCTCAACTGGCTCCTTTCGAAGCAGAGGAGCAGTAGCTCTACATAGATTTCCTCCTGAATGTGATACTAAAAAAATAGTTTAAGGTAAGTTTAGGAGTTAGAACTGAAAGCAGCAGACTGTATTGTTACAAACAGGATGTTTTCCTGTGAATGGGGAGTAGCATGTCAGGATGTGTTATGGTATCTGATGGCAGCAGGCAGGATCAATCTTTAGTAGTGTTTTCCAGCACACCGTGGTAGAAAGGGCCAGTGGCTAATGGTGCTCCAGGATAATGCCCCCTGAAGCGGATGGGCAGAATTGTTCAAAATATTGTCCAATATTGCTAGCATCGTCTTCTCTGTTACTGCCTCCTGTCAGTCCTGTGATGGAGATGGCCTTCCTGTTGATCTTGTTCAGGCATTTGGCATCACCTGAAGTGATGGCACTCCCCCAGCAAGCCTCAGCACAGACAGGCATACTGGCAACTACGAACAGATAAAATATACACAGTAGCCTGCCACACACATTAAAAGAGCTGAGTCTCCTCAGAGAGTAGCCTGGCCTTTCTTGTGCAGTGCTGCTGTGTTGACTGCCCAGTTTAGTCTGCTGTTCTGGTGTACCTCCAGATACTTGCAGCCCTGCATCACCTCCACTTCCTCCACCTGGATGGTGACTGGTCTCAGGGGCTCCCTGTTATGCCAGAATTCCACCACCAGCTCCTTTTTCCTGCTGATGTTGAGCTGTATTTTGTTTTCCTTGCATCACACGACAAAGTCCTGTACTAGTCCCCAGTACTCTGACTCATCACCGTTGCTAATATATCCTACAATGGAGAAGTTGCCAGAGAACTGTAGATGGCAAGAGCTGGTGTTGTACTGGAGGCTCGCTGTGTAGAAGGTAAACAGGAAGGGGGACTGGAAAGGACCCTGAGGTGTCCCAGTGTTGCTCGCCACCATCTCTGACACACAGTCCCGGAGCTGTCATGTGTTACTTCTCCATGATCCAGAAGACCTTGGAGGCAGCAAGCTGCGATATCCTGAGTTCCTATTTGTGCCTGGTAGGCAAACCACAGGGGGTCCAGGTTATCTGTTATCAGGGTTGGACCTGTTTCAGTACCAGCAGCTCAAAGGTCTTCATTATATGTGAGAGGAATTAGTCTGAAGTCTTTAATGGACCTGGAGCGTGCTTTCTTTGGAACAGGGGCCACACAGGATGTCTTCCAGAGCTGGGGCACCTTCTGCAGACTCAGGAAGAGGGAGAAGAGGTACTGTATACATTATATATTGTACATTTTGTCAGGGGGTCCAGAATTTCTAGAGACACCCCTGGCGTATTGTCCATATTGTTGCACACTTCAGAATTTTGCAGAATGTAGTATGTCATTCAGGTACCATTCACCTACTGTCTCATCCATACTGAGGATTCAGACGTACCGCGTACATAGCAACTATACTAGCAAACAAGTATGTGATTTTGGATGCACCCACAGTGTTCTTTTACATATCATTCTCCATATCATGTATTAACAAAAAAATGGCTTTGCTGCTGTTGCCAGGGAAATCTCATAAAAAGTCATTGGCCAGAGCAGCCCTGGAAGCAGACCAAGCATCGAAGAAGGGGATGTTTACTCAATAAAATCCTACTGCTCTGTGCTTTCAGTGCTGTCTGAACCACTTCACTGCAAGTCATTTCACCTCTCCTACACAAACTGCCTCCATTAGATAACCAGTTTTCCATCCCCAAGTGTTCTCACTGACTTCACTTTGGTGTCTAAATTTTTAATTTACCCATCCATGACATTTCAGTTTGCTCTTCCTGGTGAGGATCATGGTGGCAATATGACTAGTAGGTTAGTCCTCACTCTTTGTGATGGCTACAGCCACACAGAGTAAGATCTCAAACAATCTCTCATCTTATACTTGTATATGTTTTCTTTAATCAAACTGCTTTATTTAGAATAACAATGCATGTTTTTTCTGTTGATGTGCTTTACCCTTTATATTTTTTATACAGTGTACATATTTTGACATTGCAGGGTTTATGTGCAGTGTTTGCCTAATTAATCCTTTGATTTTGTAGTTACTTTGGTTGTGGGGGATGGTCTTTTCCTAGTTGGTGTGAAGGTGTGGAAGAGGGTGGAGGAAAAAAAAACCCTGGAGCTGGATTGAACCATGTGCTGCCATGGCAAGAGGAGGGGAGTTGGAGTTTAACTGTGTTTTGCTTTATGTTTAGTTGTATGTAGTGTTTATTTGGTTTACCCCTTTTGTGTGTTAATTGGTTTGGCCAAACCACTATATATGTTCTCTGGTGTCTCATTACAGAAAGGTCAGTTTTGTTTCAGTTAACATCTTGCTTTGTGATATTAAGTTTTGTTGTTTTTGACCTCTGTGGCAGGACGACCGGCGGAGGAGCAGACAAAGAGAGCCCAAGTAGTTGTAGATGGAATAATATCATTTATTTTATTTCTCTTCTTTTTTTCCCTCTTTTCTTAAAAAATACAAACACGTACGGAGACAAAAATTCACCGCAAAAACTAAACAAAAGAAAGGAAAAGCAGAAAAAGGATATGCGTGGCCAGACTATGCTTAAGAGCCCTGGCTCACAACAGCAGAGAGAGAGCGATTCACCAACCCCACAACCTTCCACTACTCCCTAATACTCAGACACTGGGGCCTAATACTGACCAAGGCAAACTGTAGCCCCTCCCCCAGGTTAACCCCATTAAGCAAAATAATCAATTAACCAAATAACAACAAAAATCAAACAAA
>JAOYFF010000128.1:28999952-29013222 GCA_025773925.1 Cryptomyrus ogoouensis
TTTCCCTGTCTACATGTCGACGCTGAAAACGGAGTTTCTTAAAATCTTCACCCTGGGTGGAGTTTTGCAAAAGCTCCTTTTTCAGTGACGCCGTTTACGTGTGGACAAAAGCCCAAGACGTATAGAAAAAGGTATGTTTTAGGAAATGCCCATGTACGTGCGGACAAGGCATAAGTCTGACTGACTGTGAGTACCCCCCCCCCCCCGCGACCCTGACCAGGAACAGCAGCTGGAAGATCATTTTTCATCATTCACTCTGTCCAGGAGATCATTTTTGCATAAAAATTGTGTGCGAACTGCTGGTTTGTATTCCTGGTGCATATTTACTTGCTGGTTTAACAAAGTGAGAGAGAGCAGAGTCTGCAAAAGCATCCTGGCACATTTAGGCCTTTGCATGGTGAATCCCAGCTGGTCAGGGACAGGGATGGGACAGGAAGAGCGGAGACAAACTTCCTGCGTGGAAACAGTATCATTGTAGACTTGTATTGCATTTGCAGTGCTTTCATAGTTTTATGGCTCAATTTAATGATTTTGGTCACCTTCACTGTAGTAAAAGATAGCCTTGCTGTGTGTAAACGGTATCACTGTATTGATCTGGCCGTATTTTCATTGCTATATTGCTTAATTATATGATTTTCCTTAGTTTTTCATAGTAAAAGCCTTGATTTGTTACAAAACAAAAATTTACGCAAACTACTGCTAATTCTGCTAGCATTTGATGCTAACATAATGCGGTGATTCTCACAGATGTGCTAGCAGAAATTAGCACATAGTAAATCATGATGTACACTTCCAGTCAAAAGTTTGGACACCTTCTCATTCCATGGTTTTTCTTTATATTGTTTTCTACATAGTAGATTAATATTGAAGACTTCAAAACAATGAAGAAACACATGTGGAATTATGCAGTAAATAAGTGTTAAACCATAATTTGTTTTATATTTTAAATTCTTCAAAGTAGTCACCTTTTGTGTTGATGACAGTCTTGCACACACTTGGCATTCTCTCAATCATATTCATGAGGTATTGACCGGGAATGGGAATGGAAGGAGTTCCCAGAGGTGCTGAGCACTTGTTGGCTGCTTTGCCTTTACTCTGCGGTCCAACTCATCCCAAACCATCTCAGTTGGGTTTTGGTTGGGTGATTGTGGAGGCCAGGTCATCTGACGCAGCACTCCATCATTCTCCTTCTTTGTCAGATACCCCTTACATAGCCTGGAGGTGTGTTTGGGGTCATTGTCCTGTTGAAAAACAAATGATGGTCCCACTAAGTGCAAACCAGATGGGATGGAATGTTGTTGCAGAATGCTGTGGTAGCCACAATGGTTAAGTGTGCCTTGAATTTTGAAAAAATCACCAACAGTGTCACCAGCAAAGCACCCCCACACCACCACCTCCATGCTTCACGGTGAGAACCACACATGTAGGAACCATCCGCTCATCTAATCTGAGGTGCTGTTAATGTGTGATTTCTGAGGCTGGTAACTCTAATGAACTTATCCTATGCAGCAGAGGTAACTTGGTCTTCCTTTCCTGGGGAAGTCCTCATGAGAACCAGTTTTATCATAGCGTTTGGCGGTTTTTCGCAACTGCACTTGAGGATACAGTCAAAGTTCCTGCAATTTTCTGGATTCATCTCTTAAAGTAATGATGGACTGTCATTTCTCTTTACTTAGTTGAGTGGTTCTTGCCATAATGTGGAGTAGAACAGTAGATGAATAGGGCTATTCACTGTGTAGAACTGTGTACCAGCCCTAACTCTGCACAACACTGATGGTCTCAAAGGCAAGAAATTCCACCTCTTGACAAGGTGCACCTGTTCATTGAAAACCATTCCCAATCAATGCCTCATGAATCTGATTCAGAGAAGTCAAGAGTGTGCAAGGTTGTCATCAACGCAAAAGGTGGCTGCTTTGAAGAATGTGTTTCTTCATTTTTTTGAAGTCTTCAATATTAATGTATTATGTAGAAAACAATAAAAATAAAGAAAAACCATGGAACTTTTGACTGATAGCGTACATCATTTGAACAGTAAATATGCATCTGTTTGGTCTTTTTCACTGTCCCTCTCCAAACCCATCAACGCCTTTACCGGGCTGACCCTTTAGCAGTACAAAATCGAAGCAAGCTGGAACCACACTAACTAGTGTCTCCTCACGGTGTGGGTCGGGTACAGCCTGGTTCCTGTATGACAGTTATCAGTTATAATAACTACTGTCGCCAGTGTTGGTGCAATTTATTGAGAAGCCAAAATGTTCCCAAGCTACTGATTTAAGAGATTTGGGAGGGTCTTCAAGCTCTTGCTTCACCAATATATTTCATTTACTAGCAATAACCATAACCAACTTGAGTTTAGGTGTCAAGAAATAACGTAATAAAATCCATTTTATTGTGCTGTCCGAAACAAAAATGATGTAACCAAATGGCACACAATCAATTCTTGTACCATTGCACCCCTAATATACTGTGATAGGGATATTCCTGAATTCTGATGCTCTCAATCCATAACCGCCTATGGGACTTATCAAAATCATTGGCATGTTGAAGGCAGGGTGAAATGGACTTCACATACTTTTGCAGTATTAATGTTTGTTTTTTCTGTAAATTCAGAATTTTGTCGTCTTTCTATGAATAATACAGAAGCATTCATGAAATTACGAGGGGGAAAAATCCTGTATTTTATAGAAAAAACATTAAATTTAGGCTTTTTCAGAGTGAATTTTTAAAGTCCCTCTGCTTCCTGCTTATGGATGTCACTCATTTAATGCTAATTTATTTTTTCCTTTCAGAGTCTCTTGATGGTGTCCCTAGGTCTGCTTGCAAGCGGCCAAAGCTGGATGTTAGTCTGGATGAATGGGATCTGACAGGGCTGCCATGGTGGTTTCTGGGTAACCTGCGGAGTAACTATGCCCGAAAGAGCAATGGATCCACAGACCTCCACACAAATCAAGTAAGATTTCTAGAAATCTAGATGGACATGATCTTTAGAGGTCTTTCATAATAGTTGGTCATAAAAATGTATAAACTTAAGCTTGGAATATAGTGTTATGAAATGGGGCATTTCTAATTTTCTTTTGACGTGGAGTATTTGTAATTTGTGGTAGTATATAGTAGGGCTCTCACTTTTTTCAAAAATTAGGAAATCGGGTTCGAATGAATTTCAAATGTCACGTAATTTGTTGGAATATATTTCAATACCCGTGACCCCCCCCCACCAAAAAAAAAATGCAACACTGAATCAATCTGTCCAGTATTTTATTAACAGCCCGTACACAATACAGTATTATTAAATAAATTACTATGGAGTCCCTAAAAGTTCAGGGTCGAAAATATTTTTTTAAATAATTTGCATTCCCTTGCAAAACTTTTACGATCCCTCTCAATAGTTTTTTGTTACTAATAATGACTGTACTGTGTCCTTTTAAAGTACAAAACATAGAATTAATGGACTAATAAGTATAAACCTAAACTATACAAACATGTCTAGTTAAGTGTGCTTTAAGTATTAAACTGTAGGGGACAATACACACCATGCTTTTTTTATTAATAAATACATATAAAAACACATAATTTCACTGTGTCCATTCACCGCCGCTGACTGTAAAGAAGACAGCTGGGCTATTGAATGTGAAGTCCATACACAAACTTTGAAATATATTACAAACATTAATTTAAAAATTGCCTGTAAAGAAATCTGGAAAACCAAGAGCTGTTGCTTGTTTTTGTTGAAAGATATTACAACAGAACCACTTTTGGATATACCTCCCTGGTATTCTCGCTTGTTGATGTATGTGAGGATATGTGGCTCTACACTGAAATATTCCAGAAAGCAGATTCGATTTTAAACCTTAACTCCAAAACAGCGATAAAGTTTGCTTCATGTGCAGTTTTCCAACTGTAACATTTAACATTTAATTATTTTAAATATATTTCAGTGTATGCATGTGTGCACTTCACGTTAAGTAGTCAAGCTGCCTTGCTTAAAATCCCTAGTGGAGAATAGACACAGTGCAGTGATGAATAAATATGTATAAAAACACCTAATATTAAAGTTACATGGTAAACATTGTCCCCCATAGTTTAACGCTTTACACACTTTACAGGACTTTGAAAAAAATCTTTCCACCCTGACCTTTCAGGGGCTCTGTAAACAGCAAACAACAAAATTACAACAGTCTAATGCGCATTTAGGCTACAGTGACACTTTAAAATTCGAATGGGTTAATTATAGTTTTCACGTTTTTGAACGACTGTCGGTATATTGGTTAAAGATCGGTTAAAAAGTGCCAGACCTAGTATACAATCATGTGAAAAAGTACATTCTCTTTCAGTTCTGTGGTTTTACATATGAGCACATAGTAAAAAATCATCTGGTCCTTACCAGGTTCTAAAATTATTTAAATCTAACTGGAGGTGTGAAACAACATATTCTACCATGTCATTATTTATTTAACAAAAATGAAGGCAAAATTGAGAAGCCATGTGTGGAAAAACTAAGTACACCCCATGATTCAATATCTTGGAGAACCACCTTTAGCAGCAATAACTTGAAATAATCATTTTCTGTATGATTTTATCAGTTTTGCATGGTTGTGGAGGAATTTTGGACCACTCTTTTTTTAAAGTGTTGCTTTAGTTCATTGAGGTTTATGCACAGTTCTCTGAAGAACCTGCTACAGTATTCCAATTAGGTTGAGGTTTGCACTTTGACTGGGCCATTGCTAGGGCTGGGGATTTTTCAATACCAGTACCAGAACAAGACCTTGATTTTGATACTGGTTCCTGAACAATACTTTTTTCAATACCAATATGTTCTTAAATCAATTTCAACAACAATAAAAATATGTTAATCATCGAAGCACAATTGTTTTATTTTTCTGCTCAATAGGGCATTCAAAGCAGTTCAATAAAAAATTAACCTATTTACCACATTGTGGTTAAACAAGAAATGTTTCAACCTGAACTTTTTCCACTCGGCATAAAAACTAAAAAAATAAAAATAAAATAAATCTCTTTACTCCCAGATGAACATCTAACATAAATAAACATTGTCTAAAAGTTACAATAGATGTAATTGTGTAAGTATTTTTCAGTGCAAAACCTGCAACTCCAATTTTCACTGCTGCTTACGTGACACATTCACTCAGCAGTTTTTCTCTTCAGAAAAATCAACAGACCTGGTATCCCCAGCAGTAGAAAATGTATGGGGTGTGGATGATACTTGCACAAAGAGATACCAAGTCTGAAAGCACTGGCCGAGTGTCCTTCATGTACCACCACCAAGTCACTGAATTCACTGAGGATAGTATAGATGGTAGACCTCTGTAGATCCTTATCTCTTCCTGAACCTTCTCTGTAGTTCTTACAGTGTGGCTGAGCTGTCATCACAATTACCAGCTGTCTCTACAGTATCCTGCTGGGCCTGGGTCATTTTGCCTTTATTATGTATTGAACAGATTACAGGTGTCATATACATACAGGGTGTCCGCGTGGTAGTAAAAGGTAGTAAATGAAATCATACAAAATTAAGGCCCTTGAAAGGTATTAAAAGGTAGTAAATGGAATTTGACTTGGTAGTAAATTTTTCATCATCCACCTCAATATATTATGAGTTTCCCATTTGTCTACATGTTTTAACTTCACGTAATTAAAAAATATATAATATATGTGCTAGCAGGACCTGAGTCGGAATTAATAGCCTATCAGAGAATTAATAGCCTACCTGACGCCATTTCTTCGCCTTTTACCTCAGTTGAGCCAGGGTGATCTAACGTGTTGATATTAGGAGACCCTCTGAAATTAGCTAGTAGCCACTTGGCGGTGAAATGGGGAAATGTAAGATTTCTAAAAGTTGGCTTGATAATCCGTCATTTAAAGACTGGCTTAAGCCGGTCATGGGGAATGACCGGAAAGCATTCTGCAGTATATGCAAAAAAACTCTAAATCTAACCTGGAACGGCGTTACCACAATCAATTCTCACCAAGAATCCACCAGTCATCAACAGCGGATCCGCGTGTGGGGGGAGCAGTTCCTTATTTCGTTGTCCGGTGATGCTACACGGACCGGTGGCCTGTACTACGAAGGGGGTTTAACCAAATCAGATTTAACACGGAGTTAATTTGCGAACGCAGGGTTGACAAAATCAGGTTGTCTCAATCGGTGCTAATCAGTACTACGACGCCAGTTAAGAAGTTGATTTGTTACATCGGTGTTAACTGCATTGGAGTTCGTGCGCGTTCACATAAATGGAGCTCATTCAGCAGCACGAGTCACCATTTGATTCATGGCGTGATCTCCATATTTCACGGAAGAAGACTGCATGCTAATTATGTAGGGTTATGAGGAGCTTATATCAACGCTGCAAAGAAAGTCCGATACCACTGCAGCCAGCAAAAGCAGGCAGGCTTGTTGGCAACGTATTGCCGACCAAGTAAATGCAGAAGTACATTTTCATGGTCATAAAACGTGGTGTAAAATATCTCACGACCAAGTATTAGACAATGAAGTGTTTTCTGAAAAGAATTGAAATACTGTTAATAAATACAGAGGGTCACAGATGCGACACAATTCAGAAGTCACCTATTATTTGCTGTTAAGTAATGTAATGCTTCCTAAAGTTCCATTACTGCAATGTTACTCATAATGTAAACCTAATTTTAACAATAACTAAACTGATCTGATTTCAAATGCAATAGTAGTGGAAAGCGTACATGGCAGCAAGTCAAGATGAAATATAAAAACATCATGTCAAGTCATAGGGCTATGTATTTATATTTTTACTCATGAAAGATGTATTGTGTCTAGCCTCCACTTTAATAGCGTGTTTCCATGTTTTACAGCTAATAAGAAAAAGGTGTCTGTTCATATTACACTTAATAGAAGGTGAGCCATTGTTTAACAAACAATTAAATGATTTACAACAGGACAAAACAGAAGCATATGTGTAGTGAGAAAACTACTAGGAACCTGTCATTGCGGTTAAGTTAGCCTCATATTCCATATTCAGTTTTCTGGCTTTAATAACTTTTAACGTAAGGTGGGGCATTTTTAATCACAGAATTGTGATGTCCAGTACCCAGACAACGATGCACACCGATTATTTTTGCGCTTCAAACCATTTTGTGATTTGTGCCAAATCATGTTAATAGCTGTAATGAGAATGGTGGTTTAACATTTTGGGCTCATGGCGACTGTTGCACACCTCTTTGTTTCCCAGATTGCTTTACATACAAATTTTAATTAATTTTTGAATGTTCGAATGTATCCGTATAATGTGCAATGGGACAGTACATGAATGGGTTAATAACTTTAAAACTAGACAAGACACATCCAGTGGAGTGTGCTTTGATCAGTGCACAACAGGGAACAATGCAAACCCCTTGGGTTTTCAGAATAACTCTCTCTCTAACAGTTATTAATTAATACATTGTATGCATGTTATATGCCATTGCTCCATTTCATACATATTGACAGAGAGAGCCCCTTACGATTCGTGCTAATGTCATACAGGTCATCCAGGTACACTGGCATTGTCTTTGGGGAAATGAAGTTTGGAGGGGCGGTGCTCATATAGGGCTGCGTATATTTATGATGGGTATGAAGATTCCCCCCCCCAAAAAAAAAAGAAAAAGGCCGCTGCCCTATTGTTGGTAGTAAAAAATATTGTGGAGGTAGTAAAAAAAAAAAAAAAGGTAGTTCAACTCTAGGATTCCTGCATAAACCCTGACATTTGATTTACATTGAAGAGGAAAAAATATAATAATTAGAATAAACACCTGTTGTGGGGCAGTACTCATCAGCTGCTCCTCTACTCTGTTCCACACTGCATCTGCAACTTTTTTGTCTATAATCTTGGGTCCAAGGCCATGCCCTCCTCCAAAAACTGCTTGATGCTCTGTGTAAAAGAGGAGTCCTGTGCAGTAACAGTGAAGTGGTGCTGGAGTTTCCCTAAGACTGGCAGAATCTGACCCAGGGTTGGACTCCTTTCAACTGAGATGCAGATTGTTGAAGTATAAAGCATCTTCAGAATTTTGACAAACTTTTCTACTTTTCTGAAATCCTCATCAGAAATTCTCTCCAGTCTGGAAAATATGCACACAGTTTTATTAGAGATATTAGTCTTATGAGCAAAATAGCTAACACTGATAGTGGAATAAGCCAAAATTGATCTCCATCCTTCTCTACAATAGCTGTCCTTCTCCATTGACTTCTTTAACCGAGGGTCCGTGGATGCTGCATGGATGGAAGGGAACTGTTTAAGCTCCATCATTAGTTCTTCATCTCCAGGGTGGCCTACATGTTCTGGAAGGCCTACAGAGAGAGACAGAAAGGAATATTGTGTGTCACACTGGTTATCCATTTGTAGTAATGGTTTAATACATGATTTAGCCAATAAATTTGGTGGATTTTGATTTCTATTTACCGAGAAGTTGCTGCTTCTCCCTTAGCACATTGTTTAGCCAGGTTGGACCTCTACCACACTACCATTGCTCTGATTCTTCCTACCCACTTTGACACTGAGGGTGTGGTATATGAGCAGCAACACTGAGTGTGAGCAAAGCAGCTAATTTTACTTATACTCATCTTTTTCACTGCCACATCCATACTTTCTGCATTATCTCCAATGAACTCTTCGGCTATAACATCGCCTGTCTGAGATGTGTGCACTACCCTTGTATGCAGGATTTTTTACTTCATGAATCCCTTTTTCACATAGTGGACTGCAACTGTCAAGTAGTGGTCCTGTGCCAAATTGGTCCACCCATCGGCAAACACAGCTACATCTATCATGAATTTCAACTCTCTCTGGACATTTTCTTTCTGTGCTGCATGCCATGCAGGAATGAGCATATTTGACATGCTTAGGGTTTAGGGTTCTTATCTTCCTATAATTGACCTTAGAAGATTAAGCATTAACAATAGTATGGTTTCATTATTTTTCTTACAGTAAAAGTATAAAACATTATCTAGGCTAAAATATTACGTAGGCTACATTGGCCAACTACCCTTAAATTAAAACGACACCCTTTAGAGCTTACTCACCTCCACCAAGGGGCCTCCACTGCAGAAAAAAAGGTAGCAAACCTTTAACAATGATGTTGGTGATGAGTGTTGGTTGCACTCATCTTGGTTTTCCTTGGGCATTTTTTCTTTTTCTGCCAGTGTGAAGGGATTGACACTTTCTAGCATTGTCTTCCTCACACCAGGGTGGACTGCGGCTAATGTGAGGAGAAAAAAAAGATAACTCTACTGTTTAACCAGCCGACTCAATGGACAAGCACAAGCTAACCTACCGTGTATTAAAGTTGGCCCGTTACTGTCAATCTTAATGCATTTCACTTTTTGATTCACTTAGCTAGTTATAACCATATAATGAGTTGAAGATATACTCAAACAATATCCCAGGTAATGTTACATCCTAATGTCATTGGCGCCGCACTCACGTTAAATTCAGTAGCCTAAACAACAATGTACAAGTTCGCTGAATTTGTTTGCTAAATGTTAGCTTACCTGCTACAATCCCAGTTATAGCACTGTCCTCAGTAATATCAGATAAGGACTCAAGTGGTGATGTTAAAGGAGGAAGACTTGACAGAGAGGAGGAAGGCAGTGGTTTGTTCTTCTTTGACTTGAACACGGAGGAACTTACTGCTCTTAAATTGATACCATGAATTAAGTGCTTCATAAAATTTGTCGTGTTGCCATTCTTGGCTTCAAAGACCTTTGCACATATGTTACATTTTGCACTATTGGCATCAAGCTTAAAATAATGGAGCCACACTTGATTTCTGGGGCATTTTTTATATACGCAACAACCAAAACAACAGCACATACACACGAGCCTGTTCACGACTTTGGACATACGTTTTTCTGTCCGGTTTATATAATGTTACATTAGACTGCCAATCACCAGCGACTTCAGATCTTTACACAAGATTCACTTTTTGGGTATCGGAATTTGGCACCAACATAATTAATTTTTCAGTCCTTGGTAGAATTGGAGCATTGGAGTACTGAAGTTCAGTATTTTGGTATACAGAGGAGTTCATGGTCAACTCAATGACAGCAATGTGTCCTGTGGCTGCAAAACAAGCAAATCACCTTTCCACCACTGTGCTTGACTGTTGGTATGAGGTCTTTGTGCTGATAAGCAGTGTTTTTGCTTTCTCCAAATGAGGGGCTGTGTAAACATTTCCACTTTGGTCTCATCTGATCAAAGGACATTATTCCAGAAGTCTTATAGTTTGTTCAGATGCAACCATGCAAACCTAGGCCATGCTGCCATGTTCTCTTTAGAGAGAAGAGACTTTCTCCTGGCAACCCTTCCAAACAAACCATACTTGTTCAGTCTTTTTCTAAATGTACTGTCATGAGCTTAAACATTTAACATGCTAACTGAGGCCTGTAGAGTCTGAGATATGTAGCGCTTGGATGTTTTGTCATTTCTCTGAGCATTGCATGGTCTGACCTTGGAGTGAATTTGCTGGGACTTCCACTTCTGGCAAGATAGGAAACTTTTGAATGTTTTCTTCTTGTGAATAATCTTTCTCACTGAAGATTGATGGACTTCAAATTTTTTGGAAATGGTCTTATATCCCTTTCTAGGTTGTTGGACAGCAACAATTGCTTCTCTAAGATCAGTGCTGATGTCTTTCCTCCTTGGCATTGTGTTAATATATACCAGAATGCTCCAAACCAGCCAACACTTCTGTTTTTATAGAGGTGGTCACACTTACTGATGATCAGTTAATCAAGGGCATTTGATTTGCAGCACCTGGCTGCTATTTAACATCTTAATTCCTATGGAATTAATTAATTAAAGTGCTATGTACTTAATTTTTCACACACTACTTCTGCATTTTAGCTTAGTTTTTGTTAAATAAATAGATACAATGTAATAAGTTCTTTCTTATTCACGTGACTATATGTAGGCACTTAGAGGGATTATGCGATCTTTTCATTTCTTTGGCTTGCAAAATAAAGGTGTAATCTCGAAGTAGGCATATATAGTTGCTCCCAAGCTAAATCAAGCTAATTATTATGTATTTTATAAGTAATAATTGACTGAAATGGTCAGGCTCCTTATACGCCATCTCTGTTAAAATAAAGTCTTTAAACCCTTACCATCAAGAGTCAAGCTGAATAGATGAAAAACACTAGGTTTTGTAAGCGACACTCAAAAACCATGTAAATGCTGCAGAGGTAAAACTATTGGGTAGGGTCCAAAAATTATGCAGTGATGTTTAATTGCTGCTAAAGGTACAGTTATTTATTCTTACTAGGGTTTTGATGTTGCATTGCTTTTGTTATTAAATAAATTAGTTGGATTTCTGTTTTACTTGGGCTTTCATTAGTACTGTTTGAAGATTTGATGACATAGTACGCAAATTTAAGAAAAATATTGGTAACACTTTGTTTGGATAGTCTGTGTACAGAGGGTTAACAGAGTAATTGAGATTCAGCTAACCCCAAATAAAGTTCGGCTCTCCTAGTAGGATTTCCCTGACATTTACTCGATTGCATCCTACAGCAAAAGCTATTGTTCACAGACATAAGGACATAAGAAATTTACAAACGAGAAGAGGCCATTCGGCCCATCAAGCTCATTTGGGGGGAACTTAACTAATAGCTCAGAGTTGTTAAAATCTTATCTAGCTCTGATTTAAAGGACCCCAGGTGTTTAGCTTGCACTACACTAACAGGAAGGCTATTCCATACTCTAACTACACGCTGTGTAAAGAAGTGCTTTCTCAAATTCATTTAAAAATGTTCTCCCACTAATTTCCACTTATGGCCATAAGTTCTAGTATTTAAACTAATATTGAAATAGCCATTTGGCTGAACAGCATCCAGACGTGTTAGAATCTTATATGCCTGGATCATGTCCCCCCTTAGTCTCCTTTGCTCGAGGCTAAACAGACTCAGCTCAGCTAACCTCTCCTCATAAGACATTTCTGTAAGACTAGGAATCATTCTTGTAGCCCTATGTTGCACCTTTTCCAATGCAGCAATGTCCTTTTTTAGGTATGGTGACCAAACCTGCACACTATATTCTAGGTGGGGTCTTACCAAGGAATTGTATAATCGCAGCATCACCTCCCTTGACTTAAACTCCACACACCTAGAGATGTAACCCAACATCCTGTTGGCCTTTTTAATTGCTTCCCAACACTGGTGAGAGTGGGACATAGAAGCATCAACATACACACCGATGTCTTTCCCATAATAAGCTACCTTTGTTTCAGTGGAACCCATAAAATATCTGTACTTTATATTTCTGCTCCCTGCATGGATTACCTTACATTTATCTACGTTAAATTTCATCTGCCAGGTATCAGCCCAGTCGCTAATTAAATCAAGATCCCATTGTAGCCTCTGTGCTACTAGTTCAGAATCTGCTACACCGTCCACCTTGGTGTCATCTGCAAATTTAACCAGTTTAATGTATGCATTGGTGTCGATATCATTAATGTAAATTAGGAACAACAGTGGTCCTAAAATTGAACCCTGCAATACCCCACTATGAATGCAGGCCCACTGTGACATTGTGCCTCCAATAACGTCTCACTGTGTCCTGTCTGTTAACCAGTTTTTGGTCCAAGGGGACAACATCAGAACCCTTCTGGAAATCTAAGTAGATCACATCGTAGGTCTTTTTGTGATCAGCTTAATAAGCATGAAAGGGATCTCATTGTTGAAAGGTATCAGTCAGGAGAAGGGTACAAAAATTTTTTTCACAGCATTAGATATACCATGGAACATAGTGAAGACGGTCATCAGGAAGTAAAGTGGTATTAATAATACCCTACACCTATTATTATTTGGAAGAGTATAGTACACTTCAATTTTATTTGCAGGTTTGTAAACTATGGACTTTCTTTTTTGCCCCACTCATCTTAAAATTAAAAAAGAGGTCATTGTTGTGTTATCGGGTGAATTTATACATACTGGGAAATTATATGAGTAACTGACATTTGTTTTATTCAAATCTGTTGTACTTGCTCTTGTTTGTAAAATATGTCACATAAAGTTGGGTGTACAGCAACTCATTTTAAGTTAATCGTTATTGGTATCTCTTTCCAGTCTCAGAGCACATTATATTTTTAAGTGGGAGAAGATCCTGTAACAGTTTGGGGGAAATTTTAAAACGTAACAATTTCTTCATCCATCCATCATCTTCCGCTGAATCCGATCGGGTCGCGGGGGCAGCAGTCTCAGCAGGGAAACCCAGACTTCCCTCTCCCCAGCCACTTCATCCAGCTCCTCTGG
>JAOYFF010000128.1:29038363-29050071 GCA_025773925.1 Cryptomyrus ogoouensis
TGCCAGACATGCAAGAGATTTGTCTGTGGCAAATGCTCCAAGGATGCACCAAAGTTGTGCTTGGAATGCTGATAAAGCAATGCAAAACATCCTCAGCAAAAAATTACTACTTTGAAGGGAACTTAACTGGAGTTGGTCAGCAAATCAAGCTGCCGGAGAGTACTTCTCCACTGTATCAAGTCGGCAGATCGTCAGGGAACAAAACTTATGACATCTGCTAGAATCGCCATAGGACCTTTGTCCTATGTTAGATTTCTGTTCCTGTCTCTTATGTTAATTAAACGGGTGCTGACCCATGTTTTAAATCAGCCATAAAATACCCTCAAAACAATCATTTACTTGGATCTGCCTGCACAACATAGGGAAAGTCTGCTCTAAGATCATCGTACTCCCGGTCAGAACACTTTCATCCCTGTGGGAACAGCAAACTCTAAGAGCAGCGTGCAGGATTCTGCAGGACCCCTCCCATGATCTGCTCCCAGAGTTTGAGTGACTTCCCTCAGGACGACGGCTCCGTTGTCCCGGCTGCAGGACACAGAGGAGGAGAGCGACCTTTGTTCCCAGGGCTGTTCAACTCCTCAACTCACTGACTTCCCATCCTCCCCGCCTCCCTGCACTGGAACCCGGCATTCATTCTGCACTTGACCCTCCCCATGTCCACTAACAATCTCTCCTTTGTACATATTTATTCAGTCCCCATCTACCTGATTGACTGAAATTTTGCACAGAACCTTTAAACACTGTAATCACTATTGCAGTTTAAGTCACTGTGACCTTGTTCAACTGCACTGTGTGCCTTAATTGCCCCTCGGGGACAAATAAAGTTTTTTTAATTGAATTGAATTTATCATCCAATTTGTTCCTTACCTCTTGGCTAGCTTTTTAGGCTTCCTTATCCATGAAAAGATTGGTTTTAAAAATTTTGGTGTGGCTTTCTGGACCTTTCTTTTGAGAGCATACCTCTTGTTTTCAATACAAAAAAAAATGGTAAAATAAACCTCAGGAGAATTATATAAATAAACTGAATTGGTCTTATCATGCCTTATGTGTATGGGAATGCCTTGCCTTGATTTTGTTTTAATTTATTTTGTTTAAATAGAGATTCCTGACAAAGTCAAAAAGCCTTGATGCAGTACACACATCTAGTGCTTTTATGCATTTTAAAATTACAAACGGGTCAGTTTAGCAAGGTTAATCAGAGGAAAACATGCTCAGGTACACACAACTAGAAACAGCTGATTCTGAGGGGGGTAGCGAGGGGGTGTGGCACACAGGAGGATCGGCACGAGCAGGGCATGAGTTTTACACAGTCTTCAGTGGGACACAATCAGACTTTGTTAAACACAAACAGCTGTTTAGTAACAAATTCACCACGCAAATGTCAGAAGCAATGTAATCACTGTAATTTTTGGTCCCGTTTTCATTAAGCAGCTACCGAACCAAACTTGTGCTTGGAATGCTTGGAATGCTGCCTCGTTAGGAAGGGGTTGGGATCACACCTAGGCTGTTGTTCTAGTCTGTCGGTCGAATACCTTTCCAGATGAAATGGAAGCACAAAATGGCGAGGCGGAACTCAACATTCCCTGCTTGAGCAGGCTGTGTAAAGGTGTTGCTGCATCTCGACATACAGGATATTAGCAGAATAGCTAAAAAAGTGCTCATTTGTATATATATATATATATATATATAGAGAGAGAGAGAGAGAGAATAGACTGTGTCACTCTGTTGAGAGGGGGTTGGGAGGTGTTAGATGTTGGCTATTTTGCAGGCTAGGTGTTGAGCCTTGATTATACTTTCCGCGTCCATGATTATGACGCTATGCTGCGAGGGCACCAACTGCCCATGCACTGGGAAACCTGTTATCAAACTGTTAGGTTCTGTACTTGTTTTAAAAATTCAAAAACGTTATGAAAGTATGGACCAAAAAAAAAGAATTACTATGTTTTACATCTTCTCTGAGGTCTTCAATGGAAAACAATCAGTTGTCAATCACAAGCAGCTGTTTATTAGGAAATTCACTACGCAAATGTCACAAGCAACGTAGTTACTGAATGTTTTTGAATGTGTGAAACTAACATCAGTATCTCAGTGCTTGATGCACATGCTCGAAAATTAGTCAGAAATCTTTATCTGTCCACTTAAAAAATACGTAATCTTAAAATCTCACAAATAACACAATAAATCAGAACACGCTGAAATCTTTGATCCTGTTCTCATCGAGCGGCTGCACACACCACTTTCTTGCTTTCCGTGCTTTTAATGTTTTAATGTTTAATGTTAATGTTTTAACGTTGTCAGAATGAACGAACGAACGAACGAATTGATGTCTATGCAATATAATCATATAGTAATTCCTTTACAGGTGCTTAAAATGGTTAGTGTTGTGATTTGTTGTGACGTAATTTTCTCATACCGTTAAATAGAGCGCAAAGCCTTCATATTCTATAGACCATAAATTTTACTCATTTTAATGAGCTTCTCTAATGTATCATTTAATATGTTAATTCAGTATAATGCCTAAAGAAATTTCTTCATCCAATTTCCTGCACCGCCTGCGCCCTTCCCCGGCTCCGGCTGCACCGTCGCCTGCCGCGGTTTCCCCCTCCTGCCTGCCTTTGCCGCTGTTCCCTTGGCCCCTGTGTGGTTCCCTCCTGCTCCCTTCTCCCTCTCGCCTGCGGCCCCTTCGGCCGCTGCCCGTCGCCCGTCTGGGGTCCTTCGGGCGCCCCTTGTTCCTCCTTCCTTTCCCTTTCTGCCTCCTGTCTCTGCTCCTCCGCCCTCTGTGTCTCCTCTATTCCCTCCTCGTCCCTTTGTCCCTCCTGTCTCAGCTCCTCGTGCCCCTCTGGTTCCTTCGTTCGCTCCTGGCCCTTTTGTTCCGCCTGTCGTGTTCCCTCTGTGTCTCCCTTCTCTGTCTGCTTGTCTGCATTCCCTGTCCTTTGTCGGTTTTGTCTTGGGTCCTGTCTTTCTTTTCGTCCTTGTTCCTGTTTTGTGTCTCTGTCCTGTTTCCGGTCCCTCGTTGATGTTTTTGGTTTTGTCTTCCAGGTCATTTTCCCTGGTCTCGTCTCGTCCGTCGCCTCCTCTCGGGCGCGCCTTTGGGGGGGGGGTTATGTTACGCTCCGCTCCGTCCCACGCCCACCTCGTTACCTCGTGTTCAGCCCTGATTGTGATCACCTGTGTCCTATTATGTCTAGCTTGTCTTTTGTATTTAGTCCTCGTCTCAGTCAGTATTCCCCAGTTCCGTCATTGTAATGTCCGTGGATGTCTCTGCGTGTTTGTCTTTCGCCGATTAAACCCCTAATTACCCGGAAGTTTGGCTTGCTCTCTTGCTTCCCTGCTCGCCTTCCTGCCTAAGCGTGACACATTTATGTTATAAGAAATAATTTTAACATTACAACTATCCACCATGAATTCTTACTGGTGTATCAATTATTAAGTTTCTCTCTGCCTGACAACTCCCGCTCAAGGAAAACATGTATCCCTTTAACTCTTGTGAATAGAACATCAACAGAAACATTAAACAATAACAAAGTATTTGAACCTGTATGTCGTTACTCACACTGTCCTCTGCTTGCCAAAGTGGTGTTCATTTCAAAAGAACCTTTATGGGGTCCCAGATGTCACATGGGCGTTCATAAAGGGATATCCCACTCTCCAGAGTGAGTGGGGCCCTTTGAGATGACTTTATGGTGTCATTTGTGTCCCGATAATTTAACAATTCAATTTATTCTAGAAGTTGTAACTCTCAAATTAATATGTGGTTTCAAGGTTAATACTAAGACAAAACATAGTCATTTAACATACTTATCACAGTTAGTATTATGATGTATCTTTCTCTTTTTACCATCATTCCTTTGTAGGTGATCTTCTGAAGAGTTTTTCTTTATACATTATTTGTTGCTTTCTTCCAGCTTGTGGTGTTGGATTAGCTGCACTCGGTATTCCTGCATGTCGTTCTCTTGTCACTTGCCATGAAGACAGAAGCTGGATCTCTCTATGATCTGGGTTGATTGGTGCTGTCACTTTAGTGACTGGAAGTCCGCATGATACCATGTCTTCCGTCGCCTCCGTTGCATTCTAATATGTGCGTGTACCGTCATTATAGAATACCCTCATTTTTGCTGGATATGGAGTTTGGAATTTAATATTTTCCCTTTTTAGAACTCTCTTAACTTTGGCATATTCCGAACGTCTTTTGAGGATGGTCGGTGGGTAGTCATGGTCCACATAATAGCGTGAGTCATTGTAAAAAAACCTCTTTCTTCTGCCAGGCTTTACGGATCACCTCCTCTTTTATCTTGTAGCTCTCGAGCTTGATGATAATAGATCGCGGTTTTACCAACTTAGGGGTGGTTTTCGGAGCTAAAGCTCTATGTGCTCTTTCAACTTTAAGTTCCATACCTTGTGGCAGGGCCAGCGAATTTCTTAGCAGATTTTCTAAAAAGCTGACAATATTGTTACCTTCTGCGTCCTCAGGTATGCCAAAGATTCTAATATTGTCTCTGCGTGCTCTGCCTTCTTGATCCATGAGTTTAGCATCCATGCTACTTTGTCGTTGTAAGAGCTTTTTCAGCAGTGTCGAGGCCGCTTGCATTGCTATTCTCTGAGTTCGTTTAATATATTCCATAGATTAGCTTCATTCGTCCCTTCTCTCTCCATTCCCTCCAATATCGGCAAGCTACATTTGTTAGCATTATGTTGTGGCGTCTGTTCCTCCACATTTTCGGTCGTTGATACGCTTTTTTTACTTCTAGTAGCAACCCTGCCGTCCATTATATATATATATATATATATATATATATATATACACACTCTTTATAATAGTCTTTGATGTTTTCAGGGTTATTTTATAATAGCCTTCGGGGAGCACAGAAATCACGCTGCCATCTTGGTTGTAACCCGGAAGCCCTCACAATGGAGTTTTCATGATGAGGACAAATGCTTAAATATATGTGTGGGTCATTGTTTGTTTTTCGTCTCTTCTGTAGAATAATGTCTCAATATCCAAGGTATTAAATGCAATGGAAAGCCTAAGGAAGGTTCTGCATGCCTACTGCCACTTTGAGGCACTGACAAGCCCCATCTACTCTTTTTCTTGTTTGCTGTGGCTACTATCTTCCGATAGTTGTCATGGACTTGCACAAAAAAGGAGTATTCAACTTCTCTGGTAGGTCACAGCTTCTCGAGTGTTAGGAGGAGGGAAAATATCAAAAAATAATTTACGATAAAATAAATTACTTGTATTATTTCTCAGTGCCTGACATTACAGATGCCCCAGAGAACTTCACTGGTGAAGTTAACATTAAAGAGTTCTGGGATTCTGTTCAGATGGAGATGATTTCTCGTGGCTTTGTCCCAAGTATTTACATATTCTCAAATTTCTCAAATTAATAATTACATCACTTTTTGTTACACTTTACCATCTGGGGTCTTTGGATTTAGTATAATAAATTTAATTCATTCTGCCCAATAAGTTCATGCCCCCTCTGTGAACATAAGTTAATCAGGTTTATTGTACATGTTTAGAAAGAATAATGCTGGTGCTAGATTTCATTACGCTGACTGAAAATGTTTTATTGGAAAAACTGAACGTGATGCAATTGAGCTTGTTCACCACCAGAAGTTGATTGTTTGTAAAAAGGTGCCAGAAAGCCCTACTACTTGGTTAACGACAGGTGGCGATGATGCAGCTGGTGGACCTAGACCTGTTTGCGCCATTCAAAAACACAGAAGAAGAAGAAATATTGTGTATTCTTGGAGCTAGAAGCCGCCAAAACCTCGGGACGTTCAGTTACGAAAAAGTTCTTTGAGGCTGTTTTACGAAACAAGTAAGTAAACCAAACTAATCTCTTGTTTGCTAGGTCAGTGATATGTTCAGCATTAAGCCGTTCTGCACATTTATTTTACATTTTCAACATTTTATTCATGTGCTGTATCGAGCTAGCTAGTGAGAATCTTGTCTGAAAACCGTTAAAAAAAAGTTTTGTACTTTTCTAAGAGTTTGTAAAGCAGCCGTCAATAAACAGATATTTCAAAAGTTTGACAGAATTAACTGAATTAAGTTTTCTTTGTGGACAAGGTGCTGGCTTTTTGAGCTGGTTGGGAGTGACGAGAGAGAGACAAGGAAATACTTAGACTGGTGGCCCACGTGCTATTGCTTCTCGTGAATGGTAGAGTGTAATGAGCCAGTTGAGATGGATAGCTTACCCTTTAGATGATCTAGCTAAGTTTTCCAAACATTCATATTAGGGCTGCACGATATTGGGGAAAAAAAATCACATCGCTGTCAGGGATCCGGGCAGCTCGGGCGCGAGAACGAGGCATGGTGCAGGAACAAAAAGGATGGACAACCCACTTGCGGCTCAAAGAACAAAAATGGGGTTTATTAAACTGAACTAAGAAAAACACAAGAAAGGACTAACAAAACAAAGGACCACGAGGGATCAAAAACTAAAAGGGGATAAACAAAGACTACAAATAACTAATAAAAACTGGGCAGGTAAGCAGTATACAACTCTAACCTCACAAGACAATCACCATCACAATCATCAAAACACAATCAACAAACCACTAGGGAACAGAACAGAAGCAGGAACTTAAATACAGAAACCAAACTGGGTAATAAGACTAACACAGGACAGGTGAGACTAATTAACAGACGAGGAAAACGGGTCACAGATGAAACTAATAAACTCAAAGGAACAAAACAGGGAAACTAAGAACTAACCAAGGAAACAGGGAAACAGAAACCAACACTAGGGAATTATAAACAGGTAAAGAAACAAGCAGGGGCACAAGGAACAAAACAAAAACCAACTACAAAATCCAACACAAGAACTAGAGAAACTGAAATGAAACACTAGGGCGCAAAATACAAAAACAGAGGAGGTGGAATTCAAACAAAGGACAAGGATCACAAGCAAGCACATGCTCAACACATTGAGCCATATGGCCAGACAGGAAACAGGGGAGAACAAAGACTAACATGAAGAACGGGATGACCAGCAACGCCTGCTGGCCAAACGGGGAAGGGACACAGTAGGACCACAGGGGCTGACCCTGACAATTGCGATGTTTATTCTTTTTGCAATGTATATTGCGATATTAAAGTACATGATTTGTAAAAAAAAAATCTAATTATTTGAATAGCTATATTTGAATAATTAATCATTCTACAAAGATTGACTTGATTTTGCTCCAAATTAATGGTAATTATAATAACTTAATCATTTCATTTTTTAACTATACTTGTATCTAAAACAAGGGATTAAAACATACAGAGTGGCTGCAGGGGCAGAGAGTAAAATGCAGACTGCCATCAAGTCGGACAACTTTTACTTCTTGTAGTGCGCGAGATCTGACTGCTGCGGCCGATCTCGCAGCATTGGCGTTTTTCGTGGCTTTATTTGTTTTATTTATTCAAACTTTATTTTCCCAAGTAAATTAACTGAAAACCTGTTCTCTCTGCTTCGCATTCTTTTCGGGAAAAATAGCAGATAACGCAGCGGGGATACAAACTGTCATATTTTGTGTATTTTATTCAAGTCTTTGGTCCTACTGAATCTAACCACGGACGCAGACACAGCATTCTTTTTCACAACGCAATTCTTTACTTCACTTCCGAGTTACCTTAAACATATTCCCCCACACCTTATCTGTTAAACATGTGGTTCCTCTTAAAGTAACAGCATACAATTCAGTATATGACATCCCCCCTTTACTTGGACATAAACTTAATCTTCTTCACCTTAACACTTTAAACTGTCTCACAGTTCTCTGCAACACGCAGCTGTAAACATTAACTTGTTCCCATGACCTAAACACGATCTAGTAACTACTGAAGACTGTACTTAATTCAAATGTGTTATAAAAATTTTTTAAATTTTATAACACCTTAACCAGTGACAAAGTCTTTCAGCCTTTCTGGTGGTTTTCATTGTCTCTGAGGCCTAGGAAGGGGTGTTACATTATAGTCATGTCCAGATGGCACAGCCGGACAGCTGAAAGAGTTCATGGCTTGTTGGTGTTCTGGATATGACCTAGCATTCCCCTCTTCTACTTCCTCAGTTCCGTGTTGATTTGTAAGATATTTCTTCACACTGGTTGTGTTCTGACTGTACTGAGCTCCATCAGGTGATTCCACTGTCACTTGGTACCCTTTTTTATTGACCACTGTGTGTGGTGTTTTATTAAAGGTTGTGGTGAACTTATCCACTTTGTCTTGTCTTATCAGGACTTTGTCTCCCACGTGCACATCTGAGTATCCAGCATTCCTCTGCTCATCTGCGTACAGTTTGTATTTTCCTTTCTGTTCGCCATCTCTGTCTCTTACTTCTAAATCCAAGAGTATTGGTGTGATTTCAGGCAATTTTCCTCTCATCTTTCTATTGAACAACAACTCAGCAGGACTTTTTTTTGTGGTGTTGTGTGTAATTCCTCGATACACAGTGACATATCTTCTGAGTTCTTTCTGCCAATCCAATCCATCAGACTGCGCAATTCTGATTCGCTTCATTATTGAACCGTTCTGGTGCTCTACTTCGCCATTTGCTTGGGCCCATTTTGGTGTCGTTCTAAGATGTACAATTCCATTTTCTGCACAATAGTTCCTAAATTCATCTGACTTGAATTGTGGCCCATTGTCAGATTTCAGGGTCACCGGAAGTCCATGTCGGCTTTTCGAGACTGTCAATTAATTTCTCAGTTGTAGTAGAGGTCATTATGTCATACTCATAGTACCTACTGTAATAATCCACTACAACAAGGACTGAGTGTTTTGATGGTAGGGGTCCGAGTAAATCTACAGCTTAATCTTGCCATGGACCCTCTGGCAGTGACGTCGGCTTTAGGGGTTCAGGTGTGTCTGGTCGCGATGTAATCTGACACCCATGACACGCTTTGCAGTATTTCTCTGCTGCTTTGTCGATGCCTGGCCACCAGACTTTACTTCTGAGGTGTTGCTTTGTTCCTACAATTCCTAAATGCCCCTCCTGTGCAAGCATGAGTGCTCTGACACGTAGGGCTTTTGGAAGCACAATGCGCGTACCCCGTAAAACAATATAACCTATTACACATAGCTCGTTCACAACAGGAGCATATGCCATACATTTCTCAAAGTGTCCTGTATCTATAGCAACTCTCAACTCTGACAGCTCTGGGTCTGTCCTTGAAGCTTCTTCCACCTTTTTTGTTGTGAGAGCTTTGGGGGTAGCGTTCACAGTAACAAACCGCACGTATTCCTCCGATCCATGCGCATGCTTTCCCTGTATGGCACAGGGTTTCAATCGGGTGCTGTATATTGACTCTAGGGGTTTATAGTCAGTGACAAGCTCGAATTGTCGGCCATATACATATGGGTGAAGTCTCTCACAGGCCCATACAAGGCCTAAGGCCTTCCCTCTCTGTTTGCGAGTATCTTCTCTCACAATCACTCAGACTCCTGCTCACATAACATAGAGGAACCATCGCGCCCTGCTGACCCTGGACAAGCACAGCACCAAGGCCTACTGGGCTAGCATCTGCAATCACTTGCGTTGGTGCATCTTTATCAAAATATGCTAAAATTCCATCCTTTGCCAAGGCATCTTTGAGTGCATTGAATGCTCTTCTTTGCTCCAGACCAAACACAAACTTAGTGTGCTTTCTTATCAGACGTCTCAATGCCTCAGATATTGTTGCAAATCCTGGAATGAACCGGCTGCTGTAGCAGTAGACCTAAAAAGCTTCTTACCTCTGAAGAATTTTCCGGCTCTCTGGCCTCCGTTATTGCTCTGACCCTCTCTTCTGTTGGTCCAATTCCTTTATCTGTTAGCAGAATTCCCATGAAAACTAAACGATCCATATTGAACTCACATTTATCTGGGTTCAGAGTCCACACTACTGTAGGCGCTTCAAAACCACATGTAGACGTTGGTCATGCATCTCTTGTTCCGCGGCATGAACAACAATATCATCAGAGATGTTTTTAACCCCCTCTATTCCCGCTAGTGCAGCAGCTATTTCATGCTGGTACTACTCGCTAGCTAAAGATACTCCAAAAATCAGTCGTTTATATCTATAGACTACATTGTGGATGGCAAATGGTGTAATCTGGCGTGATGATGGGGTCAGCTCCAACTGGTGATAGCCCCACTTCAGATCCAGTTTGCTGAACACCTTGGATCCATTCATGCTTTGTAGGATTTCATCCACAGTAGGTATGGGGTATCTTTCTCTTATTATGGCACGGTTTGCTTGACGCATGTCTAGGCATAGCCTAATTTCTGAATTTGCTTTTGGCACGATAACTACTGGGTTGACCCATGGAGTAGGCCCGTTGACTGGTTCGATTATATCCATGTCTAACAGTTCTTTTATTTTCTTCTCTACAGGCCCCTTCAAGTTAAATGGTATCCGCCTTAAAGGCTGCACCACTGGCTGAATGTCAGGGTTGGTGTAAAGGCTAATTTGCTTGGTTTTTAGCTTTCCTACAGCTTGGAACACATCAGGGTATTGTGCCTTCAGCGACTGCTTCAGATCTTGTACTGTTGCAATATCCATACCGATTCTCAACACTCCCAGTTTGACTGCCATTTCTTTTCCTAGTAATGGCTCCCCTTGTCCTCTGATGACAATGAATTCAGCACACTCACTAGCAACTCAGATTTTTGCTTCACACTTAAAAGCTCCCTTTACAGAAAGAGGTTGAATGGATGAGTAAGCATACAATTTCCCGTCAGCGTCTAGGACATATGACCTGCATTTGATCTTTTCCTTCTTCAGTATTTCCCATGTTTTCAACAACTATGTTACAGGTTGCCCCTGAGTCTATAAGCATGTCTATATTCACTCCTCCCAGGCATATAGTTAGTCTGTTTTGCACTAATCGGCTTGTTCTTCCACATTATGGACTGTTTGTCTTCTTGTGTTTTTGGTTTTGCACATTTTAGAAAAATTATCATTTCCATTGAATTTACGGCATTTTTGACCCCTAGCTGGACAGTTTGGGTCTCTGGCAAAGTGGTCAGTATTTCCACATCTATAACAACATTGTTGTTCACATTTACTTGTTTGTGTGCTTTGCTTTCTTTTGAATTTTGCTTTGCCATGCTTCTGACCTATGTGATTCACGCTTTCCGCCTTGGGACTTGCAGGTTCCTCTCTTAGCGTCGGTGACATCTGTTCCTCAATCTGCTCACAGAGAGACGCAATATCCAGCGCGCGAGCAAGAGTTAGATTGTGTCCTTCTAGGAGTTTTCGGCGCACTTAACTTGATAAACACCGTGCAACAACTGCATCACGAATTTTGTTGTCCATGTCTGCACCGAAAGCAGAATCCCTGGCCGCTTGACTTAACCTAGTCGCAAACTGTTGCACTGTCTCTCCTTGTTTTTGTGAAAGCGAGTGGAATGCTTGCCGGGCAAAAGCCATATTAAAAAATACAAAATAATTATCTAGTGCCCGCACTGCAGCCTCATAGTCAGCTGGTCCACCAGTGTCCGCTAAAGTAGAAAAAATATCTTGGACATCTGGTCCCGCGTGGTGTAAAAGTAACGCTCTCCTGCGTTGTAAAGTGGAAACCGGAGTATCCTCACCTATTATTAGTCCCTTCCCATCAGAGAAAAGTTCAAAAGACTTCAGCCACCGAGTCCATCTTCGCCCGATCGTAGCCAGGTCTTTGAAGCACTGGAACACAGTGTTTCCCACTTTATCCATTTTTACATCGTTTACATATA
>JAOYFF010000128.1:29050171-29060226 GCA_025773925.1 Cryptomyrus ogoouensis
ATCGTGAAATAAGCCCCTTCAGTGTGATACAAGCCTGATCACACTGTCGGGGCTTATTTCTGCGATAACTACCGGCTGCCTGTACATTATCCCTTACGTATTGAACCTCAGCCCTCATCACCCAACACCGCATGACCACCGATTAACCAGCACTCATCTTTCATCCCTCGTTCTCTCCCATTGACTTCAATGCATTTCAGTCAAAGTTTTCCCACTTGGCCAGCGTTCATACCACAGCAATAAGACTAGGTACTCAACCTCAGGCCTCATCACCCAACACATTAAGACCTACATCTTGACCCACACTCGTCTTTCATCCCTCGTTCTCTCCCATTGACTTCAATGCATTTCAGTTAAAGTTTTCCAACTTGGCCAGTGTTTATGCCACAGAAACAATACCTGGTATTCAACCTCAGGCCTCATCACCCAACAGCTTCTGACTACTATCTTGACCCGCACTCATCTTTCATCCCTCGTTCTCTCCCATTGACTTCAATGCATTTCAGTCAAAGTTTTCCTATTCGGTCACTGTTCATGCCACAGCATCAAGACTTAATATTAAACCTCAGGCCTCATCACCCAACACCCCATGTCCACCATCTTGACCCCCACCCGTCTTTCATCGCACGTTCTTTCCCATTGACTTCAATGCATTTCAGTCAAAGTTTTCCCACTCGGCCAGCGTTCATACCACAGCAAAAAGACTCGGTATTCAACTTTAGGCCTCATCACCCAACACCCCAAGTCCACCATCTTGACCCACATTCGTCTTTTATCCCTCGTTCTCTCCCATTGACTTCAATGCATTTCAGTCACAGTTTTCCTACTCGGCCAGTGTTCATGCCACAGCAATAACACTCGGTATTAAACCTCAGGCCTATTCACCTAAAACTTTAAGACCACCATCTTGACCCGCACTCGTCTTTCATCCCTCGTTCTCTCCCATTGACTTCAATGCATTTCTGTCAAAGTTTTCCTATTCGGCCACTGTTCATGCCACAGCAATAACACTAGGTATTCAACCTCAGGCCTCATCACCCAACACCCCATGTCCACCATCTTGACCCACACTCGTCTTTCATCCCTCATTCTCTCCCATTGACTTCAATGCATTTCTGTCAAAGTTTTCCTACTCGGCCACTGTTCATGTCACAGCTGCAAGACTTAATTATTATCCTCAGGCCTCATCACCAAACACCTAGCAACACCTTAGCAACCACCTAGCGATGCCTAGCAACACATTAGCACCCACCTAGCAACGCCAACCAACCGCCTACAATACCTAGCAACCAGCTACAGACTGCCCAGCAACGCCTTCGGACACCATAGAAACCACCTTGCAGCACCTTGCAACACCGTAGCAACCACCTACAATTGCATAGCAACACCATAGCAACCATTTAGCTACGCCTTGCAACCAGCTACTGAGACCATAGCAACGCCTTGTGACACCATAACAACCACCTTGCAGCACCTAGCAAGCACCTAGGAACACCGTAGCAACCACCTATAGTTGCATAGCAACCATTTAGCAACCAGTCACAACCAGCAACCTCGATCAGCAGAATAGGCCCATCTCAAAATTTCTTCAGGAATTTTTGTTTCGTGAGGTGTGCTATTACTTTTCTGCGCAGATTATGTTACCATGGCGACGTTATTCACGTTCAAACACACTAAAAATCCCATAAGAATGCATTGGATGCTAACTTTTACCTAGTATTAGCCTGTGTCTAAAACCATGTCAAGAGTAGTAAGCATCGTCTTTTTTCATGGCAGTGAATGGCCCATTCACTTCAATGCATCTCAGTCAAAGTTTTCTTATTCGGCCACTGTTCATACCACAGCAACAAGACTGGGTGTTCAACCTCAGGCCTCATCACCCAACACCACAAGTCCACCATCTTGACCCACACTCGTCTTTCATCCCTTGTTCTCTCCCATTGACTTCAATGCATTTCAGTCAAAGTTTTCCGACTCGGCCAGCGTTCATACCACAGCAACAAGACTCGGTATTCAACCTCAGGCCTCATCACCCAACAACTTAAGACCACCATCCTGACCTGCACTCGTCTTTCATCACTCGTTCTCTCCCATTAACTTCAATGCATTTCAGTCAAAGTTTTTCTACCCGGCCAGTGTTCATTCCACAGCAATAAGACTCGGCACTCAACCTCAGCCCTCATCACCCAACAACCCAAGACCACCATCATGACCCACACTAGTTTTTCATCCCTCGTTCTCTCGCATTGACTTCAATGCATTTCTATCAAAGTTTTCCAATTCGGCCACTGTTCCTGCCGCAGCTACAAGACTTAATTATTAAATTAGTAAGTAAATGAACCACCTCTTCCACGGTCAGCAGAATAGGCCCATCTCAAAATTTCTTCAGGAATTTTCGTTTCTAGTATGGGCCTTTCATTGACATGAATAGGCCCATAATAATAATAAAGTTTTTTTTTTTACTTTGAGAGGTAATTGCACGCGATCCGTGAGGAGTACGGAGACACTTGATATATCAATCCGTCCGGCTAGGCCAGCCCTACGACCTGGCAGTGAAGTGAGCTCTGTCCATTTCACAGGCTTAGCGCAAATTCGGAAAATGTAGTTTACTAGGTGTAGAGTAATATGGGCCTTTCATTTACATGCATAAGCCCATAATAAATAATACAGTTTTTTTCGACTTTGAGAGGGAATTGCATGCGATCCGTAAGGTGTATGGAGACACTTCATATATCAATCCATCCGGCTAGGCAAGCCCTTCGACTTGGCACTGAAGTGAGCTCCGTCTATTTCATGGGCTAAGCGCAAATTCGGAAAATGTAGTTTACTAGGTGAAGAGTAATATGGGCCTTTCATTGACATGAATAGGCCCATAATAATAATAATGTTTTTTTTTCTCCTTTGAGAGGAAATTGCACGCAATCCGTAAGTTGTACTGAGACAAACGATATGTCAATCCGTCCAGCTAGTGAAGTCCTATGACCTGGCACTGAAGTGAGTTCCGTCTGTTTCAATGGCTAAAGGCAAATTCGGAAAATGTAGTTTACTAGTTGAAGAGCAATATGGGCCTTTCATTGACATGAATAGGCCCATAATAATAAATAAAGTTTTTTTTTGACTTTGAGAGGCAATTGCATGCAAACCTTAAAGAGTACGGAGACACTTGATATATCAATCCGTCCGGCTAGGCAAGCCCTGCGACTTGGCACCGAAGTGAGCTCCATCCATTTCACGGGCTAAGCGCATATTCGGAAAATATAGTTTACTTGGTGAAGAGTAATATGGGGCTTTCATTGACATGAATAGGCCCATAATAATAATAAAGGTTATTATTATAAATAATAAAGGATCCGTAAGGAGTAGGGAGACACTTGATATATCAATCCGTCCGGCTAGGCAAGCCGTACGACTTGTCAGCAAAATCATACAATCTTATGATCTTATGATGTAACTAAAATTGTAATCATGAATATTTCCATAAGTAACTGTAATTTAATTACATTTTTTTTCCTTCTAGTAACTAATGGATTACAATTACATTTTTTTGTAATTAAATTATGTAACGCCGTTACATGTAACTCGTCACTCCCCAACACTGCCCCTGCTATGTCACGATGTGACATAAGGCTTAAATGCAGAGGACACATTTTGTTGTTCTGCACTGTATGCTATGATGTGTCAACAATGACAACCAATCTCTTTCCCTTACATGGATCATAGTGACTTACATAGTGAGAAGTTTTTTTTGTTCTTAAATTATATTTGAAGCCTAAGGCAGAACACATCCAATGGATGTTATGTTGTCAATAGGTACTATCACAGAATGAATGTATTTTAAAAAAATATTCCTTAAACTTTCCCAATTACACACTTATTTTAAATGTTTTTTGTAAAGGTAGAAGAGTGTCTAGGGTTGGCTTGAAGCATTTCCCTTTGTCCCCATACCCACACATTAATAGCACAACTCTCATCCAGTCTGCCTCCAGTGTTCCCGCTCATCGCATTCGTTGCCCCATTATCGTAGTATCTGTGCTATAAAAATATATTAAAATCATGCTTTTCATTGCTCCTTCATCCTTTATACATGGCTATTGTCTCTTGAGAATTATGCTAAATGTCAGAATCCCTTTCATTTGAAAAAGAGCGTATACAGTAGTACTGTACAGTACTGTATAATAATGTACATTGTACTTTATTATTACTGTATTTATTGTTGGTAATGTCTTACTGTGTGTAATTTATCGATTAAGCTTTACCATATGTATGTACACAAAAACTATATATAAGACGTATCACATTACATATTTTCAGGTTCCCTGAAAATAATCTGGAGCCGCCCCGTAAAGGACAGCGAAAACATGTATATACACATGAGGCATGGTCATGAGTCAAACCCTTAACCCTAAATGAATGAGGAAATATTTCTACATATATTCTATCATTATTCAAAATACAGTGGTACCTTGGAACACAAAGTTATATTCCATATAGTTGTTAAATTACACCAGCATAAGAACGAAATTTACAAACGAGAGGAGGCCATTTGGCCCATCAAGCTCGTTTATGGAGAACTTAACTAATAGCTCAGAGTTGCTAAAATCTTATCTAGCTCTGATTTAAGGGAACCCAAGGTTTTAGCTTCCGCTACACTAGCAGGAAGACTATTCCATACTCTAACTACACGCTGTGTAAAGAAGTGCTTTCTCGAATTTATTTTAAAATGTTCTCCTGCTAATTTCCACTTATGGCCAAACATCATAAGTGGCAGCTCACTAAATTTATAAATCTAATTAGTTAAATATCTTAATGAGCTATTGATTAGACAAAGATGGTATGCTAGTGGTCAACAAATCCATGGATATATTGAGTGGCTGTTGCAAATTCTGAGATAACTTCAGGACAAGTTTTGAAATGGCCTGTGAAAGAAAAAATATCAACCTCTCCAATTATCCAGTCAACCCCTGGTTGGACTATTTGAAGACGGTGAGCAAAGTTTTCTCTTTTATTCAGCAATCCAGCACAGCACTCCAGTCACACTCTGGTACCAGGTACCCCTAACACAAAAATCAACCAGTTGATATACTGTAACACCTATTCCCCTTTAATGACTTCTAACTCCTGATTGGTCACAGAATTCCTACAAATCAAACTCAAGCATACAACAAACATGATTCTCCACCTCTGTTGGTCTACTTTGGTATCAGGGTGTCCACCTTTCACCTAACAACCGCCCCCAATTTGCTCAATTCTCAAAACATGATATTTTCCCAATAGGCATCTACCGTTAAGTTGATACTATGGATACACAACTATGGATACATGTTTAGTCTTATTTATACATTTAAACTTTACTACATAACATTGCATTTAACATATTGTGACTACATTCTAGATCTACAACATTCTGTACATTGCCTTGAGCTTAGTCAGTTGGGGCAGTTTCGAATCCATTCCTGCAGGTGCACCCCCCCCCATGCTGCACCGTTTTCAAAACAATATTTTCATGGCTACAGCCTTAGACATAACAAACCCACAATGCCTCCCTCCCCTGGCCAACGAATTTTCAATTTTCTTTCCACAGGCTAACGTATATTCAGAGTTTTACATCAATATAAAGATCATTTGAACAGTTTTCTTTGGCAGCCTAATGGTGCGTTCGATTATTTCTCTCCAAGTCAGAACTCGGATGAAAACGTCACGAAAAACGCCACTTCCCGTCGGAAACACGCCTCTTTTATGACGTTGATGTTGGACAAGATTTTGTTGTCCGAGTTGCCCCTGTGACATAATTTCAACATGGCGGCTTACACACTCAGCAGTAATTCTATTTTATAAATCTTTAAAAATGTTTATTTTGTTAAATGTATTAATAGTTATAAATGTAATTGCACGTGCTCGATTTAGAGAATACCATATCATGACCGTAAACAGTATCCTAGCATGCAATATCAGATTTTTACCAGATTTGTTAGTGTCTGTGGTTTGTTTGTAATTTGTTTGTCGTTCGAAAAAAGAATATCGCTTTGAATGTACTAAAATATTTTATAAAGCTTTTAATGTGGTTTGACTAGTTCGTGTTTCTTGTTTGTTTGTCTCATCTCACTCCAAATCTGCTAAAATATAAAGCAACAACACACAGCAGCGTGTTCATGGAGGCAGCCATCTTTGTTCCGAGACGTGGATTGCTCGAACGGGAGATTGTCGGACATGATGTCACCCAACTTCCGAGAGAAAAACAAACGCACCATAAGCCTTTTGCATAGTACTATATGTGTTTTTTTGAGAAATATCTAGATCACTCTTATCTATTTACGTTCAGTCTTTTGGGTGTCCAATTAAACAGTGTTTATATAACCTATATTAACATAATAGTGATTTTCATTATTGCAGGCATTTCTGGCCAGCATCCTTAAAAGATTATGGTGTATGGAAGATTGTAGGTATATTAAACCATTGTCTTCATCAATAGCAGACAAATATAGTGTTTTGTTACCTACATAATAGGGTTGTTTACCTGTACATTATTTGAAGGTTAATCGACATATTTGGTATTATTAATGGTATTAATCGTATTACTGTGCAGAATATGTTAGATCAAAATATGGACCCATTTTCCTTAATTTACATACAATTTCTATAGCTATCATTAAAGCTACAGAAGCAATGTGAGAATGTGTAAATGATGATGCTAATATATTTCATTGTTTAATTTATAAGGCTCTGCAACCGTGTTAAATATATAATTACTTCTGTACTTACCTTTACATCATGTGTGATCACATGCTGTATCTATAACACTGGTCAACAGTGAAAAAAAGGTCTAACTTTTTATAGCTGATCTAGGATAATTTTAATGCGCTAAATCCAAAAATCACATTGGTTTTGCGCTACCAGGTCAACTTTTTGATCTATTGTTGAAATTAGATAAACTGATGCCATATTCGTGTTCTGTGGGCCAGAAATATGTTAAATCAGCAGAAATATATTAGACAACTCACAAAAAATTTTTTTTGTAACCCAGTGTAATCTGTCAACTTACACATTCTTAGCTCTGTAAAATACACACACACAAACATAAATATGGGAAATGTACGCACGTTCACAATGGGCAAAATTTCAGCAGGCTTATTTTGTATAGTTTATGCTACTTTTATCTGGAAATACTCACCAATACCCACACAAAAAATGGTGGAAATGATCACTAACTTCTGGAAAAATCACCCAATACCACATCCTAATACATAACACTATCATTAGCAGAGCTAGAACCATGAAATTTCTGGGCACCATCGTCCAACAAGACCTCAAATGGGACACAGACATTACCTGCACCACTAAGAAGGCCCAACAGTGCCTAAACTTCTTGTGTCAGCTAAAGAAATTTAAGCTGTTGCAGGTGTTCATGGCTAAGTTCTACACAGCTGCAGTAGAATCAATTATTACATCCTCCATCTGTGTCTGGTTTGGCTCTGCAATATCACATTCAAAGAGGAGACTACAGTGTATAGTGTGTTGTGCAGAGAATATCATTGGCTGTCAGCTCCCCCCTCTTGAAACCTTGTAGTCATGTAAGATGAGGAGCAGAGCCAAAAAAAAAATAATATGTGACCCCCTGGCCATTCCCTTTTCCAGTGTCTTCCATCCCAGCAAAAGCAGAGAGTAAGACCCCTAAGCAGAAGGACAAACCATCACCATAACAGCTTCTTCCCCCAGGTCATCGCCCTTCTTAAATAAGGACCCATTAGAAGTCGTCTCATAAACTAACCACCCACTGCTCAAATATCATTAACTTATAGAACTCATTTGCACCATACTCAAGCTGTTTGCACTTTACATCCAGCCATTTATCTATTTATTTCTTTATTTATTCTGTCCACATGCTTGCCTCATCATTGCACATTCCTACTTATTTGTCCTTGTCTCTTTACTTTTAGATGTTTAGATTTATGTTTCATTTGGTTATGTCATGACACCACCTGGATTAAAAGAAATCCCTTGTACTTCTCCGTACTTGGCGAATAAAAGATTTTGATTCTGATTCAATAGCCAGCTAGCTACGTCGGCCCTCTGACACACACGTCGAGCTGGAGAAGGCGCGTGCGTGCGTCTGCCACGGGAGCGCGCTCCAACCAAGGATCGGCTACTGCAGCTTCCCGGAGACAGACTGGAATAGTGTACGCTACAGCATTTCATAACGACGAAGTACAAATACTTTTTTTTTCTTTCAAGTAGCCATTGTGAATTACAGGAAATATCGTTACTGAAATAACTTGAGGTCTTCGCAACTGCAATACAGGTAAATATGCGAAATGTTATTTTGTTACCTGACTAATAATAGCTCCTGCTCGCATCGGCCAGTACTGGTTATAATATCCTGTCGGATAAAGGCGTGGGAATGGAGAAGAAAAAAACATGTATTGTGACATTTCTAGCGATTATCTGCACCACTTGCTGTCTTTTCGTTAAAAAGCGGTGCAGATTACTGTTTTCGCAGAGCAGCGACATCGCAGCCGCAACGCTAAGTGATGCGGCGGCGATTTCGCTGCTCTGCGCAAACATTAACCTGCAACGCTTCTTAAGGAATTATGCGAAGTTCTAGGAATTCCGAGTACTATTTAAAGGTGCCATTCATTAAACCGCTATCTAAAACTGCACACCATCGATCTAAGTGTCTCGAAAAAACATGAGGTTTTCCGGTATTTTAGGCCGCGTAGATTCACATCATTGGGAAATAACGTGCTATGATAAAACTGGCACGGTGCCAAATGTAATAGCTTTAACTAGCAACAAGGTTTAGGAAGAATCACTGTCAACAGTATCACGTTTATATCTGTCTTGTATTCTTTAATGTGGATTCAAACGGGCCCATGCTTTAAAGACAGGATCAACTATGATCATCAGTATTTTTTTTCTGCTTGTTCATTAGATCGGGGAGTATAGATAGTCCTCTTTCAGGTTACCCCAACGTGTGCAAAATATAGGTATCTGTATAGGTATTTATCGTTTCCATTTGTCGTCTTTAATCAAAGTAATTTCTGTATGGAGGGGAGAACATTTCAAGGATGTATGAGTGGGCCTATACAAAAAGAATTTTTTTTTATCGCATAAAAATGGTGTGTTTCAGATCTTATGCATTATTAGTGAAATTCTTGTTTGTGCAACTGTGATATATTCTTGGGGATATAAAATATTTGATTCCAGGTGTGTGGCACTTAAAGTAAAATATTGGGATGCTGGCTGTTTTCTATAGAGATAGAGAATGAAAACATTTTTATGTGCTTGGTATAATAACTATATTAAGTAGACTTGCTCAGAAACAGTATGCACTGACAAATAGGGACCATATGATGTACATGATGTAAGCAATTTTAGACATGATGTGATTATTGGTGCCAGACATGGTCTTTCCAGCATCTAGGAAATGGGTACTCTCCTGGGACTTTAATGCAGTACATTGTCTAGAGGTTACAGAGAATGGTGTGATTAAAAAAACAAAGTCATGGGAAGTTCTGTGGCTGAAAACACTGTGTTAGGATCATTCCATTTTAATTCAAGAAATAGCCTGCATCACCATTTTTGATTCTGATGAAATTTGGCATGTGTACTACACATATTTCACAGAACTTGCAAATGTTTATTTATTTTTTTTCAAATTTGCCTTTGAAATATAGTGCATTGTGTACACCATGGGTAGCTAAAAAATTGATAATTCAGAGTGCTTTCTTTTGAGTTTTACCTTTTTAATATTACAGCTACATGACTCAGCTATAGCTTGTTGGAAAACTCAGACTACTTTTTCATGCTATGGCAAAACTGAACTTGTGCCTAAGTGTAAGTGGCTTTTTTCAAGGTCACATATCTTACAAACTGCATTTTACTACTTTTGGTTATTTGAAAAATTGGTGAAGGGCTGGGAGTAACAAATCAATTTTTGTAATGAAACGCATAGATACGTGTATTATTTGTAATTATACTATTGGACCGTTGAATGCTTGAATCTGATTGGCTGACGAACGTTCTGAGGTGTGCAATTATTTTCAGGGAAACGCACGGCG
>JAOYFF010000128.1:29089447-29101037 GCA_025773925.1 Cryptomyrus ogoouensis
CACGCTAGCCGGTGGCATCGCGGACAGACTATGGACACGTGACGTCACAGACTACGTGGTGCCATACGGGTCAAACAACTGGCTTAAAACTGGCAGCGTGAAGTAAATAGATTTTAATTCAACCCAAAAGGCTTATTACAAAGACGAAAACGAATGACGTTTTTGCTATAATATTAGTTCGTTTAAGTTTGTTTTGTATACACACAAAACAGTTTCAGTTAGTTTTAGTTTTTTTTTTTAAACTCTCGTTGTTATTTTTATTTCAGTTAACGAAAATGCTTTTTCAATTCTAGTTTTAGTTTTTTCGTTCATTTTCGTTAACTATAATAACCTTGCTCCCACCCAGACTGTCATCTAGTGAAGTACGCGGATGACACAGTTCTCTTGTCTCTGCTTTCTGGCTCCTCACATCAGCACAGCTCAGTGCTCAGTGAGTTTGTGCAGTGGTGTGACAATGTCTCCCTGGAGCTAAACGTGGAGAAGACATGAGGACATGGTGGTAACCTTCTCTAGTACACAGAGGGAGCTGGTGACAGAGTCTGTCAGCATAATCCACGGGCAGACAGTGGAGGTGGTGGAGGAGTATAAATATCTGGGCCCTAAAGTTTGCCTCCAACACTGAGGACATTCTAAGGAGATGTCGCAGCAGCAATACCTCCTAAGGAAGCTCAACAGTTTTGGAGTCAACAAGGTCATATTCAGAACCTTTTACTACTCCTTCATTGAGAGTGTCCTCTGTTTTTCCATCGCCTGCTGGTATCACTCCACCAGCCTGCAGCACAGGACCCGCCTGCACAACAGTGCTCTAAGATCATCGGACTCCCGGTCAGAGCATTTTTATTCCTGAGTGAGCAGCAAACTCCCATGCTCTGTTCCCAGAATTTGAGTGGCTTCGCTCAGGACGACAGCTCCGCTGTCCTGGCTGCAGGACACAGAGGAGAGCGACCTTTGTTCCCAGGGCCGTTCAACTCCTCAATTCACAGACTTCTCTTCCCCCACGCATACCTGCACTGGACCCTGTCATTCATTCTGCACTTGAGCCCCCCTATGCCCACTAACAATCCCTCCCTTTACTTATTTATTTAGTTCTTATCTTCCTGATTGACTGCAGTTTTGCACAGCGTCTTCCAAATACTGTTGCACTTTATGTCATTGTATCCTTGTTCAACTGTCCTGTGTGCCTTTAATTGCCCCTCGGGGACAAATAAAGTTATTTTGAATTTGAATTTGTAAATGACATGTTTCTGTATGTTCTTTTGATCTCATTTTACAGTTTACATCTTTGACTTTCATGTGAGTATTTACATATGGAAGAGAATACTTGTTCTTTCATGTTTGCCTTCAAAGGCACTTTAAACAAAAGCACTCAGAGTAATAACTTACATGGCCACACCTTGTTTTCCTCCATGTCTGTCTTTCAAATCATGGTATAGTAAAATAGGGTTCCTTGGATCACTATAAACTCAGTGAGAGTCTTCTTGTTATGGACACTAAGGTCTTATGGCTTTACACCTGCAGCACTTAATGTAGAAGCAGTTTTGTCAGCTTGGTCAAGGATTTGTCCATGTCTGCTGACATTTGCCATGTTGTTCTAGTGCTGTTCTTGGCCAAAGACTTCCTCGCTGGATTGTTATATTGAAATTTCAGAGGTTTATAGCCAGCTAGAGACAGTAATGCTGAATTCTGAGCCACAGTAACAGCATCATTGAAAAGACTAACCTCATGTGAGGTCCAGATGATGTTTTTGATCCTTGAGACAATTTGTAATGGCCTATTTTCGCTTGGGCTTTCATTTTGCATCAGAATGTAGTAATATTGTGGTAGCAGATAAGGAATGTAAACTGAGGGCAAATGAGCAGTGATATAAATTAAACTTTTGCAGTATTATCAGATCACAATATGTTAATAGAAATGTCAGGGCTATCAATTTTTAACTAATTCTCAGTAGTGTTGTTTGGGTGATGCCTATTATATACTACATGAAACTATTTTATGTTTGAAATAATAAAAAAAAAAGTTTTGGTGGGATACCATACCTTTGCTAAAAGGAAGTGTTCTAGTAATAAGGTGCTTTCACACTACCAGAACTTTTTTCTGTGACCAGAACCTTTTTCCCAAATGCGGGACATTTATCATGTTCACATTTTAGTTCCTCGGAGACAGTTCCAGAACCCTTTTTAGTACTTATTCCAGACTAGCTACTTTTCGTTCCAACATGACTGCCCTTAGAGTGATAGCTTGCTGACTGGTTGATAACAAGCATCGGCGGTAACTTGGAAGTTATGGCAGAAGTGCAGACAAGGAAATGCAGTGGAGCAAAAATTGAGTAGATGGAATCATTTTTGTACCCCAATTACATTTAATGCATCAATTAATACATTTTTTTTTGCTTGTGTCTTCCTTTTTTTTTTTTTTACTCCACCACCCCCCCTCTGCGGAGGACTACTTTATTTATTTGTCTTTATATATATATATGTGTGTACATATACACATACACACATACATATATACACACACATATACACACACACACATACGTGTTTTTGCTACATGGTGGGGACACATGACTGGATGGTGCCTGGTGGGGACCATGCTTTCTAAAGCAGCTACAGACAAACCAGAAATACAGCCAATCTCGATTCAGCCCTCTGAGCCCGCCTACCACTTCAAAACCAGAGATTTCACAAAGGAAGCCTGACCTGACTGTGCACAGACTGGTGGGGACTCTGTCTGGTCAAATGTCCTAGTGGGGACCTGTGATGTAAGAAATCTGCATATCAAAAGTGACGTCACTGTGTGAGTGCAGAAGGGTAACAGTGGGGACCACACTTCCGGATGCTTATAACAACTGTATTCTTTAATGAAAATGAAACATTTATTACTGTAAACAAATTCCCCTTTTGAAACAAAGGTCAAATATCACTGAAAATAATAACAAAGAATTCCCCTTTTGTCACATTTGGGAGGTTGACTATCAGTATAAACATAAAAAAGCATTTAACACCCTAAAAAGCAAAAAAACAACAACAAAAAAATCCCCCCTTGTGACATTTGGAATGACAATTAACACTGTAAATAGTAAATAGAACCTGCATTTTCAAGCTTGCATTACAGTAAATAGTAAAAAAAAAAAAAACTGGACTGACAATTATCTTTGTTAATAAAACAACCTTTAACACTGTAAATAGTAAAAAGAACCTGCATTTTTCAAGCTTGTATTACAGTAAATAGTAAAAAAAAAAAAAAAAAAAACTGGACTGACAATTATCTTTGTTAATAAAACAACCTTTAACACTGTTAATAGTAAAAAAAAAAAATCTCCCCTTTTGTAATATTTATCTATGTAAATGGAGAAAAAAAAATCCTGGGAGGTCAAATATTATTGTGCATATATATATATATATAAAAAAAGCTAGTAAAAAAAAAAAAAAACCTCCCCTTTAGATACCTTTGGAAGGACAAAAAAAACAGGGAGATAATTATCACTGTAAATATTAAAAAAAAAAATCAGAGAAATCCAGTCCTCAAATCCACACTACATCTTTTCATCTTTTCTTACTCTCCCGTTGAAGCGCCACAATCCGGTTCTTAACATAAAATTTAATGGCTTCCCAAGTTCTATCTCTGAGAGCTTCCGGAGCTGACCTAATACATTCTTCACACTGTCTTTTACCTGGGACCCTGCCAGATGTAATGTAGTCCATCAACTTGTCTTCCACTGCTTTAACCTCATCTTGTGTCCATTTCTTTCTTTTTGTGTTTGTGTGACCTAAATAAAGTCATACACAATTTTTACTTTGTCAGAACATGTATACAAATATACCATTACATTTGTACATTAACAGTCCTGAAAGACTAACAGTAATCAGTTGAACAGCACAGTAATATATAAAACACAAAATTAACACTATTGCAACCTATGGTAACTTGCTGTATGATACAGAGCAAAAGAGTCTGCCTTTAAAGCTAAATTATTACCTAATCTTATATTGTGTGAGCGTAAGAAATGAGCCTGGCTACTGAGTCATGCACAAAGGAAGGATACTTTACAGACCTGATATTGGCTGTTGTGAAGAGCTTTCTGCTTCACTGATTTGGCTTCTATTTTCAGAGATGTTATTCCCCAAACTTACAGGTTTAGACACTGGCAATATTACAACAAGATAAAAGACATATGTATATATTAAGATATGTAAGGCCAAAATCTTATCACAACATTTAAGAGATTCTCACAATATCAATATTTATCACTATATTAAAAAATAATCTTATTGAAAACAGGAAAACATGACATGTTCCTTCCAGCCTTCCTTGGCATTTGACATGTATGCAGTTATTCACTTTCCCAAATCTTATGTTATTATAATGTGTCATTTCAGTTTTGTATTTTGAATAAAATGTACAAAAATGTAAATACCTGTTTATATTGTTATTATGGATTGCTGTGTAGATTGTGAAGGGAAAGAATTATTTATTTTATTGTAATTCTGTAAGATAAAAAATGGGGTAACCGAAGTTCTGAAATCTTTCTGAATTGACTTTGGTTGTAAGACGACATACAAAGTGGTCAGTGGTTAGTAAAATGGAATCAAACTACCTCTGCAAGTTGAAGTGTCCCTTTGTTGTTTTGAATTCCTGTCCTCAGAGTGATTCTCTGGAACCTCCTCAGAGACACCTGGGGAGGAAGAAAACAGCAAATACACTCATGCATCATACAAAGCACTGGTCACATGATGCAGTACACTAGGCAGTATGCAAGGATGGGGTTAAGGTGTATTAATCATAAACACAGAAGATAGCAGGGTTAGTGAAATAGGGGTTACAAAATCTAGAAGGTGCAGGAATGTTATGAAATATAGGGCGAGTACTAAATGGATTTTAATAATACGGACCCATGGACATGGATGGTGGCTGATATAGTTCCTTTTGTAGTTGTGCTGTCTCATCTTCTTCCTCGCTCTCAGATACCTCACTGGCCACATATACTTGCTCTGAAAAATACACACAAAAAGACACACAAAATATTTAGATTGGCATAGTAAAACAGAGCAAAAAAAAAAAAAACAACAAAAGACATTTGCATTTTCGTTCATACCATCTGGGTCAATATGTATCTCCTCTAGGTTTTTGCCCTTGAATTCTGACATTCTGCCCTGCTCAAGTGCCATCAGCACCTTGCTAATCTTGGCCAACTGTAAGGTACCTTCTGGTAGCCTGTAAAATTTTCTGTGCACCCTTATGTCATGTCCAAGGAAATCTGCCAATTGATCCATTTCGGTATCTTTGAGATTGAGTACTTTGGATAAGGTGGACACATGCTTTCTAAGTTTTGTTGATGACAAGGTCTTGGGGTATTTTGCTCCACATTCACTGGCAAATGTTCGAATGGCATCTGACCCTCTGAAGTGAGTGTCTGCTCCAGGCCTTGCAAACATGAACTGGTTTTCATCAGGTACTCCACATGTTCTGCGGTGTTTCACCAGCAGCTCCATGGATGCAAGCATATCTGGGGTGAGAAGAATTGGTACCTTCCTATCACGCTTTCCTCTGATTTCTATGCGCTGGAAATGCCGACATAATTTCTGCTCCACCTCAGATAAGGCATCTGCAACGTCAGAATGCAAAACTGATGTGTCTCTTAGAATGTAGGAACTTAGTCTCATTTTGGACACTTCCCCCGATCTCCGACGATTAAAAAGTATTACCTCACATAGAGTAACTCGAGCAAGATTTGACCATTGCTTTGAGTTTTTCTCCATGTTGAGTGTGCTTTGGTACTCTTTTCGTCTTAGTTCAAGGTGTAAATGCATTTTCTTCACATCTTCAGTAAATGGAAGAAGTTGTGGATTGTTCCATTTTGATTCATGAAGAGTCTTCAAAGCACTAGCTGACACACACTCATTCCATTTTGTTGCATAAAGGTGCTTAAACCTTTTTGCATTCTGTACAACTTCATCTTGACCTGCAATCATTGCTTCACATTCCACAATGTCAGCTATTTTTTTAAGGTTGTGGCCCAACTTTAGGGCCAAAGAAGGAACTCTGAAACAATAATTATCATCTTTGAATCCACAGGTATTTTTCACAGCCTCAATCACATTATTGAAGTTTGCAGGAATGAAACAATCTTCCATCTTTTGGAGCTTGCCTAATTTTCTAGCGTGAAACAGCAGCCTTCCAGCCTCACGCATTTTTTGTCTGATGTATTCATGTTTTGTCTTGTCACTTCCCATTTTGTTACACAGATGTTCTCCAAACTTAACAATGCAAGTGTCACTTTGAACGGTCTGTGTTACTTCGTCTTGCTTCATGTCACTCATCAGTCGCCATAAGATCTGACTTACACCTTCAGGAACTGGCTGTGCATAAGCACAGAGAGCTTGAATTCTTGATTTACCTGGTTTTGTAACTTCACAGTTCTTGGCAAGGTTACACCTTGACATGTGCCTCCACAATGCATACCGTCTGAAAAGGCCTTGACAATTAATACAGTGCATGTAGTCCTTCACAACTGCTTTTCTGGAAGTTGTTTGTTGACGTGGTACCAGTACACCTTTTCCAGCTTTTAGAACATCATTGTTGTGTGCACGATTCCCCTTATTTCTTATAAGGTCCAAATGAATCTTTCTTTCTTTTGACCCCTTGGGAAAACTGAAAGCTTTTGCCACATCCATTTCATTTTTGTGAATTCTTTCTAGGTGCCTTGCAATTTTACTGAAAGGTTTTGAACAATATAAGCAATACTGCTTTTTACTGTACAACCTACCCCCATGTGTACTCTTCTGGAGCTTCATGACAGACACCCCACTGCTACTGTCATAATTAGATTCATCTTTGGCTTCATCCTCAGTTGGTGATGTGGTTGTGCAGGGCTTGATTCCATCCATGCTGTTAGTGTCTGACACATGTTCAGATGACAGAGTACTGGAGTGGGCAGCAATTTTCCTTTTTTTGGATGGAATGATCTTGTCATTCTCCTCTGAACTCTCAGATGATTCAGGTACATATTCATCTCCGCTGTTTTCTACACTGCTAATCAAGTCATCTGAGGTGTAGCCTAGTGATTTTTTGGTCAGCTAGAAGGGGAGACACATTTGTGTCAGCATTAGTTTATAACATATAAAAGAGCAACCAACTAGGTTGCAGTTACATCTGGATGGTGATGCCATGACAATAGTTTCATTAGGAGAATCTGCTAATTTCCTGCTCATGAACATCACAATTTAGTGAATTAAAATGACAAAATTTGTATGTAACAGACATATGTAGAGACTTACAAATATGCTCTCAGTTCTCTTAAGCTCTGGAACAGAGTGACCAGAAGTTGTGTGAGAGTCCAAGATAAGTGCATCAGGATCACCCTCAGGACACTCTGAATCCTGGTAAATTAAAGTACCAGGTGAATAGTTCAGTGATTTAATAGCATATCATACAGAGCACTACAGCTTTTAGACATTATATTTCAGGTAAGGGTATGCAGAGATCTAGCACCTCCTAGTATCTGATTGTCAGTGCAGTCCCTAATTTATTTCAGTGTTTCCCATCTCTGGTCCTGGAAAAAACTCTGACAGGATGTTTTCAATACGACCCATATTACTTTCAGCCTGGCACATTCATTGTTAGTCCATTAATGATCAGCTGTGTCTCACTAACATTCTGCTAGCATGGCAGGGAATTAGGCTGAAGGATGGTTTATTTGGGTGTTTTGATTCCCTTTGTGCTTTAACATGTGAAAGCTGTAAAAATAATAGTTTTCTAATTTTTCATATCTTTCATGCATTTCTTCAATGCATTATTGTTTACCTATACCTGAGTATGTGCAGAAAAATGTTTATCAGGAGAGGACTCTCTACACGAGATTTCTTGTTATACAGTAGTTATTGGACATGTTTCAGAGTGACATATTTGACTTTTAAAAGACATACAAAGCGCCTAGACAGACCACTTTATTTTAAATTTTCTTAAGTTAATGTATAAGAATTAGGTGATCAGTGTTAACACACAGTGCGCAACAACAAAATGTATCCTCTGCATTTAACCCATATGTGACTTTCGTGACATAGCAGGGGGCAGCTAATTCAGCGCCCGGGGAGCAGTGCTGGGGACGGTACCTTGCTCAGGGTACCTCAGTGGTGCTTTGCTGGTCGGGGATTCAAACCTGCAATCTTTTGATTACAAGTGCTCTTCCCTAACCATTAAGCCACCACTGCCCTTGAAAATACTTGAAATAGTTTGTTTCATCCCTTAAACTTCATTCATAACCCATTCTGTCAACCCAGAGAGATACTAATGTGGTAATGTCAGCTACTAATATCATAATGTGAATACTTGCCTTAGATTGTCTGGTAGACACAGAGTGAGCTGGGTGAGAATGGCTGGTTTCATCCACATTCAGGTCTGTATTTGCAATACAGGTGGCACCATCAGAGCTCTCCAACTAAGGAAAGGAAATAAGTCACTTTGATTAGGCTGAGCTACTTGCCTTTTTCATTTTGGCTGCACTAGTCAAATGTGCATGACTAGTGCTGGGAATTGGCAGCTACTTACAATACTTTATGTACCACAATACATACAACAACAGAGGTTATCAATACAAAATTCATTTATTTTTAAATCTCAATTATATTTAGGAAACAGTGGAAAATGAAAAACAAATTGTTGAATAAAATCTTCATAACATTCATAACATGTTCATAACATTATAACAAAAAAACATAAAGGCTTTCTGATTTTTAGCCTCATAATATCTGCGGTGTGTTGCCATCTGCCCAGGGTTGGTTCCTGCCTTTGCCCATTGTTCTCGGGATCGGCTCTGGTCCCCCCCCCCCCGCAACCCCAGTTGGGATTAAGCGGTTACGGTGATGGATGGATGGATGTTAATGGTAAATAAAGTAAATAGTATCCATAGAGTATTGTAGCAAAATTGCTACAGTTGAGTACAGCCTTATCCATGACAACTATATATTTTATTATAGGCAACACTGCTCACACTATATGCATGACAATATCTTCAGTATTATAAAACTTAGTAAACACAAACACTTACCAATAATCGTTTTGTACACATAAGCTGTAAACCTTGAATGTCTTCACTGAGCGGCGAAGATTCTTCTTTATCATTTTCAGCATTTGTCATGTTCTCTACAGTTCTCATTTTCTGGAAAAGACAGTTAATCAGAATCCTTGGAATGCATTACCTTCTTTCATTCTACGTTCAGCTAACAATATATGCAAATCTAAAAACACATGCAAGACCACTAACTCATGATTAGTGCACTTAATGGTTACTGTTGGACAATAAAGCCAGAGTTACATATATTTCTCTAAAGATTAAAAATAGAATTTAAAATGCAAATCCACCTAATACTTATTTAATATTATATGCACGTTGATTAACTGTGATAATTAACATGCATGTTATTTTATGAAAACCCATTTACCTGTCTTTTTTCAAATCTCTTGTTGCAATTTTCATGATGTTGCCTCAAAGATTTTATTCGTTTATGAAATCTTTTAGTCTTCTTAGAATTTTTTACCTTTGCTTTATTTGTTCTGTTATAATTAACGAAAACAAATTTATTACAGAAAATATTATCACTTCAGAGTATGTATGCATACATATCATCTCACACGTTCATTAGCAAAATGTAACTTCATTGACATCAAGTCGAGTTATTACATACTGTGCTGTTATTGCACAATGCGTTGTTACAGGGTATGGAGTTCACTTTTGTAAAGATAATTATCTTGCTCAAGATGATGTCTTGTGCGCACAATATAATTATCTTTTATGAACAAGATAATATCTTGTGCGCACAATACAATTTTTCGGAATTTCGCAGGCTCTGTAATATTTAATCTTTCACAGAACAAAAAGACCTACTGTGCTAAATGTGCGCCGGCAAGCTCGGCAAATTTCACCGATTTTTCTAAATAAAAATAAAATACAGTGATTCCACCGCCTATCGCGGAAGTCCAGACCCATCAGCGATAGGTGAAAATCCGCGATATATAAGAACATATAAATAAACATTTTTTAAATAGCTTAAGCGTTAAAATAACCCTCCTTTTAAACACAAATGTATTGAAAATGTATTAAAACACACTTTGCACACTTTCTTTTTGCGACTCAGTTTTCCGAATTGTGATGCACTACAACTTGAAATGCTATATTCCATTTTTTACTTTGACTTAAGTAGTATTTTACTGGATTACTTGTGAAATTTATCGAATCTAAATTAAAAATCAAGAATAAGAAATCAAATTATAGGTGTTCATACCTTAATTGATCCATTTTATCCGTGTGCTGTCCTGGCGGGGATCTTGTGGAGCTGTGAGGTTGCGCAGTAATTAATGAACTTGAGTTGGGGGATGGGTGGTAGTGGTGGGGACCGACAGGTGAACACACAGCTTCTAGAAAGTTCTATACTTTCTGCTATTGGGCAAGGGGTGGTAAAGTTGGGGACCGGGTAAGTCCAGCAAAATACACATTCAGGGCAGGAATATAGGTTATGTAAAGGGGTATGATGAATGTGACTGTACCATTCAAAAATATGTATCTCCCACCATCATCTTAGCTCAGACGGCATCAATGTTCACTTTAAGATTTAAAAAGGTTTTAAATGGAATAACAAATTTACACACTTTTGATAGAAACTGGTTTCTTGTATTGGATTCTAACAAGGCACATGTGATTTATTTGTTTACACTGTAAATATATTTTTCGATTTATGTTATTGCAATTCAATTAGTAATCAAAGTAATCAAAATTAAATCCCATCAAAATCAATTTGATACTGAGATTTTATGGCCACGCTATTGCTGTTACATATTAATTGTGCTGATAAATGTTTCTAGATGAAAAAAGAAACCACAGTGTTTTCTGTCTTCATAAGTTAGTCTAGTTTCAAACCTGGGGGAGGAAATTATCTGGTTTTCGTGGTCCTACAGGATAGGCAGACAGATAGAAAGACACTCAGGTCCAGATTTGTTGTGGAAATCATGCTGACAAACATATCCTTACTGAACTGTCATTTTTCATAACCAGTTATCTACACCATTTAACTGGAAAACAACCTTTTCAAGTCAGTTTTGCATGGTAGTTAATGAACTTGAGTTGGGGGAGGGGTGGTAGTGATGGGGACTGACTGGTGAACACACAGCTTCTAGAAAGTTCAGTGCTTACTACTTTTGGACGAGGGATGGTAATGATGGGGACCAGATAAGTCCAGTAATTAAAATACACAGAGTAATTCTGGTTTCATTCAGGACAGGAATATGGGTCAGGTTAATGGGTATGATGAGTATGGCTATAAATTTATTAATTCATTAATTAATCCTTATATAAAAAAATAGGGACCCTTGGTGCTTGAACCCCCAAGATGCTTCTTTGAACATAAGAAATTTACAAACGAGAGGAGGCCATTCGGCCCATTAAGCTCGTTTGGGGAGAACTTAACTAACAGCTCAGAGTTGTTAAAATCTTATCTAGCTCTGATTTAAAGGAACCCAGAGTTTTAGCTTCCGCTACACTAGCAGGAAGACTATTCCATACTCTAACTACACGCTGTGTAAAGAAGTGTTTTCTCAA
>JAOYFF010000128.1:29112430-29124084 GCA_025773925.1 Cryptomyrus ogoouensis
GAATGTGCGTAGATCTGTGCTTACGCAAAGTTTTATGCATCTGGATTTTTTCTTGCTTACGCACATTCCTAGTTTTGACCGTACGCCATGTTTTAGTGTGAAGTCTACACATATCGTTATACATGAGGCCCCTGGTGATTCAGGGACAATGAGACACAGCCACCGGCCTCCCCTGTCCAGTAGTCATCAGGCAGCAGGAGATGAACATCCATTACAGGCAGGCGCATGCAGTAATGGTGGAGGCCCGGTTAGCTTTAATTTTCACCCACACATCTCCACGTTTACCCCGCCGCCTCAAGTGTTTTTACGGTAGGCGGGCATGGAAGGATGGCGCAGGTACTCTGGTATATCTGACAAGGGAGGAAGACTTGTAGTCATATTTCCTAAACCCTGCCATGACAGAGCCACTGCAGACACTTGGATGCTAAGAAGAGTTTGACTATTGTAAACAAGCAAAGCAGAGACATCTTGACAAGCAACTACAAATAAATTAAACAAACGCAAACAGTAAACTAAGCAGATGAGGTAGTCTACCATTGCAGCTGTAGTGCTTACATCTCCTGATGCCCCAGAAACATTTAGTGGGAATGAGGGTGCAATTTTACAGAAGTGATTTGTTGTTTACTGTTTTTGTCACAGTACAGTACAATCCAGTGCATAACACTGCCTCAACCCAAGAAGGGGTGACATCAAAGTATTTTTCACTAAGATCCTCACCGTCCTTTGGCAGGGAAAGCCCACATAGCATCAGCTTCAGCTGGGAATGTGTCATATAGTCCTTTCATACCAGAGCCGGTGCCCGTGCAACATGAAAACAGTCTCCCGTGTTTGGGTTATGTATTTAATACACACTGTATTTTACATTTGGAGTTTGAAAACATTTTCAGAAAAATATTTAATTCATAGATGGTGGGTGGAAAACGGATCGGAGCAGCATCTGCAGTTTTGCAGGCGCTTAACCGGTTCGTCGTGGCCAAAAAAGAACTGAGCCTGAAAGCAAAGCTCTCAATCTATTGGTCCATCTTCGTTTCTACCCTCACCTATGGTCATGAGCTGTGGGTAGTGACCGAAAGAATGAGACTGCGGATACAGGCAGCCAAAATGAGGTTCTCCGCAGGGTGTCTGGGCTCTCCCTTAGAGATAGGGTGAGAAGTTTGGATATCTGGGAGAGTCTCAGAGTACAACCGCTGCCCCTCCATGTCTAAAGGAGCCAGTTGAGGTGGTTTGGACACCTGGCGCGGAATGCCTCCTGGGCGGTTACCTGGAGAAGTTTTCGGTGCATGTCCTACAGGGTGGAGGCCGCAGGGCCAACCCAGGACGTGCTGGAGGGATTATGTCTCTCAGCCGGCCTGGGAACGCCTCAGCATCCCCCCCAAAGAGCTGGTAGTGGTGGCTGGGGAGAGGGAGGTCTGGGTATCGCTCCTGAAGTTGCTACCCCCACGACCTGGATCCCGTACAAGCGGGTGGTGATGGATGGATGTTTGGATGGATGGATGGATGGATAGATGGTGGGTGGAAAACTATTTTTTAATCAATATGAAAGCTTGACCTTTAGAGTACATGCTTGGACTAAAGTTTGCAATGTCATGCCACCCTTGCTTTTTCACCTTCTATTTTACTCCAGAAATATGTAGTGAAGTCTGTGGAGTGGAAAACAAATGAAGTGATATGGGGCTTTGGCAAGACTATAATGAGCATATGCTACTGGGATATAATCTATGTGTATAAACAACCTAAAGTGAGTCATCTACGAACCTTATTTCATAAGGAAGCACTGATTCCATTTTCTTGAAGGAAATGAGTCATACATCTCCTCAGTCTTTTTTACTTTCCTGGTACAGCTCAAATTTAATTTGAAAACTAAATTGGTGAGCTAACAGGTCAAAAGAATCAAATATAATTAGTGTTTTGCTTCTATTTTACTTGAATGCGTTATAATGTTGTAGAGAGTTCACAACAGAGACACATGAGGAAACGTCATTGGAGCTCTCCTGCCCAAGATCTGTGTCCAGTATGGCAAAATATGAACACCAATTCACCCCCCCCCCATTTCTCTCCAACTTAAAATTCACACATATTAATCAGATGTGATACAGCAGAAGTTCAGTTTGGTTCTGTATGTGATCAGAATTTTGTGTGGAATACAATCACAGAATACATGTTCCTGATAAGACATAATTTGGACTTTTAGCTCTAGCAAATTCAAGCAAGTGAAAAAATCCAATGACTCTGAATCCTTATGGAAGCTTTGTTAACAGCACTTCGACAGCAACACACAGCACCAGAGGGTGGCGAGTGTGCATGACAACTCTGCTTTTTGTGTTTGTGTGTGTGTGCTTGAAAGGACAGTGGGTGGGGCCTGAGTCCCTTTATTATTCATTAGGTAGGTGTGATAAAGGAATAGGGGCCTGCCTGGTATAGAATCGGCATCTGTGCATGGGTGTTACACAGAGTGAGAAGTGAGGGGAGGGAAACAGCAGTGTTGCCGTACTGTCATTGATTTCTGCACCTGGATTGGGAAGAAAAGGCAGTGGTCAGTCACTGTTATTCCATCTGGATTCCTACCAAGACATAATTCACTTTTTAACACCCAGTGCCTTTGAGAGGGCTTTCCAGTGATAGGCTTGAGTCTACTTAAGCAGCAACTGAATCTCACTTAAAGTATCGTGCACATGAGGTAAAACATTTTTATGTTTTCTTTATTTGTGTTCTTTGGCTGTGTCTTTACCCTCAAGTAAAGGATTTTATATCGGGTTTTATGAGCTTTTGTTCTCTGTAACAATGTTGCCCTTAATTGGCATTTTATTTGAGCGTCCTTAGCCAACTCAGTATTTGCACATAGACAATAGAGCAATGAATAATATAATCTGACATAAACAATGACACAAAGTACAGCAATTAATAGTATTACATTTCTGTGTTATTGTTTTATTTAATTTTTTTTGTTTTGCGTGGTATGTGTTCTTTAATAGATCTTAAATGGTATGTTGCGTCACAGTGGGTTAAATCTATATGGTGTTACATGCTTTTTTGATAACAATATTATAAGTAACTTAAAAAGCATTTGCATTGTAGTCCATAAACACTACAGTTTTAAGATCAGAAGAGTAACTCTCCATCTCTCTTACTATTTGTCTCATTCTGCTTTTTAAAAAAATACAGAACACATTGATGAGTCACTGATTATAGATATTTTATTATAATTTTCACATGATGAAAGTAAACCAACATGTTTCCACATAGCTGGCTTGTGTAATTAAAATATTCCAGGTCCTTTGCTATTCCTAGTATTGTCACAACTGATATTGTCCCTGCTCCTCTTTGTCAGCTTCCCCGCGCCCTCTCTTGGTTCTCTTTGAGCTCCATTGACAAACAGACACAGCCCTTTTGTGCGGGACCAAACTGCAGCTGACTAGAGGCTGGCCTTAACACATTTTCTGAACCCTGTTCGTCTGTTGCTTCATTGCAGGGCGGGCATAACACGGAGCCATGTGCTTTTAAGAAAAATACTGAAAAAATACAGAGCAGGTTGTATACTCTGTATTTAACAGAGCAATTAAATACAGAGCAGGTTGTATACGGCGCCTTTGCCGTCTGAATTCCCCAGGTGTATGTGTCTCAGGGCAGTGGTAGCAGATCCAAGACATTGTTTGGTGGAGGTTTTTATTCTACCAGTTTTGGAGTGTAAGATTGACATTGAAGTCACCAGGACAGCCCATTACACTTCATTGTAGAGAAGATTTGTGAACCTCAAGTATTTGAGTGCTGCACCTTCAAATCATTTATCACTCAAGAACAAAGCAAAAAAATCATTTGACTGGAAAAAAATGTTCCCATTTACAGGAAAACCAAATGCTGTCAGAAATATCTTTTTGTCTTCTATAATTTTTCATGTTTTTTTTTTTTTAATCCTATTTTGACATCTAATGATTTTATAGCTGGCTGAGTCCTTAGAGGATTTGGAAAATATAGTAGAACAAAGATTGCAATGTGAAAGTATTATAGTCATTGTATGAATAAATGAAGAATGGTTAATAGATCCAAGATGAAGGAGGGATGTAGGGTGACAAGAAAAGCTTCACTGTGCAAATATATGGAAGAAATCCTTCAGTTCTTGTTGGGAAAGATTTTATGGTATTCTCAAAATGTGATTTGTCTTCTAACAAGAGATGCCCTTTTTTTCCTTGGAAAATAGTTGCCATTTGGATTTTATTCATCATAACTGTTGAAAATTAGAATTGTTTTAAATTAGCTTATATTTCCACCATATTTATCAAATTCCAATTGAAATGTCTGCACTGCATTGCAGTTATGTGTCTGGGCAAATGCTTATTCGTAACCTCAACTGAGTTGAGTTCTAAAATTAGGCATGAAAGGAATGAAAGTCATAATTCTGTTAAGTGCTTTGGCCCCATCTCCCTGACTTAGGGTACGACCTCTGATTCACTGCTTTGATGTTGTCTTGTGTGGTTGTCCTTCTAACATGTATTGTTAATGTCCATACTCTGTCACTATCCAATATCTGTTTGAGCTGTCATGTTCTACAGCAACATATTCATGACATATTACCAAAAGTAATGGTACAACACACTGTATGGCTTTCTTAGGCATTGCAGTGCAATTGAAGATAAAAATAAAAACTAGGTATTGATTCAGCAGACAAAGCAACATAACAAACATGGAAAGTGCCCCCTCAAAGAATTATTATTATTTAAGAACACAGATCCATACCATATCCATACAAATCTTTTGCATTTCTGGATGGTATCTTAATATCCTGGGGCTAATGCTGTGATTATTAAATGGCTTTTTTCAACTGTTTTAATAGGCAAGCCATCCACCACAGCATGGAAAATCTAGTTTGTAATGTCTTTAGCTTGATGTGGGTTGATCTTTTTTTCTTAAAATATGAATTGTTGTGTCACTGACACATCACTTGTGCTTTGCTGGAAAAAATGGAAGGCCCTCATCTCTACAGTTGTTTGTTTTCTTTTCTAAAAAGGGTAAAACTTCTGACACATTAAAATACTGCCAAATTTGAGAAGGCATTGTATAGCCAGTATGTATTTACATTTGCTCATGCCAGTGTTCACAATGTGGACATGTTTATTATCTGAGTCTGAGTTGACTTTTCAACTAATGGGTTGCTGCACAGACTGCTTATTGCTGATACTTATTGAAAATTATTACTTTTGTTAAAGTATTTTATAGATTCTCCTGTTTTATTACTTTATTTTTACTCTAGCACTTTCAGATTGCTAAAATATAAAGTGCAATACAAATAAAATGTATTATTATTATTATTGCTGTTTATGAATTTCACATTATTTATTGATAATTATTGACAAAATGTCAAATGGTTCCAGCCCCACAGCTGAGTACCCCACCCAACATTGTCATTGCCATTTTACCATCATCTGCTATTCAAGCCTAGTTAGGGGGGAAGAGCAGAGAAGCAGACGTTTGCCTGTAGCAACAGTCTTACAATTTGCATTTGAGGGTCATAGGCAGACAAGGAAAGACTTCTCACAGGATGTGAAAGACAGAAAGATTCAATGCCTTGAAAAGGGCTAGGCAGATTCAGAAACATGAAGGCAAAGGTAAAAAAAGACAGCACAAGACGAGCAGGACAAGACATTGACAGTCTTACAAGGAAGGGCTGGAAAGAACAAGGGCAAATTGGGCAAGGGAAATAAGGCACAGTGGGGCAAAATGAAACAAGGTAAACCAAGGAACAGAAACAGGTGGGTAAAAAAATGGGGAACAGGAAGTGGGCGTGAAGATTTTGGGAGCTGGAGTCCATATATGCAGACTGCGACAGAAAAATGAACACAGATAGACAGAATCGCATGAAACCCTATATAACCCATTTACAATTTGCATATTAATTTTGCATATTAAAATGACCTTTGAGTCTTGTTTAATGTATGACTTCAGCAAAATATACCAGATCAAAAATGACATAGTGAGTAGTGCTACCGTTGTCAGAATATTTAAGGGCTATGTTTTAGCAAATTAGTTTTAATGTGGTACTCTAAACATGTGAGTCTAGAGTCTCTAAGCCAAATCCGATTCAAATGCTGGATTCTACAGTTGACTTTGGGAGAACATTCTAGCACTTGTCGAAGATGAACTTACTATGTTCCTGAAGGGAAATTTTTGAATTAGAAAATTATATCTTCTGAGTGATTTGTCTAGGACGGGTTATTTATCATATATATACCTGCCTATGTAAGATAGCCAGTGTTCCGCCTATTTAGATTATACTGTTTTTTTATAGTGTTTTCTGTGTGAAATAAATCAAGAAGCACCCTCAGAATGGCAAATTATGAGAATAGCGAACCATAGCAGACGTCCCTCAATATTCCGTGGGCCATGGGTGTTCAAATGGAGCACAGAAGTCAAGAGGGCTTTATGATAATGAACATTTGGAGGTATTAGGCAATTCATATTTCTGTTACCCCTTTTTCTATGCATCAAAATGCAGTACAGGCTGGGGACAGAATGCATACTTCTTAACCAGTATTTAAAAGCATGAGGGTAGATATAGAATAGGAAGAAGAGTACATTTTATACACATATATGTTAAACAAAATGTTATACAGGAGTGACCACTTGGCATTATGATATGGGAAGTGACCTGCCTCTCCGGCCCCTAGTATTACATATCTATGTAACAAAAGTGGTAGATTGGCGATTCAGTCCAAGTTTCTATGTTCCAAAGTCTGAAATGGGTCTATTCCACATTATAAATGAACTATTTGCAAAGCTCTGGATAACAGGTTAGTAGCAATGAGAATTGCATATGTTCACTTTTTGAGGATTGTGAGTTTTTACAATAGATGGAATACGTCCATTCTCCTATGTCTACTGATAGCATTTGACATGTAATTGAATGTTAAATGCCGTCATCTATGTACGTAGTATTTAAATTTGTAGTTAAATTTGGGTTTGTGATGGTTGTTTGTATGAATTATTTTATCTTGCTAATTTTAACAACTTATTGTTAATAGCTAGCTAGCTAGCTAGCTAACATCATTGTTAATTTTTAATATAAAGCAAGATTAACATGTATTTTGTTGACACTGATGTACCATATTGGCGCGAATATAAGACGCTTTTTTTTCTCGATTAGGCCTGAAAAAGAGGTGTCCTCCTATGTTTGTGGTCTACACAAAAAAAAAGGAATCGATGGCGCTAAATACAATATTTCGTAACAAGTCTTTTGACTTACCGTGATATCAATTTGCTGTAAGATTTGCTGCGTGAGCTCGAGAGTCAAAAAGCGTGTGTGTTACACCACATGCGTAAGAGCTGGCAACCCTGGCAATTCATGTATTTAGTCTGTATCCCTGAGTATCGTGTAAATTTTGGACTTCCCTGGCTGTGCCGCTGCTGTTATTTAACCAATAGTGGCTGTTTGTATTGTCCACCGCATTGTTATTTTGACTTGAAGATAATGGAAAAGGTAAGAAACTCAATGGGTATCTGAAAAGTAAAATGGGAGTAGCAGAATTTAAGGTTTTTCATCTTGTTATTTTAAATAATCAGAAATCATTTCTACCTGCTTACATATGGTTAAAAAGGTTTGACTTTGTGAATTTGTCACCACACCAAACCTCATATTGTCCCTTCCCTACCCCCTCCATGAAGGCTATTTATGATGGCCTGGCCCCTTTGAGGGGTCTTTTCTCAATTCTTCAGTCACATCTACCAGTCACAGTGGGTATCTGATGCATGGAACACTGACACTGGTTACTAAGATGCATAGGGAGCTGGAATTTCTTTAATCACCACGACAACCCAAGGCAAATGAACTCATACAAGCAAATTACACCTGGCATCTCATAATCTTTTGTTTGATTTCATTGAGTATATTTTTACAGTGTCACACACATGCAGAATTGTTAGCTACTTTCCATAATTTTTATGCTGAAACTAAACTGCTGCGAGAAATTGAGATAAAAGAAGAGACCTAGAAGTAGTAGGTAGTCTTGCAGTTTTGTTTGCAAGAAACAGCTCCAAATCAGATGCAGGTATTGATCATTTAGTTCTGACCTATGGTTGACCTTATGTCCTCATATTTAGTACATCACTACACGTATATATTTATTTTCTATCAGTTTTGGATGTGTTTTTGCTGTTCTGATTGTCTTTTTTGGGAACAGCTGTGTATAATATGATGATTTGTTTTCAATTATATATTTTTGGTGTACTGAGCTGATTTATAGAAATATTTCTTATTTCTGGACTGGTAACGGGAGAGGCACTCCCAGTCATGGTTCTCCCCTCCCCTTCAATGGCTACATTACTATTTATGCTCTGTGATGCTGTTGCTAAGGAACCATGCTAAGCTGATCTCCTTTTATTGGCTGAAGTGGAACCAAGGGTGAAAAGGTCCCCATGTGAGGTGTAAATGTGGAAATTGTGCATTTTCATTGTGTGAGACCAAGTGGAAGATTCTTTTCCTGCATTTATTTTTAAGCGTCTCAAGTAATATTACTTAGTTTTTAAGTGTTGTTTTCAAACCTATGAGGAATAAAATAGAAATGTATAAAAGAATCAAAGGACGCTGTGTCTCTGATTACTGAATGTGTGTATTGAATACCCAGCTTTTTATTATTTTTCTTCATTAGGAATGGGCTGGGGCTGGTGAGGGTGGGTTGGTATTTAATTTTTCTTCTGTTCATCAGCATGCAACAGAAGAACAGAAATCAAAAGAAAGGGGAGAAACTCTTGCTATGGGCAGTACGTTTTGTGTCTCTTAGGAAGTATGAAATGGAACAGGGGACCAGCATCTTTCTCAGCATAATTTACCTACGAGCTTGTCAGAGCTTTTCTCAGCTTGATTTTTCAGAATCACGGGACAGTATAGTATAGTATAGTAGTAATTAGTATTGCTTTATGGTATTTTTTCAAGATCGTAGTGCCTTCGAAATCCCATGGGCACAAACTGAAATGCAGCAGTTTATTTGTGCTGCTTTATCATTAGATTATATTCAGGTAAAAGTGCAACTGATTCAGATGTGATGTCAATTGAATCTCCTCATTGTGAGGCAGGCTTTCATATAGTTACCTTGGCTAGCTGGCATGTTTTATTAATGGCAGCGGAAGGGGTTTGGATGAGCTGTGGCTGCAGGGTATGCAGGATTGATTTGTCACTGTTAGGCAGAGCTGCTGATGAGTAACACAAAATGCATCTCGCTGCCTCTTTTCTTCCAGCCCTACCCCCTTCTCATTGCATCTGTCCCGATTACTTCCTTTCTTCTCCTTATGCTGCCACCCCCCCATCTGATTTCCATCCTTTAAATTAGGTCATTCTGCAGGAGTAAATGATTGTTCCTGTGATGCTTTGCTGTCTATAACCCTAATCTCATCATCCAGAGCAACATGCTAGAAGTGCTGAAACTGAGAATTTATCCTCTGCACTTTTCACACCAGCTCCCCTGAACCCTCATTGTACCCTTTAATAGATATTTGCAGTACTTCTGAAATGTATTCATTATGTTTTATGTGTTAGGCTCATATTCTAGGTATGTCATTTAAGTCAGCCAGTAGGAGTCATTAATGTAAATGGGCTGAAGGTCAAGCCAGTATGTTCTGGAAACAGAGTAGGTGACAAGCCATAGAATGGACCTTAACCCCTAAAGCCATATGGCATCTTGGATGAAGGGTGGAGCTCACCCCTGGGGAGAGAGAAGATGGTGGCAGAGTGCTTGGGCTGTTGTTTAATCTGCCTTACAACACATTCCCCGAGGCATCAGCATTGTTCATGCTCTGCTGGCTAGAAGAGTTTCTGTGTCATCTTGCTGGCCTCTAAAACACTGGGGAGTCCTATGTCGTGCTGAAATTATTTGAACAAAATACATCCCCTTTGCATGACTTGACTTTTTGCTGATCAGTCCTTTTTTTTTTATTCTTGCTTTTGTTGCACATTTTTCGCAATGTCTATATTTCAGGTTCTGTTTGTTTTAGTCTGAAAATTCAGAATGGTGCGTCTTAGAAGATACTCAGAATTATTGAAACGTTTTTTCAGGAATTGTTACCTTAAACACAGAAGGTATTGTCAGTCTTTTTACTGCATCTTTGCTGCATCTCAGCATTCCTACTTCACTTGAACATCTGAAACGAACACGTGGTTACCATATTTACCTGACATGACCTGAGAGACTGGCCAAAAGTCATTCTACATAAGGCCTTAGCTACATGATTGTCAGTGCCTCCATTAAACAAAATTAAAGAAAAATTTCATCTCATTTTATTGCGTGTGAGTTTAATTGATCACCTTTTTAAGAATGTTATCAGTAATAAAATTGAATTTCTTCCTGAAGTGTCCATCCTAATGGAACAGCCAATACTTCATTTGATAACTGGAGTGTCTGCCTACTGGTCATGAATGAGAAACATTAGTCAGAATTTAGCTGTACTTTTTAGGAAGTAATAGAAAAGTATAGGAGATTGATTATGTAGTAGGCTGTGAAGGACACTTTTTTTGGTGAAAGGAATAGGTGATATGGGAAAATAGTGGGACTTGTGGGCTGTCTTGCTCATTCTAAAGGGGTACGATGAGGGTACTGGGGTATTTTTAGATCAAGAGTGGAGGGTATCGATATGCATTTCATGGTTAGGGAGGGGGTAGTTTCTGTTGCTGTGGGCATCTTTGCTGTCCGCTACAATGGTGGAGATGCAGTCTTAACCACTGCCTGCGCCTTTATGGCAAGAGCAGAAGGGCTCTTTTTGCTTTCCCAGCATGCATGTTTAAGCTCCCTTCCCACCAGCTCCCTGGTCCACAGGAGCATTGAACATTGCTGTGCTTTGAACACAAAGCTTTGTTCTAATTCACAGTGCTGGCTTGTAGGGAAATGGATGTCAGTGCTTACTCTAACAGCGTTAGCAATTTATATTATCTGATATATCCATAATATATATAAATGGATGAGAATTCTAGTTTTATTTAACATGTTATCTATCAAGTTTCAACCCAGTTGTTCTCAAAAGCATGCAGGTCAGTTTATAATTTTTTTTGTCAGTTGGTCACAGATGGCCAGAGCCCAGACTGAACTTGGATCACTGCATTAGATTTCTTCTTGTGCTTCTTTAAAATAACCTGTGGCATTTAAACGTTTTTCTTGAACCATCAGTCCACTTTAGTCTTGTTTACCATGACCTGAGGCATCTGATATGTTTGTGCTGCAGGGAATGCAGTACAGTAACTGCAGCGTTCTCCGGTGTGTGGCTTAGTGGTCTAAGCCTCTGTGCCTGTGATACGAAGGTTGCTGGTTGGAGCCCAGTCTCAGCAGTCTCTGGGCTCATAATGCCCGGGTGCTGTAAAGTGCACATTATGAGATGTGATATGATGGACACTAGGGCTAAGTTTAAAAAATAATGCAATATTGATTCTTAAAATCCCAGGTCAGTTTTAAAATATATGCCTTTTACAGTCCATGAGTCCATGGCATGTTCCTGTGGATGTGTTGGTCTTATTTGGCCAGCCAGCCTCACATCATGAGTTCTGGCAGACAAAATCTGATAAAAACATAGTGGAACCTCCTCTATGGAAGGTACTGTCATGTAAACATTAGGGCTGTCAAAATTAACGGGTTAACGTGGATTAATCCATCATCATGATTAATCTGATTAAAATTTTTAACGCA
>JAOYFF010000128.1:29124184-29136184 GCA_025773925.1 Cryptomyrus ogoouensis
AATATAGATTAAAAATGAATGATATTTAATCGTGATTAATCGAAATTAACCCACAGCAACCCTGTGATTAATCTGATTAAAACATTTTATCGTTTGACAGCTAGATCGTTTGGAATCTATGTTCCATAGTAAAAACATTTTCCAAGTGGTTATTCTGCTCAAGGTTACCCAGTAGCCTATCGCAGGCAGTATAGACCACATGATTTGGACACATCCTGTTACATTGTGTTTTCTGAATGCTGCCTTGTGTATAATAATGACTTCAAATGTGAACATTGGTGTATTTATGTACCAGATCAGAGGCATAGCCAGAAGTACATGACTCAGCCAATTGGGAAGAGTGTAACGCTTCAATCAAGTTAGCCAGCCAAAGGAGAGATGCTGACCAGGGGGTGGCCGGAATTCACTGTAGCCACATTCTCACTTCTGCAGTTGGTGTGGCAAGCGGTGTACCCAATTGAAGTTCCAATAGATCGTAAGTTCAGTTCCAATAATATTAAAATGTATTTGTTTCTAATGATTTTCACAGTTACTGTATCACATATTCATATGGACTCCAGACAAATTGTACGTTTGAAATCTTTTTTGTTTCAATATATTCAATATGGTGTTTATTATGGGTTTGATTATTTCATATGTTCTTATAATTTGAGCTGTAAATGTGCTTTTAAAGTGTACTAATTTGCTATCCCCCTTTCTAAATTCTTACATACCACACAAGAATGGACCTTTCTAAAAGGTTTTAAACATCAGTTTTTTTATTAAAGGAGTCTAATTTACTGATAAAATACATAATGCAAAATAGTATGTATGACTAACAAACAGCATCTGTTCTATTAATCTTTGTCAAAAAGTGAGCCCCCAGATTTCACAGACAGACACACACACTCACACATGCTGGCATGCATGCACACACACAAACACTAAAATTAATTTTAACAATTTAATGTATTTTTATTTATCACAGTTGCGATATGTATTGCAGTTATATGGCTTCCTCCAAGGTTTCCTCCTGCCCTGTTACGCTTGGAAGATTTTGTGATTAGATTCTGCTTTTTTGTCAGAATGTAAAATTTATATATTTATTTATAATAGGGATGCACTGATAGTAGTGTCCGTTTTGGGCCTGATATCCCACTACTACAAACACTATTATAACAACTAAGGATAATAATGTAGAAACAAATGAAAAGCATGGTAGAGCAGTGGGTAGCACTATTGCTATGGACCTAAAGGTTATGGGTCCAAGGCTGGATGGCATGTTTGCAATATACACATATAGCATTTTTATAGAATAATATTTTACCATGCACCAATTGTATCACTGCACAGAATGAAATCACCAGGGTCCTTGTGCTTGTATTTTCTGCGCAGTGATACGACTGGTGTGTAAAGTTCAATAGCAGGAAATATTTCGTACATTTTCACTATACAAGTTTTCAGTACAAAGTCTGTGGATTATATTCAATAACTGGGTCATGATTTCTGGTAAGAGACATTGCTGCTGAATTTTTTATGTATCTTTTTGGCGCTTTAACCACCACAGAAGAATACCATACACTCCCATTATATTTGAAAGAAGACTGACATTTCAACGGTTGATATCTCCAAAAGTAGGCATCTCCCAGCAGAATGACTCAAGATCAGGGGTGGCCAATCTTATCCGCAAAGGGCCGGTGTGTATGCAGGTTTTTGGGATAACCTGTAGGCCAGCTGTTCAAACCCAGGTGTGAGGACTCTTCAGCCAATCAGTCCTCTAATTAGTAATCAAATTAGGGTGTTGCAAGGAATACCTGCATACATACCGGCCCTTTGTGGATAAGATTGGCCACCACTGACTTAGATGGATAGAAAGCACTAAAACCCCTCTAAAACATATCTTTTTTCAGTTTTAGGGTGAACTGCCCCTTTGAAGTCTGGTGCTCTGTATTGTAAACTCTGCCGAAAACTTGTGCCAACTAAAACTGGAAATACTTGTTTCACGACTCAAAGTATTGCCAGTCATTAGGGTTTCCACTGTCAATCTGAAGATATAACCCCTCCTCCCAACATCCTCAGGGATTAAATTTGGCTGGGGGGGTGTGCAAAACACACGACATATGGTGTCCTGTACTGGATCAAAACAGAATACCATATCAAACCTGAACAGTGAGGCAGTCAGAGACAAAACACTGCAACAAACTGTACTGTCAGTGTTTGTTGGTGTTACCAGAGTATCATTGACAAAAACTATAAGAAAACGTTTTGTAAAAATGAAATACAATAAGATACGAAAACATAATTTTAAAAACAACCAAACGGAAACTATAAATATTGCTTCCAAAACTGAAGTAAAATAGAAAAAAAAGAAAATGTAAAATACTTTCAAAAACCATTTTAATTACTGTTCAGCTGAAATAATGATTTGGTAAATTTTTCTTTTTGATGGAAAACATTCAAGGAAACAGATAATAATACCTTGAACATGTTTTGCCCATTTTGAGTGCTGAGTAATGAGTACATTAATATTGGATTCTCTAAAGATAAGACACATAAATTAGCTGTACAACTTTAAGACTATCCCTGCAAAAAAAAATAAAATTACTAAAACTTACCCTGAAACTAAAATACATGAAAACTAAATACAAATATATCTTTAAAATAAAAAAAACGAACTAAAAATGATAAAAGCTGAAATGATAACACTGCACTATAATAAAAACTATAACTAAACTAAACCAGTAATAACATTGCACCCTATGACAAAAAAAGTTCATTTTTGTATGATTGATTTTTTTATAATTATATTTCAGTTTACAGTCCATTCAGTTAGTATCATTCACAAGTTCTGAATCTGTTTAAGGGGATCGTAAGGGAATTTTAAGAAAAATAGACCCTTCAAGTTAAGAAATAATGACATATAACATGATAATTATTGATATTGACTGATACTAAAAAAATGTCATATTTTGCCATATCACCTAGCCCTACTTCACATATATTATGTCATACCCAATAGTTTAGTGCCTTTATTTAGTTATTTTCTGTTGAGTTATGAAAAAAAAAAGTTTTTGGTTTGTTTGGTTGTTTTCTTTTGTTAGTGTTGTCTGTTACTCCTCATACATTTCCTACCCTTAATGGTGTGATATGATTGATTTGAAGGAGTAGTGTAAGTGTACAAGAGTGTAGATTTCACAAGTTAAAATGGTTTTCCTTTTTTAAGTAACAGGCATTTGTGTAATTTTTGTGCCCATTGAAGAATGCTAATAAAGGACTTTTCACTGGAACATGGAGGGCACAGATATCAAGGGTTGATGTAGCAGATACACCTGTTGCTTGTTTTGTTAATATATGATTTTAACCAGTTCTTTTCAAGCTACATCTGGCTTCCAGTGCATTCCTAAGATGTTTTTAAATTCATCTGTCTTCAGTGTTTTAGCAAGCAGAGTGACAGGTTGGATTAGGTCTTCTGTCCAAAATTCAAAATCTATGCATTATTGCACAAATTGCTAATGCAAAAACATGAAATATAAAAACCATGTGTGTTTGGAAATGTCTGACTATGCAAACCTAAAGCAGTACACGAATTGACCTGTATGTAATTTTAACTCATGGTTCTTTAACACTACTCATCTCCTCACTCTTCTCATTGTCTTTGGCTCCTCTGAAATTTAACAGCAAAGATCCAGCAAGACCGTAAGTCCTAATTAACCTTTATTAATCCACATTGTTTTCATTACTTGTCATTGAATCTACCAAGTGTATTCAGTGTCATGAATCCAGAAAAGTATGCATCTTCATTCAAGTGTATGAAGCAGCATTTTTTATTGGTGACTGCAAGTAAATTTTGCATCAGTTGGACAGAGGAGCAAAATGAAAAGATAGCATGCATTTTTAAAATTTCTTAGATACATTTTGTAAAGTATGTGGCCTCCATATCTGAAATATTCTGACCAAAGTTAACATATTTAATTATCAAAGGTATAACTCAAATATCAATGTCTGGGGTGAGTCTCACTTGGCATGTTATCAGTATCATGCATGCGCAAGCCCAGAGCAGCTAATTGACACTCTGTTCACCCGCAGTAAAGCAGCCCCCTACTATTGTCAAGCAGTCTCTGAAGGACTACATTGTGGATCCTAGAGATAACATCATCATCGAGTGTGAGGCCAAGGGGAATCCTGTACCAGTGTAAGAGTAAACAAAGGGCTGCTGTACCTCGTTCCCTGTGCTGCCCTCTCTCTCTTGTCTCTCTCTTTATCTCAGCAAGCTCTCTATGTCTCATGCTCTCTTCACACCCGTGTCACTGTATACCACTCTTTGTCTCTGTTTTCTCTCCTAATCCAACTATAATTGGAAATAATGGGCATCAGGCCATGCACAAACACTGATGAACATTTCAGAAAATGTGAACCTCCGAGTCAAGCCCAATGGACTACCTTTCCTTATGTGTACACACATGCGCATGCACACGCATAGACACACACTTACACAAGGCCCCGTCTAATGGAATGTCCAGGTGAAACTGGCACAGGCAGCTACAATGTGCCTTTTTATTCTGTTGCATAAGTCTTTGACTAGCTGAGAACATTGGCACCATTCAAAAGGAATTTGTTCCCCCTATTTAGTTGTTTACATAATGCAGCCATTGTACTATACTATGTATTATACTGATGATTATTAGAACATTTTCTAGTTTTATTGTTTATATTGAATGCACATTTGCTTTTTATAAAATTATTTTCAGTACCTTAAACATCCTTGATAGTGTTTTATTGTGCATTTAAATATTTGATAGCGGTGTTGCAATATTCATCAGTGTGACCAGATTATGGAAGTTACTGAGAACAGGTGGGGAATGTTTAAAGCAAGAATGTATTATATTACAGTTCACTTACTTACAGTGTCCTTGAGGATACAGTATGACCTAAAGGGTCTGTCTTTTTTTGTTGCAGTTTCTCATGGCGTCGGAATGGCAAGTTCTTCAACGTAATGAAAGACCCACGTGTGTCAATGCGCAAACGGTCTGGAACACTGGAAATTAGCTTTCGCAGTGGTGGGCGTCCCGAGGACTATGAGGGGGAGTACCAGTGCTCTGCCTCCAATGACTTTGGCACAGCAATCTCCAACAAGATCCTTCTCAGAGTCTCAAGTATGGAAATGAACAGTTGTCCATTACAGACACACATGTTCAAGAATCAGCTGTGTTCTGCCTTACCTTTAATCATAAACTTTCTGAAACAACCATCAGCCTTGGGATAGCACACATGTGCAACATCATACATTTAGTGATAAAAAAGCACACAAACATAGGTATCATTGAACATTTTCAACAAACCATCAATGAATTACATATAGAACTTATAGAACACTCATTTAAAGAGCAGTTAAGACTCCTGTAGTTAGTGTTCTTACCTCTTGTTAGAACCCTACAGATTCGATTTTGTTATTTATGTAAAACTTGTGGTGAATCTCCATTGTATTGATATGGGTGATTTTAATGAACTATTCTGTTCGATTTACATCTGTAACAGAGTCTCCACTGTGGCCCAAAGAGGTCCTGGAGCCAGTGGTTGTCACTGAGGGATCACCATTTGTACTGACCTGCAACCCACCTCCTGGGCTTCCGCCACCCCTTACCTTCTGGATGAATAGTGGTAAGTTCTGTTCCCCACCTTCCTTTTCTGTATCTATCATGCAATTCCTTTTAGTGCTGAACCAGTTTAGCACACAGGGATAGCCCAGAAAAGGCTGAGTTAGCACTACTAAGGCCTTTACAGTATTGTTTGTTTGACTGCAGAATTGTTTGTTTGACTGCAGAATCTTACTAGGACAGTGCTCTTTATCCTTAAGCTACCAAGGCACAATCACAGTGTTAGAACATCAGTCATTCAGAGATTTTGTTCTTTTCCTTTTAAAAATTATGGGTATGTGGGAATTGTGCTTATATATCATGTATGTAACACTATAGCACTCTACAGCACAGTATTCCGCAAACTGAGACAGAATACTGGAAAATAATGTGTTTTTTTATTATTTATATGTTGTTCTGACATTATCGGTAGCATAATTTCAGTCTGATTCTATCAATTTATTTAAAGCCATGCAGCCTATCACTCAGGACCAGCGGGTGTCCATGGGGTTGAATGGTGACCTGTACTTCTCCAATGTCCTGGCAAGGGATGCTGCAACAGACTACAGCTGCAATGCCCGATTCTTATTCACCCATACCATCCAACAGAAGAATCCTTTCACGCTCAAAGTGCTCACAAGTGAGTCTTGACTATTATACCTCATGCATGACTGCTTATTTGTAGCTGAATACTGAATGTTGATGCTTTGGCTGTCTGTATCCACAGGATCTGTAGACATTCTTCTACTTTTTATGGTGTCTTTCAGTGACATGCAGATTGCATGTGATGTATGGCCATCTAGGGGTGTTTCCTTGCTATGGCAGTTTACATCACAGAAGTCAGGTTCTAAGGATTATCTGCATTTGTTTGTTGACTGTACATTTATTTGCATATAAAGGTGAGCTATCAATGACAGAGAGTATAATAATAACACACCAGGGACAGTTCAGTGACTTAGTGGACAGCAATACATTTCACTCCTCCATAATGACTTGGATTTCCTCCCACACTTTGAAGACATGCAGTTTGATGAATTTCTGTCTGTCACTCCATGGTGTTTGACTTTGAGTGTGTGCCCTTGAAGGGCTGACATCCCCTGCTTGCATGCAGTGCTTCCTGCAATAGGCTCTATGTACATTGCAGCCCTGCACTTGGTATGTAGTTACCACTCCAAGGAAAAGGTACAAAGGTGACCATTTGTGATGTGTGGTTGTGTGGGAAAGGGGGTGTGATAGAGGCTACAGTTCTGGGGAAGAGGCTGTAGGCCGTTGGTACATATCCTGATGGTCTTGTATCGTTTTCCCTATGGGAGAGGAGCAAACAGTTTGTGGTCTGGTTGGGTTGAGTTCTTAATAATGTTGCTGGCCATCTTACATAAATGTCTAGCATAAACTGTATCTAGATCTGGGAGCCTGGTTCCCACAATCCTCTGAGCTTTACAAATGTGTTACAAATGTGGCAATGAGCTCTATTGTTGTTGTTGTTTTCTCTGCAAGTCTCCGTGTGGCATTTAAGGTGCATTTTGCCAGGAAATTCTGATCGGCTAAAAAATAACTATGGCTATAGGGGTGTTTTTTGCTGCAGGTATATACTTGGCAGTAGGAATTTGGATTTGATGGGATATAGACAGAATTTAATTCATTATTATTGTTATGATGCAATCTTACTTTTAAATTCTTAAACAACAGGTAGACGGTTTGTTCATTCTAGGGCTGCTACTAAAGACTATGAATTAATTTATAGACTATTTTACTGATCGGTTGATTAATCTAAATGATTAATTTTCCTCCAGAAAATCAAATTTACCATTTAAGTTAAAAAATTTATTTTGACAATAACAAACTGTTGTTATTGCAGGGCTTTAGATAATGGATGCTGGCACCATATGGACATTATTTTTCACCCAGAATTGGATAAGCAGATTAATAGTATATATATTAATATTGTGATGTCCAAAAGTAAGTAATCTGTATAAATTCAGCCTATATTTATGCTTATTAAATTCGTTTAGCAAAGCACCACATGCTACTGTTTTGGTAAATCATGGAAGCGATAAGCACTGAAGCCACAGTGAAAAAAGCGACAGCTTTTTTAAAAGAGGAGAAACTGTGGATAAACAACGTTAAAATATGTTGGTGGTGTGGCCATACTTTTTGCTGATTAAAATCTGGCACTTTTTTTTGGTAAATATAATTTTCATTTTTATTTCAGTTGACAAATTACTTTCTTTTATTTAGTGTCTATTTTTGTTTCACTTTTAGTTTACGGTAATGACACTGGTCCCAATAAGCCCAGCATGCATGAACACATACACCGGCACCGTCAAGTGTGTAGTAGAATAAGCCCAGATTTTAGCCTAAACGTTTCTCTAACATTCATTCAATGGAGATTCTAAGGTAGCAGGCAGAAAACTTTATGGCTTTAATAATGAGTACATTTAGCAGCTACAAGAACAAAAGATATTTAAAAAGATCCAATCACTTGAGGCTATAGCCCCGAATATTTTAGCCCCGATGACAATCTTTCTTCAAAATAAAAAAAGTCAAACCCCAGGTAAACTTAACTTAGCCCCTGATCTTTTCAATAGCTCGAAACTCCCCTACTCCATACAAATGGTAATTTAATAAACATGAATAGGTTTTGCCCTTTTCTGGCGGTCCATCATTCAGAATACTGTTTGTGTGTTTCCTTCTTCAGGTGCTTGTGCATAGCGCTAGTGCCGCCATGATATGCCATTGAAATTCTGCACAGTGTACAAACCACCTCTTTATTTAGTGGTAATTTGAATCACTCAGATGACTGCATATCAAAGGAAAACAATTGTTGTAATAAACTGAATCATTTTAGAAATGTAATTCCGTTAAAATAATTTTAAAAAGTGCATCGATTTTAAATATTGATGTCAATGCATTTTCAGCATTGACTAATTACAGCAGCCCTAGTTCATTCTCTTGAAAAAAACACCTCATTCATGTGCACAGTTGTTTGAGTGTTGGTTTTGCTCCTTTGGATGTTGATGGTTTTGGTGTTGAATGTGTTACAGAGGAGACCTATAACGACACATCAGGTGTTTCTTCTCTCAACCAAACTGACTCATACAGTGGTGAGTCTCTGCATCATTTTCCAGATAAAGAGACTAACTACCTAGCACCTTATAACTTGCTCATTGCCCTGAGCTCTAACCAGTAGTTCTAACCATCCAACCAAGCACCCAGACATAACCTAGCATCTGTGAGAAAGATCATTCCCAGAAACTCCCCCCAAAAATGCTTTCATATTTGCCAGCTACTGGTGTCTAGCGAATATATCAAGACTTATATCAGCAGTCCAGCTGTACCTTGAATCATTTAGATATTTGGGAGGAAGTTAATTACTCATTCAATACTGCACACAAAAATAGTAAATATATATATATTTTTTTTTTATAAAAATAGTGGCACAAATAAACCTATAATCCAGTCAGTTTTACAAGGTACCTGCATATCTGTCAACTTGGGGCTAGTGTGTAGCTCAGTGGGTTAGGGATCTGTGGATGGCTGTGGGTTCAAATCCTGTAGCAAGCAGAGCAATAATATAACCTGAGTAATTACACAATAATCATGCCAACTGCTCCAGGGGTGCTGGATGCTGGCTGACCCTACATACTGACTTTAGAACTTTCTCTTACCTGTATATGTACATTTGTGCTTGTCTCTTACATGGAGAGTAAGATAGGATGTACAAGAACTCCCCCGTTTCCTTGCAGAATTGAATAAAGTACCTCTTCTATTCTAAGTTCTCAAGGGCAATAGCTGTCATCTTACATTAAAGAAAATAATAGGAACCAGCTTAAGACAGAATGAGACCTTTCGCTGGCCACAGTTAGCCAGCCTTGGCCCAGTGAGGGCTTTGAATCCATTTGATTCTGTCCATACAGAGGTGGGTCTTGTGTACAGCATAAGGCCCCATCATCAGCACACTTCCAAAGCATGCCTCAGCCTCCTCTGCCTGGAAAATGACATGGTCCATTGAGGCCCAAAGACAGGCTACATTGTGTGTGGCACTGTTGGTCCATGTGCAACTGCTAAACACACAGTGGCCAAGTCTTCCTACATGCCCCTCAAAGGCTTGAGACAATGACGCCTGAATCCTAGCCTCAGCATAATAAATGAAAGCTGTGTCTGAAGAATGGCTAATTTTTTAAGCTTTTCTTTACACCTCTAACAATAGCCATTATTATTCCCCTTACAAGGACGAGGGAGTCGTGCAATGCTAATAATCTAAGCGTGCACATATTTTCATCCTTACAGTCCCACATCACTATAAAACTTTTTGTAATATTAATTATAGAGTTCATATTACTGTTATATTATAAAGTTCATATTAACCTCAATCTTTTTTGTCTGGTTCATAAAAAAACATTTGTCTTTCTGGTAAGAGTTCAATTATAGCCTGCATTTGTGGTGTGTTGTACAGAACGTGAAGAATTTTTGTAGTTTATTGTATAAAGCAGTCAGGTAGACACATATCACTGTGTTCCTTTAGGCATTTGCTGCATTGTCAAGCTATCAGATGTGCAATTAGTGTGTTTAACAGAGTATGTTTACTTCTAGTATGCATATTTACTAAGACTCCCATTCTCTACATAGTTTATCCAGGTGCTGTTCAGTTTATCACACCAAAATTAAATTTCTTTTTCCTCAATGTTTTCTTTTTAAAAATGGCACCAAAGGAATTCACAACTCGCCTCATACCAATAAGCTACCAGTCAACCAAGTACCTCTGAGTCTGAAAGCACATTTTTTTGTGAAACAAATCAGTGATGATAATTTTTTACTAATTTCATAACAAAATGGAAAGTGTTACAACCCTTCTGTGTCTAGGAGTATGAACATAAAAACAATGCATAGGCACACATAGTCTGATTCAAACACTAAGACGCCGTAATTTGATCAAATTTGAGAAACACCACAAACACAAGTGGCTCATAAATATATACTTCCACAACTCCATTTCTTATCAATGAAGAAAATGATACAAAACAAAAAGCACTCACCCTCACTGTCTGACACAAAAAGAGGACACAACTTATACAAAAATAACATAAAAATAAAATAAAGATAAGCAACACAAAACAAAGGTCATATACACAAGTACGTATATGCACAAGTATATACGTTTTAAGGTAGCAAGTCTGCATCACATAATATTATGAGGCTTTGAAGTACACGTCAGGTACAAAGGGAAGTTTCAGATGAAACCTCACTTAGTTTGTAACTGGTGACAAAAGAAGTTTCATTCCCCACAGAGATCCTCTATTGTTTCATTTGCAGTTTTAAACCAAACTGAAGCATTGTGGGTTGTATAGTGATGAGGTTGCAGTCGAGGTTTGCGTGCATCTGTGGAAGGCATTTTTTTTTTTTGCCGAAAGTTCTCTATCAAGATGTGTGTTGTATTAGACTTCATTGCAGCCTCATTTAGGCACTATACAGTAAAACTGAATTGGGCTCAGTGTCACCAGTTCTACTGTATTATAAGCAACGCATGCTTATTATTTTTGCAAAGTTGCTAATAAGTGTTGTCACTCAGAATGGTTTAAGCTTGTTTCCACATTTATAGTACTGTACTTACTTCTTAGGGCAGTTCAAAGACTGCCCTAAGAATGTGCTAAGAATGTGCTGAGTAGTAGCTGTGATAGTCATCTCCAAAAAGAAGACATGGTGAATTGTAACTGGTAAATGTAATGCTTATATGTTATTAATACACATATTTTATAATGTGCTGATCCTTGGTAGTATAGTGGTTAGTTTCCCCACTTGTCACTCGCAGGCCTGGGGTCTGATTCTCTCATCAGCTTCTGCTAAATGAAAAATAGATGTAATTTAATGGCTCATTTAATAAATAGAAAAATAGAAACAAATGAACAGAAATAAAAATAAGATAGAAATTTATTACAATAAAACACAGAACAACCAGCAGTGAGTTGAAACAAAGACGAATCAAAGGTACTACTGAAGGTAGCTAGAGAATAGAAATGAGTCCTCAACCTCGTTTTACACAGTTCAGTTGTAGGTGACTCCTTTATGTAATATGGTTAATAATTCCACAGGCGAGGTACAGCAGCTGCAAAAGCCCTGTCTCCCTTAGTTTTACACCTAATATGAGGGACCACAAGAGACAACTGACCAGAAGATCAAATCTCTCTGAAAGGTTAGTGTAAAACACACATTTCAGGTAAACAGGCAGGAGCATACCCATGAAATAATTTATAAACTAGCAACAAAATTTTGAAATCAGTGTGACAACTGATAGGCAGCCAATGTAAAAAAGCTAGTACAGTGGTACCTCGGTTCTCGAACTCACTAGAACTCGAATTTCTTGAAAGTCGAACAAACCAGTTTGACCTAG
>JAOYFF010000128.1:29150420-29166624 GCA_025773925.1 Cryptomyrus ogoouensis
GCACTTCTGTGGCAGATGGAATACATCCAACTCGTGTTCAAGATGTTCAATAAACATGTGAAGTGCATATATATTCCTTTTTTTCTTGAGTCTGTTTGCTCATGCAAAATGAAATGTGATTAATATAGATTAAAAATGAATGATATTTAATCGTGATTAATCGAAATTAACCCACAGCAACCCTGTGATTAATCTGATAAAAAAATTTAATCGTTTGACAGCACTAATTTGAAATATTTCTGAGCTCTGGAATGCGCAAATCACAAGGCAAATTTCATCAAAATCAAAAATGTCAAGAACTTTTTTGTCAGTTTATGAAATTAATATGACTACCAATATGTTAACTTATATGTTGTTCATCTCCAAGGCTAAGATTACTTATAGTAATAAACTATAATACTATAAACTATAAGCATACTTATAGTTAGCTAGCTAGATAGCTACCTCAGAGTCTTGACCATTGCTACCTTAGCTAATAAAAAGAACAATTTTTTGTGCTACAAATAAGGGGTATTTCCAAAAAGCTTTGTAGCTTATGAACCATTAGAATTAATGTTCTATGCTACAAAACAAGACCAAGCTTCCTAAAAGTGTTTTAGAGCAAAGATCATCACTGATCAATCAGGGAGTGCTTCCTTCATGGATATTAACGAACCTTCCCCTGCCATCCTACATTTTTGAAATTTCTATGCTGGTGCTGCTGCTTTGTGTGCCTACTTGCAGCATGAGAACATGAGCATAACCCAGAAGCTGAAGTACCTTTAAGGGGGATTTTGTCCACTTAAAAAAATTATAATGGACTCTGATTTTACAGATTGATGTAGTTTAATTGCCACCTTAATAACTGATTCATCACGATGCATCAACGTCATCTTTACACCCCTAGTTTAAAATGAATTTCACAGTGATGATCACATTTGTTTCCACATGTTACTATTTCATTTAGCATTTTGTGTATAATCTTTAAAGCTTGAAAGCAGATGAGAATGTTTCATGAACAGTGTAAAATGTGTCATACTGCTCATTTAGGCTTTGGTGTCTTTGCCTTGCAGTGCCTGGTCTTCCTAAGTTCTTCAGGATCATTCAGAGGAGTACAGATACAATCTACCTTGACTGGGACAAGCCTGTAGAGCCCAACGGTGTGCTTATTGGATATATACTTAAGTACCAGACAGGTATCATAATTTTTTTCTCCACTAATTTAATTATTATACATGCATTTTGCAGTTTATTCTCTCTGATACATGATGTGCTAACCCTAACCCTACAGCAGTATATCCAGATATTTTCATGACTCTTTGATAATATGTGAATAACAAGGAGGCATCATTTCATATTTCTCTCAGCATTTCCTCTCTCTCACCCATGTGACACAGTAGCTCAGTGGCTAGCATGGTTGCCTCACACTGTTGGAGAGCAAGGTTTGAGTCTCTGTGCCAGCTCGACTGTATGTGTCTGGGGTCTGCATGTTCTTCGTGTTTTTTTCTGGGCTTTCTTCTGTTTCTTGCTATCCTGGGTTAGTCCCTGCCTTTGCTTATGTAGCTTCTGGGGTAGGCTCTGGAACCCTGAGACCCTTCATAGGCAAATTGGGAGTGGAAGATGGATGGATCTGCCTCAACTAGCACAACTTGAAATATGTCATTTTTCCACAGTCAATGGGACACATCTAGGCCATATGCAAATGGAAAACTTTCCTCCTAATGTGACAACATTCTCACTTCGGCGACCCAACCGCAGTATCCACTACAAGTTCTTCCTGGCTGCACGCACACAGGTGGGGGCTGGAGAGATGTATGCAGAGAAGTCTCCAAATTTCACCAATGAGGGTAAGATCAACCTCTAGAAGTCAACGCACCAACACCTTTATATGTACGCATCTTTCAAATGTAACTTGCTTCAGCTGGTCAGTGCCCTTGTCTTAAGTGCAAGATGCACTACACCACACACGAGACCAGAAGTTTGAAATTACATTACACCTAACAGTTGTCAGTCAACATCAGCAGGAGAAAATGGTTGTTGGTGCCTTTAAGCTTAAGTTTAAGCAACAAATAGTCTGCCTAATTTTAATTTTTTAATGAAAAAAATTTAGGATAATAGGGAATAATATCAAGTTCTCCAACACCCACATGCATACCAAGCGAGGCGCTGAATTTTTTTAGGTGAAAGAATAACATGAAAGCAGGAAAAGCAGAAAACATGACTTGGAGGGGGGGATGCTGATCATTGTTTTTGTCTTTGGAAAACCATTGATCAGGAAGCCTGATTTAATTATGATTGAATAACCTGTCACAGACCATCTAAAATCATCTAATGCAGTCATTCACAAACTTTGGGTAAGTCCTAGCCTCATATCACCACCATCATGTTTACATACACTAATACCTTGTATACCCTGCAAAAAGCTCAAAAATTATACCAATTTATGTGTGCGTGTTTTTTTTTCCATCTCTATTGGAAACATAGGCTAGAAGGCTGAACTGAAAGCCAAATCCTAAATCTTTTTTTTCTTGCTTTGTGTGTAGGCTAAAACTATTTCAGTGACAATGGCAATAATCGCTGGTTAGTCACAATCAGGTACTAACTCGGGATTATTTGCATGATATCATTGATTATCGATAAAATTGTCATATCGCCCAGCCCTAGTCTGCCTGTGCAGTTTCATTGTGCAGCTATAGAACTGGCCATTAAGTCAACAATAATTAAATCATCCTTTTGTTATTATTTACATTTTTATTAGCAAATCAGAATTTGTACAAATAAGACTGCATTAAGGATTTTAGTATAGCTGGTTTAAATCTGCAGTCTTTTTCTAATTTGTATTACAGAAAATCATTTACATAAGATATATTAAATTAACACAAAATAAGATTTTAAAAAATTATGAAATACATTAATGTACTTTATTCCACAATTTAACTTTATTTTAATTCACATATATCATTGAATTTATTAAAGTAACAGGATATTAAAATAACTATTTAATAAATATTAGAATTATTGGTTTATTTCAATTGGCACAGTGTCTCAGTGCATACAATTGTGGTTTCACACCTTGGTTTGATTCCAGCCCGTCTTTATGTATGTAGAAAGAGATTTACACAATCAAAATTTGCATTCTGTAAATCAAAAAAGTTAAGACAATTTAAAATTTGACAACACCACTGTATATTTTATATGAACACTTGTCTCGAAAAACCAAACTTACTACCTGTACTTTGGAAAGCTAAATAAAAAGTATACAAAGCTATGTTGCTAGCTTATTTGTCACATCACCAGCCTTGACAAATAGTTTTATGATGTTGTTGCATCCTGAATTGGGAGAACTAGGAGAACAAAATCATGAATAGGCTGTTCCTCTATGGATAATTCTGGCATTTGTGTCTTACAAGGTTTCATGTATTTTCTTCTTTCATCCATTATAATACTTTCTCTTATAATTACAGTCCCTCTGGGTATCTTTTTCTGAATTTACCTGTCTTTTGTCTCCCCTATCCTCTATCTCATAGTTTTGACAGAAAACATTGGCAACACAGGTACTGTCCCCTTAGAAATAGGCAATGCGAACCAGGCAGTTGGTACATCTGTTTGTCCTTTAACAAGGGAAAGATGTTCATCCCACACAGATGCCTCATTTCTGCTGTTTTTACTACCCCTAACTGAGTGCAATGATACAGTCAAACATACTCTCTTGAAAAACAAATCTGTCTGAGTGAACAATGAGATATTTGATTGATAATGAATATATCAATTTAAAAAAAGAAAGAAAGAAATTATTTCCAAATAGCATGCAGTCTTCTTTTCCACACAGAGCAAGTTAATTTCAGGTGTGGTTTTTTGTTTTCACTGACTAAATTTAAGATACTGGGTATCTGCATTTTCCAGGACTGTGCAAAATTCAGAATCTATTAATTGTGCTCCATTCCATTCATGATTTGGAATTTGAATTGAATTGGCCACACCTTGAAGGATTTTGATTTGTTACTTGCAGGAAGAACAATTTAACTCATTTCAATAAAAAAAAAAATCATTGCAATCACATAAGACAGGAAATTCATTTAATTTAGCCGAACATAAATATTTATATAAAAGACTTTAAGATAATAGACTTTATATAATAGACTTGAATTAAGACTTTGGAGAAAATAGACCTAGGTCTCACTTATTTTCTGCAGAGTCTTATCAAAGGCTGATGAGACTCAGTCCTATCCTGACATTGCACTGTAGTAAGGGGAATTATCAGAATAAGGCTTGATACTGCTTGTCCAAACAGGACGTTACTGGAACTCCGTTCATATACCCATCTATATGTATGTCTCGATTGTGCCCTCAGGGATTAAAAAAATCAGAATGGCATTAGATACTACTGTACAGTTTTATTTTTATACTGGTATGTCTATGTTATACATTAATCATATTGCAGGACTTAATATTGCCATAAAAACCCATATAACATGATGCACTCATTTTTAGTATATGTATATGTAATGGTTCTTGAATGTTTTGAATTAGCCCAACAGACAATTAAACTAGACTAGCCAGTATTTGTTAATAAAAGAGAAAGGGTTCTTACATCACACTATCTTACTTTTCTAAGTCCATTTTGCACGAGTCTAAATCCTGGTTGTGTTTTTAATTGATAGGTCATTTCAGTGTCAGGGCCCACATTCTTTGTTTCCTGTACCAGTTTCTGATTTATAGCTCTTTGTACTCCACTGTCCCTGATGGCACTTACAGACTTGTATCTTCTTTACTTCCTATCCCTTGTCTGTTTTTCCATCTCCTGACGTGCATGTCGATCGCTCTGCTCATTTGCTTGCTTGGCTTTCCCCAGCCTGTTAATAAGCCCTCTCTGCTGTCTGGTTTGCATGGCCTGCTTGAGGGAAAATATCTGACATGTAACACAAGCTTCCCACTAAGAAAGTCCAGCTGTAGGCTTTCATCAGCAAGGTACCTTTAATACTGATGCTACTGAAGCTATGACTACCTCAGCTTACTTTATTTGCTATGATGGAGTGGAAGGGGGAGGGGTGGGGTAGGGGGGCATGCTTCTTCTCTTTGCATCTACCTTTTGGTGAAATGTCAGTGGACATCTCCACCAAGAAATTATGTTTTTCTGTGAAGGATAGCTTATGAGTTTGCATAATGTGCTATTAATTGATACATGTATTATAAACCTTCACTGATTGTCAACCTCAGTTCATGTGGACGGATTGCTATGACACATGGACAGCAACATGCAAAGCATACTGAATGCAGCCACTCCGCACTGCACAGGATACACCTCCTTAGCACTCCTTAGTGCTATTTCTTATATTTCTTCTTCCAAGTGTCCCTCAGGCTTGAGTGGACTTTGTACTTTGAGCCTTTGTCCTATCATGCAGAGCAAGTCAATTGTAAGCTTGCTGTTATCTCTAGGATGTGCAGTGTATACTGCCCACATTGCCTGTTTTCAGGTCACTGTACGTTAGGGTGGTCCAAAAATGCCAATTTAAAATTACCAGGTCAGACACATGTTGCCCTATTTCCACTTGAGAAACAAAATAAAACTGCAAAGTTTCAGGCTTCTAGCTCATCATTTAGGGGTCGCTCCAGTTTGTGCCTTTTTTGCACTATGGATATTTCATTTTGATGATTCACAACATTTATTTTGTTACTGATACAACAGAAATTAAACATTATACTGTAGTAACGTGTACCAGAAACAACTGCGTTCAGTATCCCACATAAATGTTATTCAGTTAAAGCGTCTTTTGAACAGTAAGGCATATCCTTCTGATGCTGTCGCACAACAGTCAGGATATACTGCTTCTGTTTCTCGTCCTTTGTTAGGGTCAAGTTAAATTAATTTCAACTTTTTGTACTGCTCCACAAGCGCAAGTAACTTTTTCTTACAATAGCAGACAGTAGAGGTCGGAACGTGTGCTGCAGTCCAGAAAGAAATAACGGCAACACTTGTCCCTTAGAGGGTAGTCGACAACCAGTGATTGTTTCTTCAGGATGACCAATCCACCAAACAGAACAATTACTCCGTGATTTTGCCGCCATACTACTTACTGTAACAATTAGCAAGTCTGGAAATATAAGACAGCAATGCAAAGTATAGTAGTGAAACTAGACAAGAGAAGTTGCGTAGCACAGACACACAGCATGAGTTACACATAATGAGATAGCTGGCATGCACGTGACAGAGCTGACAGAGTGACAGCGTTGCTATAAATAGACTGGCTGTGAGTGGCTAGTGTGTGCTGCAGCTGCTGATGCAATGTATAATGTAGTGTATGTGTGCTTGGTAGCCTGCATAGTGCAATAATACAATAGGACACATTACGTGTTGTTTCAGTGTGGCTGGTAATTGCTTGCAAAAGCTGACATTTGGAGCGACCTCTAAATATCCGATTGTCTTCAAATTTTCAGTGTTTACTTACATTGTCAATTGTAATAAGGGCATCATGTGTCAGATTCAGTATAAGCAACATGAAATTTTAGTATGTAACAGTGGACCACCCTACTGTACGTATATCACCAAGGTACATGGTGCCGTGTGTGTAAGTGAGCTCTGGAAAGAGTCATTTGTGAGAAACTTTTCGTTGGCTTTAAGCATGCTAAATGCATCATCATGTTGACTCAACAACCATGGATTATAGTTTTCAATATACGTTTTTACATCATTGAGCTTTCCAGGACCTCCTCTTTCACACTTCTGACTCATTCAGGACAAACGGCAGCATGCAGGGGAAGGGACTCCTTTTGCATGTGGGAGGCATTTAGGGGTTTGGTGCAGAGTTATATCAGTAATGCAGTCAACAAGATCCTGGATGAAAAATGTGGTGCTATACAAGTCCAGATTGCAGATTCTCTAACAGATTTGTATATACCATCAGATATAGGGATAAGTGGATTTCCCAATACTACCAGTAATTTAAGATTTGATTGTATGGAAGATTTTTGATGTATAGGATTTGATAAGATTAATGTTTTAATTGTTTGATGAGATGAATTAGTGTTTTAGAAAAGGCACTTAGTAGCTACAAGATGAGGATGATACTACAGTAAAATGCATCATTTTATTTTGTGAAAAGTTTTATAAACAACCTAGAAACAATTTTTATGGTCATTATTATTTACTAAGCAAAAATTAAATTATGGCAAAAGAAATATGTACATTTTAACACAATTCAATTGGGAATTCCATGTAGCCAAAGCCATTATGAGGTGAACTGCAGCCATTTCGTGTCTCTATATTCCTTTGTGTCCTTCTTGTTAACTTGTACTTTTTCCCTCCCTTGTAGTTGCACCCACAGATGTTATGGTGTCTGCAATTGCCCCTACTCTCTCCATTACAACTACAACTACTAGTACCACAACCACGACAATCATCACTACCACCACTACCACCTCGGCCACAACAATTCCCACTGCTTTTTCCTCAACCAAAAGCACGGACCTGGCCGTACTGGGTACATAAACACTGTCTCCCTGCATTACTTATTACTCAATTGACTGCTGGCCTCTTCAATTCTGAGAAGAATGACTAATGGCTTTTTAATATCCATCAGTTTTATGAAAAAGAGTTAACAACATCCAAACAACTTTTGGCATGCAATGGTTTGCTCTCACAAATCAATTCTCTATATTACAAAGCTGGTACACTATACTATAGTGCTCATTTTGTCAGCCTGGCTCAGTCATATACATATCTACATTTAAATATTTGAACTTATATTTACTTGCCTGGATGATATTTTTATCCTATGTGGATCACATGTCTATGCTTTTACTGAAATATTAAGTATGCCTTGCCGTATGCAGCTGAGAGCAACAAAACAGTAGGATAACCATGGAGAACCATATTCAAAAGGTTTTGGCACTGATATAAAACCTGAGGGACCCGTGGCTATACAAATGTTCAGATCAAACAGCCGTGTTTTAAGTTGGTGTCGGTGTTCTTTTTCTGTGCAGACCATTTACGACTGTATTTTCAAAATTTGAGAGCATTAACATTAGAACAGTAACTTGGAATACGACTGAATAGGTCTGATTTTTTATGGCTTAATATTAGTATTTACTTAAAATTGACTTTTGATTATTTATTGAATCACTACTCATACAACTAGACTGTATCTGCACCAAGTTATACTGAATTGTGTGTGTGTGTTTACACCAATAAAACAGATATTTATGGAAAGCAAGGTTGATTCCATTATTAGAAGAACTGTCTTCAGTGGCTTGTTTGAAATACTGAATAGTTAAACATTTTAGCTGTTCATTGTAGTTTTCACAGAGCAGATTCCTGGGTCAATGAGTTTTATTGTTGCAGTATTTACCTGTAAAAGCCGCCCAGATGGCTATCCACTTGACTACATTTTATTACAATAAAATGTAGAAAAGACCATTTCTTAGGAGAGCAAAATATTGTCAGATCCTTGAAATTTTTATATTTATGTTTGTGCCACTGGGTGTTTTGTGGCACATATTGTCATTTTTACTTGTTTAACTAGAAGGTTTAAAGATTTCTTGTGATTTATACCTTGTGTTAGTTTTTTTTTATCACCTTTCCTCTAACTTGTTCTGTGTAGCTCCACCTGGAAGACAGATCTGGAATCTGACGGTTGAGCCCAACAGTAACTATGCTTACGTCAGCTGGAAGCACAACTTTCCCTCCAACAGCAGCGAATTTGTGCTTGAGTTCTCTCTGAAGAGTAAGGATAAGAAACAATAGATCAACCTACTTGGGAAGGGGAAGCAATTGGGTACACTGTGCTGACTCTCTACAGGGAACTATTAATGTTTCACAATCCCATTCAATGAATACCCCCATCACTATTGAACACTCTTCCATCCATCTTGCAACCAGTTATCCAGGGAAAGCTTGTGGGGACTTAAGAACTTGCAGTACTCTTGGTGTGTGACCTTCTAAATTCGTCTTGTTCTTAAGCTGTGAATGAAACTCCTTTAGGAGGTGTCAGTGGTTGTGTCACAGGTTTTCTTTTTGTCTGAGAAATGTTGTGTCCATTATTGCAATCACCCACTTTTAGACAAAGAACTAATATGCCTAATTTTATCATCAGTTGAGGTTCCCATTCCTGATGTATTTCACTTTTTTTTCTAATAAACTCTTCTCTTAAGCTGGACAGAGCAGTTTCCATTTGAGCTTGATGCTGAAATGTCTCAGTTGTTCAGAAGAATCATACTTCCAGAAATGGTCTTTCAGGATCCTTAGAAAACGGCAATTTGGTTTTACTGTTTGGTTTTAGATTGATACTACTTCTGCTGCACACAGAATGCAGATTTTCTACATTAATTAATGAATGCCTGGCTTAGAATGTTACAAGAACTGATTTTGCAGCAGGGATTACCATGAAAGATCTTTGAAAGTTCCCTTTAGAAAGTCTGCATAATTTACTATGGCTAATTTAGAGAGCTATGCAGAGACTGTGATAGTGTATATATGTCAATACATCTGCTGTGTTATAGTATACCTGATATTTCAGGCTACCTTTTGGTAAAGGCAAAGGGCGTCCTTAGAACATCTGACTTGCATGTCCAGATGAAAAGGATGTCTCTGCCCTTCAAACTGATGTTTCAAAAAGATGTTCCAACATTCTCACAGGAAAGTCCCCTTGGAATCTAGCTGCTTCAGATCACTTGTGTTGTTTGCATTTCTCATCCATGAAATATCTGTCCTTTACCATGCAGTGCATTTGCTTTGATTTCCTGGTTGTGCAGTTTAACCTATATTTATTCTACTGCTAAACTTCACATTTCCTGTCATCATGTAACAATAAATCTTCTTGTAATTTACAGTCACCTCCCATTTAGGGATATCTGCAATTGTCACACTATTGAGGGGACTGGGAAATTTCTGTTGTAGTTTTGGAGTTGGAGTTGATGCAATATCTAGGCAAGGCTGGCTAGTGAGTTTCCTGGAGAATTGTTTTCCATTAAAGCTAATGGTATGTCTCTGAACAAACCACTATGTTGTGAAGCTCATCAGAAATACCATTGAATTAAAAGGTCTCTTTATATGTTTGTTCATTAATTTTCTAAGTTGGGAGTAATAGAAAACAGCAAACACACAAGACCACACTTGACAGCCATTGGTTTAATGGCTTTAAAAATGGTTAAACAAACATCAGCAGCACACCAAAGTGTTCTCGTGGGTGGAAAGATGGAAACTCTCCACCTACTTTCTAACAGTGGAATGATCTCTGTTTTGCCTACCAATTAGATGTTCTAACACCATTCCTTTGAGGCTGTCTGTGTCTGCATGTAGCATGATGGCTGGTGCAACACTGGAGAGATTGTATGCCAGTGGCGTTAAGGCCTCACTCTGGTGCTCATTGCAGCTTGTAGGGAGTTTTTGCAGGGTTGAATATCAGTAGGATCATGGCATAATCATTCTTCCTTACTATAATGCTCACAGTTTTGTGAGATTTTTCTGCTTACATGTTACCTCCTGAGGCAGAAGACTTAAATGCTTGATATGCATGCAGTAGTGCTTTGAACATTTGCTCAGATGCAGTCTTTTCACAAGCAAACATTCTTCCATTTCCTTTTTCAGACAGGGACTTCTGTGTATTATTTCAGGGCTAGTGACCAAAGTTGAACTTATTCTTTCTCAAGGTGGCTGTTAATGCCAGAACATGGGGAATGTTTTTCAGTTCGGTTTACTTCTCTGTGGTCTGACAATCTCCTTTTGGCATAGACAATCTATTTCAATGGATGCATGACTCTAATTTTGACCAGAAGGTAGCTATTTTTCCTTCTATTTTCCATTTAAGATGAGAAGAGATGTGGAGACAACTTGAGATGCAACACTCCCCTCTCTGATAAATACCATTTGCTGGCAAAAGTAGCTTTAGTGAATTCTCAGGAGAAGGCTATTCATCTAGCACAAGCCCCACCTTTGTGTCCTTTCAGCAGGCCACTCCTACCCATGATGGGTACCTCTCTTGTGTCTTCCAAGGTAACGGGACTATGAAAAGTGTGCCAGTCAAACACCAGCCCCCCATAAAGCTTGCAGGTTTGATTGAGGGGGCCAGGTACCAGCTGCGGGTGTATTCCCACGAGCACCTTGGCATCAGCAGCGAGTACGTCGACTTTGAGACCAGTGCAGGTGAGGCAGTTCAAGGGCCAGCACAAGGCAGAGGTATAAGACTGGGAGTGTGGAGTATCCACACTTTTTCAACCTCAGCCCATAAATCAGGAGATGTTAACATGAATCAGTCTCTCAGCTGCAGTACATCATTTTTGTGCTGATTGTGTACATTCTTCTTGTGGTTAAAGATAAAGATATGGTGTTCTTGAAAATTAAGCCTTAGATTAGGAAGCCCTGTTCTATCACTGCCCTATCACATCAAAAACTTATTTTTGAGCCATGAGAAAGATATCAGTGTCAATATACTTTACATGAGTGAATATGGCAGTTTCAGTTCTCTACAGTTTTTGATGTTTCATGTGTTCTCTAGATATCTAGTGTGGCTGCAGTATGGAAGAATTTTGCCTATGCTTTTCTACTTGTTGATTTGAATTATACTCATATGTACTGGTGCCTTTAGAAAACTAGATCAATATTCATGGTTATCATGAATTTCATAATTATGAAGTTGCACGTGTTATTGCAAATGGTATTTTGCGATATTGTATGTTAAAAAAACTATATAAGTTGATCATGAATCGTATTGTAGAGAAAAAGGTTGTTGAAGAACATCAAATACTTATATGGTCTGATAGTTCATAAAACAAAGTAGTTTTCAGTTACAGAGATGAAAAGATTAAAAGAAATGTGCAAATGATTCTTCGTAAAATTCATACATGAATTTGATTTGGGACTGGCCAGCTGTATTATTTTGTATTGTATTTTCTCTGTAGGTGACCTCAATTAATTTTTCTCTTTCTTTCTCTCCCTTTGTACGTTCCACACCTCTTGTTTCCCTCCATGTGTTTTGTGTGTGTGTGCAACTGCATCTTTGTTCAGCATACAGCAAGGACCAGATTGACATAGCAACACAGGGCTGGTTCATTGGGCTGATGTGTGCCATTGCACTGCTGGTGCTCATTCTACTCATAGTATGCTTCATCAAGAGGAGTCGTGGTGGGAAGTATCCAGGTAGGCTCACACTGAATTATACTGTAAGGGGGAGCAAGGCTCTCGTGAAAATTTGGCCCTTGCATTATCCATTTTGTATTGTCTTTATTTTTGCAGATAACAGGGACTGCATTCAAAATAACCATGTTCAGAAATCCATGTGTCACATTTAACCAAATGCCTCAAAATGAACTGGTGTCTTGCCCACAGTATACCCTTTCCATCACAGGCTCCAGTTCAGGGGTGTCAAACTCCAGTCCAGGAGGGCCAGAGCTTTGCACATTTTTGGGTTTCCCTTCATTTGACAAACCTGATTTATCTCCTTACATTTCCTTGTGCTAATTACCACACAGCTCTTCAGCTGAATCATTTGTGGTAGAACAGGGAAAGAACTAAGCTACACAGGGTTCTGGCCCTCCAGGACTGGAGTTTGACAACCCTGTTCTAGATTAACACAATAGGAAATAAACAGCTATTAAAAGTGACCAGATGATAAAAATGCTTCGAAAGACACTGGGCGCGAAAAATGATCACCTGATACAGCTGATGCATGCTTACCTATTATCATTTAGAAGGGTACTAAGTAATTATGTGTTTTTTAGTGCGTGATAAGAAGGACCTTCCACTGGATGCAGTTGATCAGAAGGATCAAGATGGGTCATTTGACTACCGGTACGTCAATTTTATAATTATGTTTTATCATGACAACTAAACATTGAACCAATGTCTATGGCGCAGCTTAACTTGTAAACTCTGAGGTGCTGGAGCTCAAAGACCATGATGATGTCATATATACAAATTATTCTTTAATAACAACAATGACCTATTAACTACTTAAACGTAACAATGCAATTTTTTCTATCAAAAGCTGTTAGTTACATTTAGTTACAAACTTTTCATCTGCTTTGCTCTTTTTTTGCTCCTTTTTCTGGTGCTTCTCATTAGCATTAGCATGCTACTCCTCTCCTCACTGTCTCTGCTTGATCTTCTGTCAGGTTTTCAGGTTCTTTCTGCTCTACTTTGTTGCTTTGTCAAAAATTTCAAGCCCATTTGCTGTAACAACCTAGCATTTAACGTCATCTATTTTAGTGGCCAAAAAGTGGATTTTTCTGTGCACGCATGGTGCAGTTTTTCCCTTTCACATCAGGTCAAACAAACTAAATATACTAATTTAGCTGGATGCATGTCAAAAATCATACAACATAAATGATTGTATAAATATGCATTTCTTTAGTTTAATTTGCATTTATTCCAAAGTTTAATTCAGATTAATTTTAAGTTTAACTATGTTGGGTTAACATAGTTAACCCAACATAGTTAACCCAACGCTACCTTTAACATAGTTAAAGGTAGCGTTTGAGGTAGTGGAGCACATCAGAGAGGTGCTGGAGCGCACACTGCTCTGACATCCCAGAGCTGAGCAAGCTTTGTCACAAATTAAGCACTTTATATTTAAATTAAGCAAATTAAGCTGTTTACTACAGTAAATCGTTGCAGTTTATTTAAAATTTGAGCATCTACTGTCTAACATCTGAGGTAGAGGGTATGTAAAACAAGTGGAACAAAACAGAGATAAAAATTGTTCTCTCAGATGATGGATACATCACTTAAGTCCTGAGGAGGACAGAGGGTATCACACACACGTACACATACATACACATAGACACACACTATACATGGGGAAAAAAGGAAGTCTCAAAGGCCTAAAGTAATGCACTGCCCTTCAGTTTAAAAAGGGTGAAGTTAGGAAATACGAGTGTGCCGGGTCATAATTTTGGCCCTGAACTGCCTCGCCATAAGGATGATTTTGGATGAAGAGTTGTATAAGTCAACCTATTCTCTGCTTACGGTACCAGAGACCTCAATTTGCTGTATGGGGAAAGTTAAAAGAATGGAGGGAAAGAGACAACATTGGAATTTTAAAGGATTTTGTGAGGTTTTACTCATTTAATATTATTTCTTTATTTAAGGATTAAACCTCTTGTGGACACGTACTGTGCTTTCTATAGTCATATGATTGTATGCGGCATGGGAATCCTATTGATTCTGACTCCACTCCTGTATTTTGTAGCAGTGATGAGGACAATAAGCCACTACAGGGCAGCCAGACATCCTTGGATGGCAATGTAAAGGAGAGCGATGACAGCCTGGTCGACTATGGTGATGGAGGAAATGGCCAATTCAATGAAGACGGTTCCTTTATTGGCCAGTACACCGTAAAGAAGGACAAAGAAGAAACAGAGGGAAATGAAAGCTCTGAGGCCACTTCACCAGTCAATGCCATCTACTCGCTGGCATAGCCCTTGCCCTAAGAGAGCCTGAGGAGGACAGAGGGTATCACACACACGTACACATACATACACATAGACACACACTATACATGGGGAAAAAAGGAAGTCTCAAAGGCCTAAAGTAATGCACTGCCCTTCAGTTTAAAAAGGGTGAAGTTAGGAAATACGAGTGTGCCGGGTCATAATTTTGGCCCTGAACTGCCTCGCCATAAGGATGATTTTGGATGAAGAGTTGTATAAGTCAACCTATTCTCTGCTTACGGTACCAGAGACCTCAATTTGCTGTATGGGGAAAGTTAAAAGAATGGAGGGAAAGAGACAACATTGGAATTTTAAAGGATTTTGTGAGGTTTTACTCATTTAATATTATTTCTTTATTTAAGGATTTAACCCCACCCCTTCTGTCAAAAGATGAGATATCAAGGAGAATGGCACACCTGTTACATATCAACTAAGGGATGAGCCAATGAATTACCAGGACATTTAACATGAGTTTATCATATTGATATATTCACGATGAAATATCTTGCTTCCTGGTTGATACATATATATGTCAGTATATGCTGTTAACAAAGATGGCACACTTGTTAGTGCCCAACAAAGCTATGCACTCTGTATTTTCATCATATAGTCCACGTAAGCTGACTTTCAAAAACAAACTTCCTTCTTGTAATCACATAATGGTACCCCAAGATGACATTACTGTAACATTGCCCCCTGTCCCACTTAACCAGAGAAATTTGGGGTTAATTCAAATGGCTTCAGATTATAGATTCAGATATTAGTATATATGACTTCAAGAAAACAAAGATGTATTGTACTTCCAAGGGCTTATCAAGTACAGTGTGTGTGTGTGTGTGTGTCTGTGTCTGGCTGTCTGTCTGCCTGCCTGTGTCTGTGTTAGCAGAAGATGCACCTAAAGATTTTTTCCTGAATGTTCACTGCTAGGTTATCTGCTCAGATTATTTTGAAGAGTGAGTTGGGGTAGCTGTTGAACACAAGTTTTGATTGTATGTGACATGGTTTCCAGCTCAATACTTGACTGCTTTAGTCTGAAATCACAATAGTTGGTCTAAAAGAATTTAGGTGCAGAGATACTGATTGGAAAACTGATGTTCGGCTCTTTTTATAATCAATGTAATTTTGTATGATTGATGGGAATCGGTGTTTAATCAAAACCCTGAACAGGTCCAGCTCTGTGGAGTATTGCTTCCTGAAGAGCTGACTGCTGTGTATGAGTATGACCAGAAATGGTTGTGATATGGACACGACATTTGTGAATATTTTGTCCCCAGTAACAGCAGGTGCCAACAAAACAGGAAAGATTGTCAAGATCAACACAGTAGATGGGCTTATTTTATGACTGGACCAGATCCATCTGAACATACTTGGTGACTGTTTGAAGCATGATCTCCCCACTGCCCAGCAGACATGCCACTGTAAAACAGGCACTGCTCAAAAGAGTTTAACCCAATTTTTTCCCCACTTTATTTTCCTGCACTATAAATAGCTACCTAGTCACATATTAATATTTAGGAGCAAAGAAAAGTACTTAGTGTATGTAGAAATTGTACCTTTATTCAATACCATGGCCATAATCTGTTGACTTGTTTAATGAATTTTTATTTTTTTTGCATTACCCCAAGTTTTATTTTACCTCAACAATTATTGATGACCTCTTGGGGAAAAACAGTGAAAGCTGTAAAAAAAAAAAAAAAAAAAAAAAAAAAAAAAAAAAAAAAAAAAAAAAAAAATGTTTTCAAAACACTGGCTTCCACCGGAAGGATCTGGAACGCCGGCATGTTTGCCCGCTTTGTGCCGGCCG
>JAOYFF010000128.1:29180585-29192225 GCA_025773925.1 Cryptomyrus ogoouensis
GGTGGTTAAAGAGCTTTTTGGCAGCCGGGCCCCGGGGGTGGACAAGATTTGTCCAGGGTACCTGAAGGCTCTGGATGTTGTGGGCTGTCATGGCTGACACGCCTTCTCAAAAGTGCATGGAGGTCAAGGACAGTACTGCTGGATTGGCAGAAAGGGACCGACGAGTATGTTCCAACTACAGGGGGATCACACTTCTCAGCCTTCCTGGAAAAGTCTATTCCGGGGTACTGGAGAGGAGGGTGAGATTGATAGTCGAAACTCGGATTCAGGAGGAACAATGCAGTTTTTGTCCTGGCCGTGGAACACTGGACCAGCTTTATACCCTAGCAAGGGTACTGGAGGGAGCCTTCGAGTTTGCTTATCCAGTCTACATGTGTTTTGTGGACTTGGTGAAGACTTACGACTGGTTCCCTGAGGTGCTCTGTGGGGGGTGCTTCGGGAGTATGGGGTTCGGGGCTCGCTACTGCGGGCAATTCGAACCCTATATGAACAGAGCAAAAGCTTGGTCCGCATTGCCGGTAATAAGTCGGACGTGTTCCCCATATGTGTTGGGCTCCGCAAGGGCTGCCCTTTGTCACCAATCCTGCTTATAATATTTATGGACAGGATTTCTAGGTGCAGCCAGGGTGTTGAGGGTGTCCAGTTTGGTGGCCTCAGGATTGCGTCGCTGCTTTTTGTGGATGACATGGTCCTGTCGGCTTTATCTGCTGGGGACCTCCAGCGAGCTCTGGGGCGGTTCACAGCACCTCCAAGTCTGAGACCATGGTTCTCAGCCAGAAATGGGTGGACTGCCCTCTTCAGGTCAGGGAGGAGGTACTGCCTCAAGTGGAGGAGTTCAAGTATCTTAGGGTCTCGTTCACGAGTGATGAGGTTTCTCCGCAGGGTGTCTGGGCTCTCCCATACAGATAGGGTGAGAAGTTCGGATATCCGGGAGATTCTCAGAGTAGAATAGCTGCTCTTCCACGTCGTATCATATCATATCTCTCGGCTGGCCTGGGAACGCCTCGGCATCCCCCCCGAACAGCTGGTAGAGGTGGCTGAGGAGAGGTCTGGGTATCTCTCCTGAAGTGGCTACCCCTGCGACCCGGATCCTGGACAAGCGGGTGGTGATGGATGGATGGTTGGATGGATGCATGATTTAATACTAACACATTCAGTTGGGAATGCTATCTAATTGTTCTATTTCATGTTTTTATAAAATGTTATTCTCACTGATGAAGGACTTCTTTCTTGCTTTATAGGTCTTCAGTCCTGCTTCTGGGAGCCTGTTATGAATTGTCCTAGCAGATCACTTTATGCCACTTAATGTTTCTCATTCTTTTTAAAGGTCACTTGAGGTCATCCTCCAATTTATGAGGTATTGCTGGATAAGTTGACAGTCATCCATGGCATTAGAAAGTTGCTTGTGCCCTCTACCTGGCTGGTTTTTGGTTATTGGTTATTTGCCCTGGGTACTTTGCTTCTCTAACCATTAGGTCACCACTGCCTCTAATTTGATAGGGCAGTATATATATAACTAGGGGCAATGGTGGCGTAATGGTTAGGGAAGCACACTTGTAATCAAAAGATTGCTGGTGTTGTGCATGGACATGTGTGTGTGTTTGTGCATGTATATTCACTGAATGGTACAAAAAACCTTGAGTAAGTGGCAGTTCTTTTGATGAGAAATATCAGAAGAGAATGGCCAGACTAGTTTAAGCTGACAAGAAGGCTACAATAACTCAAATAAACATCCTTTAACAACCAGAGGCTGCACAGTTAAAGACTGGAAAAATTCTTCAGTCCATGCTGCAAGGAATTCAGACTGTTTTGAGAGCAGGGGTCCAGTGAACATATTGATAGAATTAATAAAATTATAAGGAAAATCAACTAGGCATCTTTTTTTAAGATCATATTTTTTATTTTGCAGATTATCATTTTTATTTTATAGTTAGCAATAAATATTTTTTCATGAATCTTTCTTGTTAACAATAGTGACGTTATTACCAAAAGGATACTCACTCAATAAAAGAACATGAAAATTATCACCGTCTCACAAAAGGGATGGGATTTCAACCCACAACCCTGAAGATATAAGGTGCCAATGCTATCCACTGTACCCCAAAAATTGTGGGTTGCACAAATTAACAAACAAAATACACAAATTCCAAAACTTAATATTGGAATTAAAACACATTAGTGATACAGTCTGTCACTATATTTTGAACAACCACATTTTCAAAACAAATTACAACAGTGTATATTCTTCCACACTGCATCAATATTTTCACCACGTATATGGAGATATCAGTCATTAGGCGTGAGAAAGTGATCAGGCTCACTGGGATAATTCCTCAGAGTAGCTGTGAGGGTGCCCAGATGCACAAGGCACAGCACTTGGGTTTCTGAAGCTTTTAGACATCATTAGGAATCACAACTATCGATTCTCTAGGAACAGATGGATTCCTTCTTCAGGGAGTTTGGAGTTAGGTTAGATCACTGGCCTTAGGGCATTGATGGGAAGTACAAGTAGAAGATTACATCATAAAGTCAGGTGAAAACAAATACCAGTCCTTTAAAGTGTGTACCCCACCCTGCTGTACCCCACCCTCCCCGTACACTCAAGAAAGTACACTCAAGAAATTTACTGAGCACTGAGGAGATGGCTCCAAAACTATGAATAATATGTGAAATAAGAGAAGGCTCCCTTTCAAAGGTATCAAGGGATATTGGGGTTCATACAACCCATTAACATGTCCACAGTTGGGGTATTAGAGGCTAGGTATTAGTTTCACTGGATAAGAAGCAATGTATCATCCATATAAACATATACAGGCATGTTCCTCATCTTTGTCTGCCATTGTGCATTGCCAATACAAAGAGGTCAGATGAAAATGACTACTATGTCACAATCAGATAAGACAATCAGACAAATTGTCTTTAGAATACTAAATGCAGCTATTGGTAGCAGAAAGATCAACTGTCACGTATTAGCACAGAACAGGGCACAAGAGGGAAATATGGTGACAATCCACTGCTGGCTCCACAACAAAAAAGGGTTTATTTTACAACTACAATAATGGCAATGATGCAAAATAGGGTCAGGAAAACAAACTACAAAAAAAACCATAAGGGAACACAATAGGGAGCAGTGCAACACATAAAGCAGGACTAAAAAAGTAGCAAAAGCACACAGCAACATAACAACAATGACCGACAAACAAACTGAGTGAGAGCAGGCACACAAAGAATCAGGGCTAACAAAGGACAGGTGTAACTTGTTTTCAATTCATCAATAAAATAATCAACTCAACCAATCGAGGGGAACACAGGTTAACGAGAAACAGGTGGGGCGAATTACAATGTTTCAAGTAATACAGCAAACTATAGGCCAATCAGTTTAACTTGCAAAACTGGAAAAGTAATGGAAGCTATACAGTAATCCAAGTGAAAATGGTAGATTACCTGGATGCAAATAACATTCTGAGGGATAGCCAACATGGATTTAGGAGAGGTAGATCCTGTTTAATCTACTTGAATTCTTTGAGGAAGCTACAAAAGAAATTGATAACAAAAAGACTTATGATGTGATCTACTTAGATTTCCAGAAGGCCATTGAAGTTGTCCTCCACAAATGACTCCTGCTTAAGCTCAAAGCAGCAGGGATTTTAGGAACTGTAGCTTAGACCGAAAACTGGTTAACAGAGAGGAAGTGGCGGGTAGTTATTAGAGGCACAATGTCACAGTGGGCCTGCATTCATAATGGGGTAACGCAGGGTTCAATTTTAGGACCACTATTGTTCCTAAATTAAAAATGATATTAACACCAATACATTTGGTAAAATGGTTAAATTTGCAGACGACCCCAAGGTGGGTGGTGTAGCAGATACTGAACTAGCAGCACAGAGGCTACAACGGGATCTTCATTTAATTAGCGACTGGGCTGATGCCTGGCAGATGAAATTTAATGTAGATAAATGAAAGGTAATCTATGCAGAGAGCAGAAATATAAAGTACAGATATTTATATGGGTTCCACTGAAATAAAGGTAGCTGATTATGAGAAAGACCTCGGTATCTATGTTGATGTGCCACTCTCACCGGTGTGGGGAAGCAATTAAAAAGGCTAATAAGATGTTGGGTTATATCTCTAAGTGCATGGAGTTTAAGTCAAGGGAGGTGATGCTAAGATTATACAATTCCTTGGTAAGACCCTATCTAGAATATTGTGTGCAGCTTTGGTCACCATACCTTAAGAAAGACATTGTTGCCTTGGAAGGGGTTCAACGAAGGGCTCCAAGAATGATTCTTTATCTTAGAGGAATGTCTTATGAGGAGAGGTTAGCTGAGCTGAATCTGTTCAGCCTCCAGCAAAAATGGAAACAAAAATGTTTCCCGTAACGTCAGCCAAAGTAGGATGGGCTATTCAATTCAATTCAATTCAAAATAACTTTATTTGTCTCCGAGGGGCAATTAAAGGCACACAGGGCAGTTGAACAAGGACACAATGACATAAAGTGCAACAGAATTTGGAAGATGTGCAAAATTGCAGTCAATCAGGTAGATAAGAACTGATAAATATGTAAAGGGAGGGATTGTTAGTGGGTATGGGGGGGCTCAAGTGCAGAATGAATGACAGGTTCCAGTGCAGGGAGGCAAGGGGGAAGAGAAGTCTGTGAATTGAGGAGTCAAATGGCCCTGGGAACAAAGGTTGCTCTTCTTCTTCTGTGTCCTGCAGCCAGGACAGCAAAGCTATTGTCCTGAGGGGAGCCACTCAAACTCTGAGAACAGAGCATGGGAAGGGTCCTGCAGAATCCTACACGCTGCTCTTAGAGTTTGCTGCTCACTCAGGGATGAAAGTGTTCTGACCGGGAGTCCAATGATCTTAGAGCAGACTGTGTTGTGCAGGCAGGTCCTGTGCTGCAGGCTGGTGTAATGATACCAGCAGGCGATGGAATAACAGAGGATTCTCTCAATGAAGGAATAGAAAAAGGTTCTGAGTGTGACCTTGTTGACCCCAAAGCTGTTGAGCTTCCTTAGGAGATATTGCCGCTACTGACATCTCCTTAGAATGTCCTCGGTGTTATAACCAAACTTTAGGGTGCAGTGGAAGATACTGCCTAGGTATTTGTACTCCTCCACCAACTCCACTGTCTGCCCATGGATAATGATGACTGATCCTGTCACCAACTCCCTCTGTTTACTAGAGAAGGTCACCACCATGTCCTTGGTCTTCTCCACGTTTAGCACCACAATATTATCGCTGCAAAACCAGACTACAAACTAAACTACTAACCAAAACTATCGTTCCAAAACCTTCCGCATACCCAGAAAATTCAGTCCATAAACAATATAGTTTTTTCTCATGTCACCGGTGCCAACAGTGAAACAACTAGCCAGCTTATTAGTGGAATAACTTTGCATTGTAAATTAAAACCATGCCGCAGGTCTAATAAATAAAAAACTGTGGTGCTCGAGTGGCAAAGAGTTCATGAATTATTAGCAAACTCTTTTATTGCGCGGTCCTTAAAAGGACAGCAGTAAAACAACAAGCAAAAATAAAGAATAAACTGACACAGACAGGGGGCCTTTAAGGAGACAAAAGTGGATACAGGCAGTAGAGACGGAACACAACGAGTCATACTCTGAAAACTTTTCGGTTTAGCAGCCTTTAAAAACTTAAAATCCAAAACAGATTAAAATAAATCCAACAAAATGGAATAGATATGAACCTTTATGTTACTCTCACTTCCGCCTATGTTCTTTTTTGAAACCGGTGGAAATGTGGTTTCAAATACTTTTCAAAAGACATCAGTTTATAGCCATGTGTATTATGAATTACAAATGCTTTATAAAGTTGTCATATTTAATGCACTATAGAAACCTTTATAATGCAGTACAAAGCATTAATGCTAATACTGACCATTATATTGCACTATAAGGGTATCTATAAGGGTGTCTATTACAGATGAGAGCTTCATAAAGTATTCATAATGCATAATAAACATGGATATAATGTATTATGTCTTTTGATAAATATTTATAGCCATGTTTATAATGCTTTATGGATGCATTATAAATGTGTTTATAAAATACTAAAAACATGACCTTAAGTAAAGTATTACCAAACAAATTTTGGCTGGACACTTGACCTCTCAACAAACTGGGTTAAACAGTCTTCATGCTTCCTTTCCAAATGTTAACAGAAATTTGAAGTTGTGCCAGCCACCTCAGTTATTGATGCTTTGCAATATTTACATTCTGCAGTGTACTTCTTTGTATTGGACATTTTTCACAGACATGATGAGTGGCATAAGTGGGTGCATGCACAATGTTCAATAAAACATTGAAGCTAATATAAGACATCAGTGGGAAGCTAAAGTTGCAGACATATACCACAGACTTTGATTTTTCAAGTCACGAGTATTCAAGTCCAAGTGAAGACTCACCCGAGTTCGTGAAAAGACTGAGTCCATTTTGTGAATCTGAGTCTGGACTCATGTACTACAGCTCTGAGTCACATGCCCCTGGAGTAAGTTGGAGAACTGGTTTTATTTCTTCCTGTGTTGTGTGATTCTTTTATTGCAATAAATAAGCTCACCTAAAAGAAGTCACCTGCTCACCTTTTTCAAATTTCCCTGACAATACACTGTACACCAGGGGTGGGCAATCTTATCTGCAAAGGGCTGGTGTGTATGCAGGTTTTTGCTGCAACTCCCTAATTAGGTCACTAATTAGAGGACTGATTGGCTGAAGAGTCCTCACACCTGGGCTTGAACAGCTGATGTAAAGGTTATCCCAAAAACCTGCATACACACCGGCCATTTGCGGATAAGATTGCCCACCCTTGCTCTAAACTATCTGAATGGGAACAAGTCAAGGAGAGAAGAAAACTACTGTGGTTGGCCTGAGTTCCCCTCTATTCTGACTGTAACATATGACAGAGCAGTCATACCACTGAATTTTTGTTTCATACATTCCAAAAAGGAGCACAAATGTGATCCTAATAAGTATGCTTCACAATGGTCATTCTCGAGAAGACAAACAGTCATTAACCTTGATTACAATGCCAACAAAGGAAAATATTAATAAATATTTTCTTTCAAGAATAAGAAAAGATATTGATGAGCTAAAAATAGATCTTTAATGATAAAGCTGTGGCAAAATATATATTTGTTTTTGTTTACAAGATGAGAGTAAAATGTCAACACATGGACTGTCAGATATTCAAAATGCATCAAGTTTGTCTGGCAACATATTTAAGCAATGCATCCCTGTGATTGACTAGATTGGCTGAGGGAAGTGTGCAGATCAAGTCAGAGACATACAGGTGCTGATGCCTTAAACCGACAACCAAGCAGGTGGATAGAAATATGTCTTTGCTGCAAACAGGGTTGCTTGAGCAAAAAAATACAGCAAGGTTTATGGACACTTTATTCATAATTCAGCTGAACAAAACACAAATAGCAGAGTATAAAGGAAGATGGAGAAATGCCCTGTGGTGTCATGCCCAGCTCGTCCGATCCTCCTGTGTGCCACGCCCCCTCGTTAACCTCATGTGGAATCCCTACGTTTACCAGCTGTTCTTTGTTTCCTGCCATTAGTCCTGTGTATTTCAGCCCGCGTTCAAGTATGTTTACCTAGTCCAGTCATTAACGTTGCATGTCTCCAGTGTCATGTGTGAGATTGATTCCTTATAAACCCGTATTCCCTGATTCTCCGTCTCCCCACTCCTGCTTCCCGATTCGCCGGTCCGCACCCACACCATCGCTTGTGACAGAATGACTGGACTCCACAAGAAGATGCCCCCGCTGACCGAGCCTGAATACGATGATGTGATTTATTGGCTGCAACAGCCCTGGCTGCGCACACGGGGGATATCCTGGGGAGGATTTCCCAATCAAAAGATGCATTCCTCGCCGAAGAGGTGCGTTTAAATTTACAGCAGCTCAGGAATGGGGTAGCAGAGGCAATGATGTGGCAGGTGGCCTTGGACAGCAGAATACCCCCTAGTCCGCTAGTGGAGCTTCCAGAGGCGCCCCTGACTCCACCACATGAAGCGGGGTGGAAGAAGAAGCGGAAAAGCCAGAGATGTAAGGAGATGCCAGAGGTCTTCTTAGGGGCCATCTTCATCTCCGCTGCCTGCCCTGCTGCATGTTGGGAGGAGCCCCTCCTGATTCTAAGCCCGGTGGTGTTCACGCCTTCCTCCTTACCTCCTCCAGTACCCCTTCGACTTCCTCCTTCCCTCCTTCGCCTGTCTCTCTGTCTGCCTCCTCGCTCCCTACAAGGTCACCTCCTGCTCCTACCTCGCACTCGCCGAGGGTCCCTCCGGCTCTGACTTCGTGGTCGCCTGCTGCCCCTGCGGCTGCCGCCTCTCACCCACTGGGGTTCCCTCAGGCTCCCCTTTTCCCCCGTCCTTTGCCTTCCTGCCTCCTGGCATCTCGTCCTTCTGTATCTCCTGTGTTCACTCCTGGTCCCTTCATGCCTCCCGTTGGTGTTTCCCCTACGTCTCCTTTCTTGGTGCCCCTGTGCCTGTCTGCATTTCTCGTGATCTGTCAGTTGTTGTCTTGGTTGTTGCCCTTGTGCCTGTTCTGTGTGTCCGTCCTGTTCCCGGGGCCCCGTTGATATTTTGCTCTTGTTTTCCAGGTCCCGTGTCCCCGGTCTCATCTCTTCGCTCCCCATAGGCGCACTTGGTGTGCGCGCCTTTGTGGGGGCGGGGTTCTGTCGCGCCCAGCTAGTCCGATCCTTCTGTGTGCCACACCCCCTCGTTAACCTCATGTGGAATCCCTATGTTTACCAGATGTTCTTAGTTTCCTGCCATTAGTCCTGTGTATTTCAGTCCACATTCGAGCATGTTTCCCCACTTTAAGGTGGACCACCCCGCTATTTATGCCACGGTAAGTTAGCTAACTGCAAGGTGAAATAAGTCCTGCTATTTTCTGAAGTCATAAATTTGCATCTTTTCCAGTGCAGTGGCAGAAAAGGTAAAGTGACCATACCTGTTCATTATTCATTGCTGTGCTTTGGGCATATATGTGTTCAGTGTACCTTTATTTGTTTCAGAAAATAAATGTAACCATAATGGCCTAAGAAAGAATGTCTTGTATCTTGACTTGGACCTACGAACATTCCCCTATGTTGCCAGTTTACATTTGTAAGGAATCCACTTGCAGAGTCTCCGCAGTTTTGGCAAACAGTAAAACAGTTTATTGAACAGTAAAAATAATATAATGTGATACAGTGTAGACATACACCGGGTATTGAAAGGCAGCTCAAATACAAATTAAGGACAGTTCTTCACCCCCCTTTATACTCCAAAAGACCCTCCCCAACAAGGTACTGTGTGTAGGTGAATTTCGTGAATTTAAAGCGTGACCTCCTGGAGTGTGAGGATCCTGAGACTGGAACGGGATGGGACAGGACAGGATGGAGATTTCCTGTGAGAGCAAATGGTAGCTCAGCCACTTCTCAGGCCACTGTCAATTGAATTATCTTTCTTAGCACCCTAATGGTGCCAAATGGAACCTCCGTTCTCTCCCAGACTTTCCCCATGATCATAACTTGCTAACACTGTCTGTGTTCAAATGATCAACCAAGAACATTAGGTATCTTTACTACTTTTCCTTACACATTACACCACTTATATGTGTGTAATGTTCCATCCTTACCTTAGTTTCATAAAGGACAGCACAACAGCATCACATAGCTGGGAAATTATGCTAAAGATTTCGAACTAAGGTAAGGAATCCGGTTATTATACAAGCAAAAGTGTTGAGTGAAATGTTGCTTGGTACAACTTGTCACCTTGATTTCAATTTCTAATACATGTATTAGCCTAACTGAATATGTTTAAAGAGAGGAAACATTTTGAGTAAAATAATGACATAAATAAACTACTTTTTGTTCACTAAAACCAGACTAAAACCAGGAAGAATAGAAATTATTAAAATGTGACTAAAAATAAGTATTTTCATCTAAAGACTAAAACTAAGTCTAAATCTAAAGTAGATGTCAAAATTAACACTGAGACAGAAGAAAGAACTGAAAGAGGCTGTTTTTGGAGGAGCTAAGAAAAGCACTAGTGCCTCCTCATACCAAGATGGCAGCACATTCCCCATATAGTATCCACTGTTGCCCCACAGCATTGTGTGGTGAATTGACATGTTTGTGTTGCTTGTTATTGTGCTACTTAAATGCTAACAGAAAAGAAAATCTTTCCATATTTTTTGTAAGTGAAGTGCAAATTGCACTTGAAATTTTTTGGTTGTTTTCTGAAGAAAGTATTTTTTAAAAAGCAAAGAATATCTTAAATCTCTTTGTTGCGTCTCCTCTAAGGGGAGATCATAACATAAACAGCCTGTTATTACCCAGCTGTCATACCAAAATGGACCATGCAATGTTTAATTATGTATAACAAAAGGAGTTTTATTTTAATGAAGGTACACCAAGTGCTTGGGGGTCGGTGAAGCTAAACTAAACAAAACCAAACTCTGTAAGCAAGACAAAAAGTAGTACATAATTGCATCTCCCTTATCTTAATAAAATCAGGAGAAAAGTTACCTGAAACCAATAACACCACCTACACACAAAATGATAAGAAGGGACTACAAACAAACATCACATGTATAGATGCATACACATCTGTGTCCAAAACTGGGTCTTACAGTGGAGAGTGATCGAGTAGCCTCAGATGGAAGAGCACCCCCCCCATTATGATGCAGTACAAAGCACCCTTAATTCTTACACCAACCCATTATAATACATTATAAAGGTATCATAATGCATAATAAACATGGCTATAATGTGTCATGCCTTTTTATAAATATGCATGCCATGTTTATAATGCCTTATGGTTGTGTTATAATGCATGATGGGTGTATTCATAAATTCTTATACACATGGCATTTATAGAAAGCGTTTCCATACCGTATTATTTCTCTTTTATGACTATTATTAACTAATCAGCAAAAGTAATTAATTATTTGAAGTACGGTCAGGTAGTTAGTCTGAATGAGGGCCACTCAAATGCAATTAAGATTATAACAGCTAGGGTGTGACAGTAAATCAGCAGGAGTTTCCTCTAGTCGGTACAATATTAATACATGATTTATTATTTTTTCTCTTACCATGAAATATTCTTAGTGAAATATGCAGGGTGAGAAAAGACAAAAAAGGGTTAGGGTTAATAACAAAATAATGATTAGTAATTATTTGTTTAAGACTGGTATAGCAGAGAATAGAACAGTTCTCACAAACAGACTTGCCCCCTGATTTATTGAGGCAGGTGTAAACCAGGTACATTTAAAAATAATTTTTAGGTGTATGCCTAACAGAGAAACTGGAATTTTAGATGTGGATGTAGGGGGGCGGGGGGGTCACAATACTGGCTTAACATAGTGACGTCTGTCAGCCACTGGCATTGTACATTGGCCCAACCCTAAAATAGTATATAGAAATATAGGCCTATTAGTGTATACAAAACAAAATACAAAGCCCTTTTTCTCAAACCACAACACATATACAGTACCTTGTAAACATGCACAGTAGGTGAATCAATTAGGCTAAAATACTTGTTAATTAAAAATAACTACAGTGGTACCTCAGAACTCGAATTTAATCCGTTCAGAACTCCGGATCGAATCCTAAAAAGTTCGAGTTGTGA
>JAOYFF010000128.1:29192325-29213445 GCA_025773925.1 Cryptomyrus ogoouensis
ATGATTTTAGCAAATGGCTGCAATATAACAGAGTGAAAAATTGAAGGGGGTCTGAATACTTTCCGTACCCACTGTATATATACATGTGTGATAAACAGTTGAAAAATATATGATTAATCATTTTCTTGCTTGTGATTAATGTATTTTTATCGTGCATCTATCTCATCTTGTTTTTTACTTACAATTGTTGGACATCGTTGGACTTCACAACCAGAAAGGCTTGATTTGCATATTATATGAGCTTGTGCTTCATTTTTGTTGATTTATGGTTATTTGTGGTTTGCAACTGGACAGTGCAATTACGTGCATTTATCAAGGGGAAATTGTGTTCATATGTGCATACGTCAAGTTTGATAAATACAATTTTTTTTCTGCTTGCACTTTTTTTCTTTTCATTTGTATGCATGTTTTCACAATGAAATTTGTGCAGTTTGATCAATGCAGGCCTTTTATCAAGAGTCTGGCTGCATATCCACTGTGAGGTACATCCACTGACAGGCAGGAAGTTCACTGTGGGCCCAGAAATGACGTTGGTACATCCTATGACAGACAGGAAGTCCACTGTGGATTGTGTATAAAAATATTTTTGTTCAACCCATTGCATTAAAGCCAAAAGTCTGCACTTCAACTGTATCTCAATTGATTAATTTCAAATCCATTGTGGTGATGTACAGAACTATGAAAATTGTGTCACTGTCCAAATACACTGAAAAACAAATGATTTTCAGTATTGTTTATAAATTTTTGGCTTTGGTATCATATGTGAGTTTTTGTGATCTCCAAAAACATTCCTGTTTAATTGTTCAGGTCGACTCACATATAACCAAACTGGTGAATGTCAAATTCATGAATCTGGAGGGACAACTGTTATGCTGCTTAAAATATGGCTGCTGTCCTTGATTCATAGTAATTTGGCTATATTTATATATAAGGATGAAATGGCATAAATGCAGGGGGCACTTCTTGGAAGAAAAGAATAAGGTGCCTCTTTATGCAAGCGTATGTGCCTTTCGTGATATATTCATTACAAAAGGTATGGAGGAGGCTGTGGGGGAGGGGCCAAAAACCAGCTTCAGGAAGAAAACAAAGATATACACTAGGGTGTAAGCTGACTGCATGCTAAGGCAGACAGAAACAAAGGACACTGAGACTGCATGGCAGTGTTATCCATTTCATTTGAATGAACAGGAGAGGGAGCAATGAGAGAGAAAGCATGAAACAGAATAGAAGGTGATGGGAGGGCTTATGTGTGTGGATGAAGGAGGGGCGACAGCGGAAAGAGAAAAGAGGAGGGGGCAGCTGCTTTGGAGTATGAAAGGAGGGGGGGAGAGAGAGGGAGAGAGAGGCAGTGTTGACTGCTGTATTGGGAGGACACATCCTAATGCGACACAGCTACAGCTTTACCATCTCATACAGAGGGAGCAAGTCAACAAGAGAGTAAGGAGAGGGAAAGAAAAACACTGATCAATAGAAGAAATCACAGAAGCCTGTTTAGTTTAACAAAAAACACTCCATGTGGTCCCCTTTATTCCAGGATCTCCATGAGAACAGCATCATCACCCTGCCCCCTGCGCATGATTGTCACTCAACACGCCTTGTGTATTCTTCCTCGCCCAGGATTCAAAAGCTGCACTGTGGCCATTGTTCTGCTTTCATCTGCTGTATAAGGTCAGTGGATATACTGTAAAATCATTTTGCTTAAGACTTATCTTTCCGAATGACCATCGTTTATTATTATAAATTAGATTATAGCTATGGTTGAATTTGGTAATGCAGGCTGGGAGACATATGTGTCTGTGTGTGTGTGTGTGTGTGTGTGTGTGTGGGTGGGGGGGGGTGGCTGCTTAAGGTGGCACTGCATTATCGCTGATGATTTCATTTTCTTTTAATGGTAAGATTTATGCATTTAATGCACATGAAAAACATTGGTAAAATTCTGTTACCCTTGATTAGTTTTTACCCAGATCTATTTGAAACCACCTGCTCCTACTGCATATTTAAAGGTGATACGCACCTCATATTCACTATAATGTTCCGCAGTTCTGGAGCACACCCCGTGGAGAGCTATCATGCTCAGGTTTCTTATCTGTCCTTAGCTTGCATTGAAATATCAAGAGATTCAAATACAAGGATATTGTGAGTTCCTTTTAGACCTTGTGCAGTCTCTTTTTTGGTTGCTGTTTCTCCTTACAACAATGAACTGATTGGCACTTTAGGAGCACCATGGTTCTGGTCAAATAGTGCAGCTAGCTGCCCTCCCCCTCTCTCATCTCTTCTTATCTTGCTTTGCAAGTGAGGGATGATGGCTGACACCATGACAAATATCGGATGTCTTTTCCTGACGCAGTGGGTTTATACATTTTGATACTGTATAGCTGAAAAAAGATTTCATATATATCAAGATGCTCTCATGACAAGATACTTATTTTATTGAAAGCAAAGCTGTTGGTAGTTGATTTATCGTGCTTTTAGTGGGGTGATTATATTTCATATAATTTTATGGCACTTCTCACTGTAGCGGATACCATAAGGCTATGAAGTGCTTTGGTGACTTATCTTTGTAGTGGAGACTGTTGAACTATTTCAGAAGATCCCTGTAGATACTAATATGAAATGCAGTAATCACTGCAAAGAACAAAGCTTGCTTTAGACCAAATTTACCTTTAGCGTTGAAAGTGTTTCTTCTTGCTTTGCTGTGATATTTTGTAATGTTAATATTTTAATGTTAATATTTACTTTTCTTGCACTTACCTTTTTTCTTTGTTTTGCCAAATGTTTCGTTCTGTTTCCCTTCTAAAGAGAGCCGAGTTGTTTTGATGTTGCTTCACTTAGACTTTTACTTTGAAATTACTAAGTAAGACAGACCATGCTTTCGTTGTAATGTGTGCCATTGTACCTGCTGTTATACAAAGGCATCGGGTTATTTAAATTTGTGGAAACAAAACATTTTTATGAATCCCCAATTCTGTGACTGCGAAGTTATTAGGTATAATTGAATTTGTATTGCAAATTTAAACCTAGTCAACTATACTTGCCTATTTGGCCTCTATTTTATATAGATAAACTGAGTATTATCCACTCAACATGTTTGACACAAGGTTTAAATTAGAATTACACATCCCTTATGACATTTTGTAGTCTCTTTAAGGATCATTCCATGTCATTTCATCAGATGCCTCTGACCTGATCAACTCAGGGGGATATACTTCCCAATAGGAAAAGTACAAAATGTCAGGTCCCTATTGTCATTAGTTTTCTCAAAAATAAAAAAATAAGGGATGGGGTGGAGGTGTTTTTAGGCCTTTTTCTACCATTGTGTATTGAGGAACCATTTTTAATGAAATAAGTGCTGTTGGTGATAGTTTCTCTAAAAATCTCATATTAGCTCAATGTCTGTTAGCATCACAGTGAATCATTCACTGAATATCATTATACATGTCTTTCAAACATCAGATGTTTGCTAAGGTGATTCATGGTTTAATATCTTGGAAATGGACTAATGAAATTGTGCATTTTTGTCCATTCTGGAGATTAGATATATCTGTAAGTAATCCTGTGATTGGGCCTGTTTTTCACAATGTATTTTACCAAGATAGGGGAATCACTGTGTAAAATTTAAGCCCTCTATCTTGAAAATATTGATTTTTCACAAGCGTTTGAATATTCACTCAGAGACCATTGAGCAGGAACACAGAAGTAATTCAAAAAATAATTGTTGGGGAAAATGAGAGAGAACACCATCACAAATTCTGGATATAATATTAACAGAAACTTGTTCTTCCCACAAAAGAAATTTGGATGTGGTACATGATGTCATACCTGGGGAATATCACTCTGAAGTTGGATAATGAATTTTATTTTTTTTGTTTAATATTTATAAAAGCATCAATTTGATTTAGACTATTTCAGACAATATATTGTATCTTGTACACGTGAAGCTGTATATAAAACATGGGTGGGCAGTCTTATCCACAAAGGGCCGGTATGTATGCAGGTTTTTGGGATAACCTTTAAGTCAGCTGTTCAAACCCAGGTGTGAGGACTCCAGCCAATCAGTCCTCTAATTAGTGACCTAATTAGGGAGTTGCAGCGAAAACCCACATACACACTGGCCCTTTGCGGATAAGATTGCCCAACCCTGATATAAAATATCAGTACCCTACCTTTAAAATTGCGGTTTCTACAGTGTGGTCAGTTTTTTGAGAAATTCGGGCACTCCGTATTCTATGTTAAACTTGAACTGCATCTCAGTACACGACACTAGAAAAAGGTCTAAAAACATTCCCACCGTCATCTTTTAATTAATTAATAAATGTATTTATTTATTATTATTAGTTATGGCACAGGTGGGAAAAAGAGATGACAATCCATTGGTAGCTTAGGGAACTGAACACTGGGGAAGACCCAAAATAAAGGACCACAAGGTATCAAAAACAACCTGGGAGAAATCATAATAAAGTAAAGAAACTACAGACGCTCCCCTACTTACGAATGAGATACGTTCCAAACAGCCGTTCGTAATTTGAAATGTTCGTAAGTCGTTATTCAACATCATTTTAAGGGTACATGCAAGTACAAACAACTAGGATGCTGGGAGTACGCACGTTACGCTGCTGCGTGGCGGGTGTAGCAGGCAGAAGTCGTACTAGGCAGAATTGGAGTGCATAAAAAAAAAATTGATGTTGCGGACAGGAAACGGGACCACAATTAACATAATTTGGACTTACAGTCCTCTTCGTTTGTGTGTCTGAAAGTTCATAAGTTGAAAGTTCGTAAGTAGAGGAGCGTCTGTACTAAGTAACACAACAAAGGAACAGTGCTAGAAGGGGAGCAAGACTAGAAAACCAAGCATAGAACATAAGCACACAGAGTAACTTCTCACAATGACTGACTAAAGAGAAAAACAAAAGCAAGCACTTAAATACACAGGAACAGTGAACAGGCGCGACTAATAATCAATTAACCAAAACAAAAAAGACTCAGGACAACAAGGAACAGGTGGGGCAGATTACACTTAAACAAGCATTAAACTAAGGAACCTTAAACCAAAACTACAAACAAAGAGGCATGTCACAGAGGGCTGAATAAACCTAGACAAAAACTAAAATCACACAGGACACAAACAGGGCAAACCAAACAGAGAACCAAAATAACTACAAACATTAGGAACAAAACATCAATAATTAAACAGAACAGGTAAGACTGGCTTTGCACCTATGTCTGTAGGGTAACAGCCTCAGTACTTCACACGCAAACACTGAGCCATGTGGCAATCCAAGGAACAGGGGAACACACAAGGATTAGACAAGGAGTGGAAAGGCGGGACACATAGGGTAGGATCAGACAGGTGCTGACCCTGACAATTATTATTAATATTATTATTACCATTATTACTATTATTGTTGTTGAGTAAACAAATAACAGTAGATACTTCCCTCTGGAATTTTTTTCAGGCAAATTTGACGTGGTTAGATGGGAAATTTCCTTAAATATGATTGATGGAATGATCCTAAATATAAATCACAAGCTGGTAATAGTATGTATTGTACAACCTAAAATTAATTAAAATCAATTAAGCTAAAGTAGCATAATATCAACAATTATCTTAAGCTACTAGTTTTCTGTCTTGAGAAAACCTGTCATACATTCCAGTATAGGTGTGTGCTGAATAGTATTTTTACCAGTTTTTGAGCATGGATGCTGAAGAGTATAGACTGTTTGACCATCTCACAATTTTGAAGAGATGTCCTTTTGTGTTGAGAGCACTTGTGGGTGACTGAAGGATGTAACTAAAAGAGGTATCTTGTGAAGAGGTCCTTTGTGTCAGTCAGGGTTCAGTCCTTATACTTTTCCTTGTACTAATGACTGTAGCAGTAAATACAGTTTCCGTGATTTTTTGGGCTACAGTATAAGTGTTCCTAAGAAGATTTTTGTTTTAAATCAGTGGTTCTCAAACATTTTCTATCATTCCCCACTAAGCAGGAAGAAATATTTTCACGCCCCACCTCAACAAAACAATGACAGAAAAGCCTAGGTTTAACTTTATTTAGATGACATCAAATTCATTAACATTAATTTCTTCAGTAACTTTTGTTAAGCAAAAAAAACAACTTTCACTTCACACAACTTTCTGTGACATTTGTCACTACACTGCTTCAATAGTTGAAAAAAGGCAAATTAAGCATAATTTGCACTTTTCCGGAAATACAACAATAAAATCCAGTCTGTATAAACAAGAACAAATGCAGAAACTTGTGAAGACAGGTGAACAAGGCATTGTGAGAGTTTAATTTGTTGAGTTTCATACTGTCAGCTGGCAAAGTTTTCAAACATAAAATACAGACAGGTCTCTCCTCATCTCCTATCACATTAACAGAGAAACCCAGAGCAAGATATGCTTCATCATATTTCTTGTTTTTTTGCCGGTTTCGGCACTTGCTTCGTGTCTCTCAGAAGCGCCACTTGTTTTTCTTTTCGTACCTGTGAAATATCTGTCCATTTTGACCCTTGTAGGAATTATTAGCTCAGGTAAATTTTAATATCTCCACCAATGTATAAGGAAATTAAGTTTTAATTAATCAGTATTTAATGATGATTATTAACTAATCGTTATGCTGAATGGTTGGTTCCTCCAAACTCAATTGTGAAATCCCTGTGAGTCTGTTAATGTGAGACTTAAATGGGATTCACTAATTACCAGTATCACTCAACAACCTGGGTCAGAATGCTCGTCCACCGAACTACATCACCAGGTAGTGTAAACGGTTGGTAGTGAAGCTCCCCTCACGGCCGTTGAGAGAGAGTCTCGCAATATTTCAGGTGAGTTTGAGGCTTTAAAGCTTAGCAGCCAGACCGCACATAGGCAGGGACTATTGTTAGCACTCAGTGAATGGAGGTTGAAGTTGTGTAAAAGACATACATTTATTCCTAACTAACACTGCAACTAACATAAGACAGACATTACACTAAAACAACAAACACGAAATAACGGAATAGAAACAAATAGAATGTAATTATGGAAATACAATGACCAGATTTAAATGGATAACCTTAAAAAGGGAAATACTGTTCTGCAAAGCAAGCACAGTTTGTGGAAATACGACCCTAAAGTCATATAGCAAGTTAACAGAATAGCTTAGGTTGTTAGGATGAAAGGAAGTTGGTTTACTTGGTTGCAGAGTGGAGGGGGTCTTGGCAGTAGACTGCAGAGGTAATGCGCTGAGGGAATGGTAGCAGTCAAGAAGGCACAGCGTTTGGAGCGGTTGTTGGATTCTCTCTCCTTGTAAAGCTTTAAGGTGAAAGACTTTGTCTTGGTTGCAGTTCTCTCATGGGTAGCAGGCCTTCACCGACAGGCTTCAGGAAGGCTTCTTTTGGGCTGCTCTTCTCTGTCTCTCTGCAGGCTGATGTTCTCTTTTGCCTTCTCTTTGCTTCTCTTTCTTGGCTTTGTTCTGAGCTGCCAGATTTTGGTCTAAAGTTCATGGGATGACCAGGAATTTGACACCTGAACCAATGGCTGACCATCCAGTTGGCAGGCTTTTGGAGGGGTGTCTGTGGCAGTTCTTTTGGGACTTATGACCAGACTGATTCCCCTTTACTGATTTTCATTAAACTGGTGTAACTTTCAATACATACAGTTTCGTGGTAACCACTGACCAGATTTGGAATCAGGAGTGATTTTCTGTCACTTTGACACCAAACATGCCATCCCAGCCTGGCGGTTCACACCTCATACCATCTGTATTAATTAATTAATTAACTATTACTTGTATTATGTAGGTTACTGACTCGCATAAGTATATGGTATAGGTGTTTTGGGTTGCACCTCAATCCTCAATGTTAGTAACCTCAATGTTACACTTTGGGTAAATTGTACAGACATTACATTACATATTCACATTCAAACAGCACATCTTACCCTTAGATAGGCGTGGCCGTTAGTTTGTGGTAATACCAATTTAAGTATAAATTTAAATCTGGGAACAACATACTTTGGTTGGTGTGGCTTATACCAATTGATTTGCTCCCCAGAATGGATAATGTACACCTTAATTCAGTTTTTTTAATGCAGAATAGTAGGACAAAGAAATGCTAACGGATCACAAAGATCAGAAAAGGGCCACAGAGGAATGTGGAAGAAAAGGGGAGGGGGTTGTTAAAGAAAGAACCTCTGATAGTTAGGACACCTGGTTACACTGTTTAATTTCCAAGATTTTTCTGGTATAACCGTGAGAACATATATGTAGTGGTAGCTATACATATTTATTTATTCAAACTTATATGTGTTCAAGTGTGAGGGGTAAAATAGGTGATACTCCGAAAACATTGTTATAAGAGTGGCACACAAAACACTGATTGTCTAAGGACACACACAAACATAACCTATCTGGATATTGAGACTAGCAATCAGTCTCCAGATAAAACTACCATTGCTTCTGATGAGCGCTGTAACTCATTTATAAAATATTTTCAGTCTAAAATTGAAACTTTGTATAATTCCTTTTTTGCAACCTCTCACCCACCTCCATCAACCACCATCATACCACAACCCCCTGCCTACTCGTTATCAGAATTTATTCCCTCCTCTCCTGCTTCTATTAATCAGTTAATCAGGAAATCGAGTCCATCTACATGTCAGTTGGACCCTGCTCCTACTACACTTATAAAGAACTGTTCAGACACTCTGTCGGTACCCATTTCACATTTAATAAACTGTAGTCTTGCTACTTGTACTGTCCCACCAGAATTAAAATTCCCACTATTACACCTGTTCTTAAAAAGCCTGGTCTAGACTCATCTTAGCTAAAGTTTTACAGACCAATCTCTAATCTTCCCTTCCTGGTTAAAGCATTAGAAAAGGTTGTTGCTGTTCAACTTATTGATCACTTAAACTCTTATAATTTGTATGACCCATTTCAGTCCGGTTTCAAAACCCTATACAGTACAGACATGACTTTACTTAAGGTGTCTTTGTAAAATCACACACTGGATGACTCAAAATTTTTTACAGCTTAACGTTGATAAAACGGAAATTCTACTGGTGGGCACTAAAACACTTCTATCCACGCTAAGATACAAAATAATGTTAATGGAGTCTTAGTAGAACCATCAAGTACTTTTCGTAATCTGGGTATACTTTTCGATCAGTTTCTCACCTTTCAGTCACATGTTAGCTCTCTGGTACAGACTGCATTTTTCCAACTCCGCAATATCTCTCACCTCCATCCATCCCTCAGTGTTGCGGATACTAGAACACTAATCCATGTCTTCATCACTACCTGCCTTGACTATTGTAATGCGCTGCTTTCAGGCCTCCCATCCAAACTTTTGAACAAACTACAATATGTTCAGAACTCTGCTGCCCGTTTGCTAACACATACGAGAAGATCCGCCCACATCACCCCGATTCTTCATGATTGACATTGGTTATTTGTCACTTACAGAATCAAATATAAAATTTTACTAATCACCTATACAAAGCTCTCCATGGACTTGCCCCTCACTATCTGTCTGACCTTCTTCTTCCGTACACCCCTGCTCGCACACTAAGATCATCGGGCTCCAACCTTCTTACCGTACCTAAATAAAGATTATCCTCTGTGGGTGGCAGGGCATTCTGTGTGACAGCACCTGCAATATGGAACGCACTTCCTCACAGTCTGCGAGAGATACAGTCACTTACCATTTTCAAGCTTCAGTTGAATGCTATAATGTAACTGCTACTACGTAACACTCCTGTTGTTGTTCTGTTATTTATTGTTGCTGTTGCGTGTGCATTGTTTTCTGTATCATTGTTTGCATTGTAAAGCGTCCGTGAGTATGAGAAAGGCACTATATAAATAAAATTCATTATTATTATTATTAACATGATTTTTGTGTACATTTATATTGTGAAGTTTAATTGTTAAATTACTCAGTAAGGCATTAACAACATTGAATACAGTAATAATAAAGTACATTTTACATTATTATGCAGTACTGTACAGTACTGTACTCTCCCAAAGAAAACAGATTCTGACATTTATTGTAACTCAAAGAGACTATGGCACATTGAAAAAATATCATGCATCAAGGGATGACACAGCAATGACAATCGTGTTTTTATACCCCTCAAAGGGGGTAAAGTACATTGAATAAACATAGTCTACTTTTACACATTTTACAAGGAAACATATTGTATCATGTACCTGTATATAACCTGTAATGAGAAAAAAATATTTCTTTAAAAATATTGTGGGTACCCACCAATTTGTCTGTCCTTGCTTATTGCGTGGTTCTAAACTTATGAACCATTTCCAGAATTCTTAAACACAGGTAACTTAAACAGCAGGCACGGGGGTCGCACTGTAATGATTAACCAATTTTATTCATCATTACTGCAATTAGCTTACTCTGATGAATACTGTTGCCCTGATCAGACTGAGGCATTGCAAGAGCAGAGAATGACGAGGAGACTTGCTTGCCGGGAAGAAGACGCTCTTTATTATAATCCTTATCACTGAACCCAAATACACTCAGCGGAGCACACAAGATGGGAGATTTATACAAGCTAAGAACACACAAGGATCACACAGGGTACACACAAGACAAGGGCAAACATACATGCGACAAAAGGGAAATGCAACCATTAACAAGAACAGCACTATTTACAATTACAGATAGGGGCTATTTACAATTGCCTGGAAGCATGCCGGGATATGCTGACCTCCGCCGGTGCTAAAATACTATGACTAACCATTATGACATATATGTCTTGATTATTTTGTTGTATGCATTAATGATCTTTCACTGTCAGTACACTTCATTGTGGTTTTTTGGCATTGTAAGTTAATTATATTATCATATTCATCAATTAAAAATCTTTGTTGATGAATTATTTTTCTCATAGATTTCATCAACAACATTTACACTACCTCTCCTGGAGCCGAGACCTTATCGTGGTGGAGGGGTTTGCATGTTCCAGTGATCCCAGGAGCTAAGTTGCCTGGGGCTTTATGCCCCTGGTAGGGTCACCCAAGGCAAACAGGTCCTGGGTGAGGAACCAGATGAAGTGCAGCTCAAAAGACCCCTTATGATGAGTAAAAACATGTATTTACGTTTTCCCTCGACCGGACTTGGATCACCGGGGCCCCCCCCCTGGAGCCAGGTCTGGGGGTGGGGCTCGATGGTGAGTGCCTGGTGGCCAGGCCTGCACCCATGGGGCCTGGTCAGGCACAGCCCGAAGAAGGCACGTGGGTCCTCCCTCCAATGGGCTCACCACCTGTAGGAGGGGCCAAAGTGGTCAGATGCAGTGCCAGTTGGGCAGTGGCCGAAGGCGGGAACCTTGGTGGTCCGATCCTCGGCTGCAGAAGCTAGCTCTAGGGACATGGAATGTCACCTCTCTGGTGGGGAAGGAGCCTGAGCTGGTGCGCGAGGTTGTGAGGTTCCGACTAGCTGTAGTCGCACTCACCTCGACGCACAGCTTGGGCTCTGGAACCAGTCTCCTTGAAGGGGGTTGGACCCTCTTCCACCTTGGAGTTGCTCATGGGGAGAGGCACCGAGCAGGGGTGGGCATACTTATTGCCCCCTGGCTGGGTGCCTGTACATTGTGGTTTACCGCGGTGGACAAGAGGGTAGCCTCCCTTCACCTTTGGGTGGGGGGACAGATCCTGACTGTTGTTTGCGCTTATGCACCAAACGGCAGTTCAGAATACACACCCTTTTTGGAGTCCTTGGAAGGGGTGTTGGAGAGCGCTTCTCCTGGGGACTCTCTAGTTCTACTAGGGGACTTCAATGCTCACGTAGGCAATGACAATGAGACCTGGAGGGGCATGATTGGGAGGAACGGCCCCCCTGGTCTGAACCCGAGTGGTGTTTTGTTATTGGGCTAATGTGCTCGTCACAGATTGTCCATAATGAACACCATGTTCAAGCATAAGGGTGTCCATATGTGCACTTAGCACCAGGACACCCTAGGTCGCAGTTCAATGATCGACTTTGTGGTCATGTCATCAGACTTGCGGCCGCATGTATTGGACACTCGGGTGAGGAGAGGGGTGGAGCTGTCAACCGATCACCACCTGGTGGTGGGTTGGCTCCGATGGTGGGGGAGGAAGCCGGTCAGACCTGGCAGACCCAAGCGTATAGTGCGGGTCTGCTGGGAATGTCTGGCGGAATCCCCTGTCAGAAGGAGCTTCAACTCCTACCTCCAGCAGAACTTCGCCCATGTCCCAGGGGGGGCGGGGAACATTGAGTCCGAATGGGCCATGTTCGCGCTTCCATTGTGGAGGCGGCCGACCGGAGCTGTGGCCATAAGGTGGTCGGTGCCTGTTGCGGCGGCAATCCCCGTATCCGCAGGTGGACAGCGGTGGTGAGGGATGCCGTCAAGCTGAAGAATGAGTCCTCTCAGGCCTTTTTGGCCTGTGGGACTCCGGAGGCATCTGATGAGTACCGGCGGGCCAAGCGGAACGCGGCTTCAGCGGTCGCTGAGGCAAAAACTCGGGTATGGGAGGAGTTTGGCGAGGCCATGGAGAACGACTTCCGGACGGCTTCGAGGAGATTCTGGTCCACCATCTGGCGGCTCAGGGCAGGAAAGCAGTGCAGCATCAACACTGTTTATGGTGGGGATGGTGCACTGCTGACCTCAGCTCAGTACGTTGTGGGTCGGTGGAAGGAATAGTTCGAAGACCTTCTCAATCCCACCGACACGCCTTCCAATGAGGAAGCAGAGACTGGGGACTTGGGGGTGAACTCACCTATCTCTGGGGCAGAGGTTGCTGAGGTGGTTAACCCTCTGGGGTCTAGGGGTAGGAAACACACTTTCACTGACTGGGGCATGATCACACATTTCATTCAATATCATAAACTTAATTCATGGCAAACAAGTTATTTCTTGTATATTAGTTTTGCCATTACACTCATCTTTATTTTAATGTATATTGTAAATATGTCAGATTTTTGTTAAGTTTGTAATTTGACATAAAAATATAGACATTGCAAAATGCAGTTTGGAACACTTGCAGAAACATTATAAAAGTACATAGTAAGCAATTCTGGCAGTTTGTTTTGATCCCAGATATCTGATTACCAAAGTCTTGGCTACACGAAGATGACTAAATGGTGTAGTTGCAACATTCAGTTGTGTAAATAAATAAGAAAAACTCATGTCACTATTTCTGGTCACCTTCCATTTAATATTTAGGAGCTCTTATGGGTATGCATGAGCCATTCACACCTGGCCACATCCTCCCCCCCTTTTATGGCGCTGATGGGGAAATTCTTCATCCTGATCTTTTTTGTTATGTCTGCATTTTTCATTTATCATTGCTTTCTGAGTTTGTAACTTTTTTTAAGATTGTGGTTGTATTGTGTTTGAGGCAGGTTATTTGCATAATCAATTGACAAAAAAAGCATTTCCCACCCCAAAGTACTGGTACTTGACCGGAAGTCAATGGAAAAGGGATAGTACCAAATGTACCATACCAAAAGTATGGTACTTCGTGCAGTAGTTAAGCACCCTAAATAAGTAAGTAACGGACATGGATTGGTCTCATATGGCCGATTCCTGATCCATCGTCTGATAGTGATCCCAAATATATCGGATCGGTGCACCTCTATGCGAAACACACCCATATAGGGACATGCTGAGGAAACTGTGCCACTTCGGCATTCTTTGGACCCCACACTGCAAGACCTTGATATTGCCAAGGAAGGGCAACTGGCCAGAAGCATGTTAAAAGTGATATGTTAGGAAGGAGAAGTGCAGCAAGTGAGCTGGCATCCATGCTGGGCTCAAGGGTAAACCTGTCTGGCCAAAACTTCCATCCATTCTCCACTCCAACGTGCATTCTATCACCAATAAACTGGACTGCATGAGGTAGCTCTTGACATCCCGGAAGAAGGTAGGACACTGCTATGCTCTTATGTTCATTGAGTCATAGCTGCACAGGGACATCACTGGCTCTGCAGTCCAACTGGATGGCTAACTACCTTCCACAGTAACAGGAACGCTTCCCTTTTGGGTAACGTGAGGTGGTGGCCACTGTGTTCACATCAATAACACCTGGAGTATGAATGTGATGATAATCTCTCCATACTGCTTGGCAGGTTTTGGCAGTCAGATGTGGACCATTTCTATATCCCCAGAGAGTTAATAATATTTATAATCATTGCTGTTTACATTCCCCCCAGCATTAGTGCTAAAGGTGGCCATATACTTAAAATGAAATTGAGAGAAGCAACGTTGTTCTAGCAATGTAAATTCATATAAGTGGTGATCGCTGTTTTGGCCCACCACCTGTGTAGTGTCCCGAGGCAATTTTTTTTCATTTGTTCTGATCCCACCCACTGTCTACAATATGTTGACATAATATGGCATCACGGGGTTAGTCAGCAGGACTAATCATGCAGTTACCAGCATGCTTTGCACTGCACTGCACATATCTGTAAATAGTGTAAATTAATTTGTGTACTTGTGTATTTATGTTATATTTGCTATGGATGTAATGTTTGCTGTGGATGCAGCAACTGTGAATATCATACAGATTGTTGGCTTCCTTTTCTGTGCTGCTGCTAGTATTAGACCAATAGCAACTGTTATAAGATAAACACTTACATTTTAAAAGAGCTGACATCTCTTTCATTAAAATAACTGAAGCACTCACCACAATACTTTTATTTGTGCTGTGTGTGTGGGTCTGCTGCATTGTAAACATTCCTCGCCCTCTAGGGTTGTGGCCTGATATAGAATGAAAGGTAGGGCCATCATTTTAAGTATGCAAAATATTGTTTGGCCAACGTTTTTTACTTCATTTTGCTCAGACATTGTTTGAAGTATTTAGCTACCTTAATGATGGCAGGTCCCTGGGTGAACACTATGGGGTTATCAGCAAGGGGAAAAATATTCATGCCATACAAACATCCACCGTGCATATAAGGCTACACCCCTCCCCTACTTTGCACAGTCATACCACATCTCCAACTTCTTGAATCAAGCCTATAGATCCATGCAGAAACAGATCAGACCAAAAAAAATAAGGATGGATTTGAACCACGATAAAAAACAGCCATTATGAGGTCAGTACAATTGGACTCAGAAGTCAAAATGAATGGAATTAATATTAGGAGCACAATGTTAGAGAATGTCATTCCAGATGCAGGGACAAATAATGGGTGACTGTATTAGAGTAACTAGGTGGGCAGTCCTATTATTAATGTGAAGTGCGCTTCAGTAAATAAGTCTCTGTCTAGTTCTGGCAAGAGAAGCCTGCAAAAGACAGAAGCCCCATACTATTCCTTGAACTACGGCTTCATATTTTTATGCAAGGTCAAATACTTCTACCCCTTTCTCTCCAAATACCAAATCGTCTTCCCTACGCCCTGAGCAGATGTCATGGCAAAGTGCTGGGAATGTCTTTATGTAGAACATTATCCTCAAAAAACTAATGCAATAAAACATTAAATTCATGTATATTTAGTCAAATTTACAGCAAAAACTGCCATCCTGTCCAGGATGTACCATATGCTGTCTAGGGAAAAGTCTAGTTCTCTCAGTCACCTTGAACAAGACTGGATGGATGGATGAATGAATACACAGAGGCCTTTAAATTCAATGGTCAACCATTAACTTTAATGGCAATGGAGAAAATAAGTGAAATACCATAGCTTTGTATTACATGGTCAGTACCCAGTTGTGTGCTCAGGGTGTATGCAAACTAATCGGCAGATGTCCTTATGGACACCTTCAAAATCTCCCTGAGTCAGGATGTCATTCCTTTATCCCTCACAATCATTCCTATACCAAAAAAGACAAAAGTGTCAGAAATAAATGACTACCATCCAGTGGCACTTACACCTGTCATCTCTAAGTGCTTTGAAAGACTAGTTATGGTCAATGTCAAAAGCTGTCTCCCCACCTCACCAGATCCCCTCCACAGAGGACATCCTATGAAATGTCTTTCACCTAGCATTAACCCACATGGAACACAAGAACAAGTACGTCAGAATGTTGTTTGCAGATTTCAGGTCAGCATTCAACACTATTGTCCTCATCAGAAAACTGGACACAATTGACCTCAACAACTCCCTCTGGATACTGGAAGTGTAGCACAACACATTCTCTGCTGACCATCAATGGCTCCAATGTGGAAGTGATGAAAGGCACCAAGTTCCTCGAACTACACATATCAGATGACCTCTCCTGGACCAACAACATCACCTCCCAGACCTAGAAGGCACAGCAGTGTCTATACTTCCTCTGCTGACTGATAAGAGCATGCCATCATTTTCATGGGAAAATTTTATCATGTCACTTAGCCTTAGTCCTAGTAGGTGGGATCTGATACATTCTACAGATTTTATGTATACTCCACTGTGTCTCTGGGGCAGTCTTTTGCCAGTTAGACTGGATTTATTGACTTTCACATTTACAGTTGATCCATCCAGTAATTTTAGAACTTGTAGAGGTTGGAGGGTATGGGAGTATTAGGGATTAGATGGAGGAGGATGATGAGGCTGTCTGAGGAATACATGGTTGTCATTCTTACAGCATCTTTTGTAGTTATAATTGGCCTGTGGAAAAAGACTAAGATCAAAGGGCAATAGGATGCAGGAGCTTTTGAGCTGTTCTCTTTTTGTTATTCCTTGCTGTTATGATACCAGCAGGGGTTAAGCTATTGAGGTAATTGAAATAAATATATGGAAGTTGTTAACATTGGGGATTCCTGCAACTTGCTTTTTTTTTTAAAACAAAACAACAAACAAAAAAAAAACCTTTTTTTGGTCTATACACATATACTTACCCACAACTATAGAAGCTGGAAAGCATAATTGCTGTGTAATTTCAGTTAAAGGGACAAAAGCCTTTGTGACTTTGTATGACAATATTGTTAAAGAAATGTAGATTATACTAGTCAGTACATTACAGTGTCAACTTCACTTTTAAATCAAAATCAATTCTCTGATTTTCAGTGCTTTAGCAGTCTCATAGCAGAGCCACTGTACCAAGTCACCAATGCAGCTTTTTAAGTTCTTCAGTATTTACAGATACTTTTCTTAATAAAATTTGCAACGAAACTCCATTAGGTATAAAACAAACAAAATATTGTTTGTTTTTTTCTTGTTAAAATGTGCATTTCTGGGAACTGGCTGTCCAGTTCCCTTGCTCATGACTGCACTGCCCCTCCCTTTCTGGCAGGACGGGAAGGAGCAGTGCCTTTTTGTGTCTGTCAGTGGCAGGGGGTACCGGGAAATGAGATCAGGGGTGATGTGGATAGTTGGGTTAAAGCCTGGCTCTGAGGATGAATGCTGTAGGACAAAGGGACATCTACGGATAGACAGTAAAATAGCTGTATAATTTATACCAAAATGCCTTTTATTAGTCTAATATTTGTTCACATAATCATCATCAAATATATAATTTCTGTGAGTTGTTAGCTACATGGCCTGGAAAATACTGTTATTGCTCATCCCTACAGTAGCTGTACCATGCTGTGAACAATGCATCTTTTGTGACATCAAGCAGATTTATTTTGGGATCTCAGAAATACAAAGGTGATTGGAATTTCTGGTGAATGAGCAAATGGCATTATTCAATATTTCCCTCTGGACTGAGAGCTGCACACAGCAGACCTGACACACAACAGGGCGGCAATGACCCTTAGAATTGTATTGGCTCTCTTAGCTGCTCTCTAACTTTGACATTCATTGATAATGAAAGACTGTGTGAGTGACTGGTGTGTGAGTGTGCCATGCGATGGGCTGGCCCCCCGTCGTGCGTTGTTCCCTGCCTCGTGCAGGGATAGGCTCCGGACCCCCTGCGACCCAGTAGGATAAGCGGGTTGGACAATGGATGGATGGATGGACTCAGCCAACATGATTAGCTGAGGCGGACATTTCAGGTCCAGAAAGTAAAAATCCAAACCAAAATTTTGTTTCAACCAACCAGTTGAGTACTCTATGACTGACTTTTTATATTCAACTGGTTGGTTGAAACAAAATCCTGGTTTGGATTTTTACTTTCTGAACCTGACATGTCCACCTCTGATGATAATATGGTCTGAACATAGCTACAGGTTCCCTTCAGCTTTTTTCAAATTAGTACAATGACAAGTAGGGATACAGTAGCTATAGTAGTATTAAAAGAAGATTAAGTCAATGTTAAAATATGTCATCAATACTGGGAGTTCTACAGTAGATCATAAAACATATCCTGATACTGTGTCACAGAAAAATTGGCCAAAGCAGTATCATCATTGACAGTGTTTACATACACTCAATAATCGGTTTATTGACAATAAACTGAGTATGGCAATAATCCAGTTACATGTGCTTTCATTACTCCAATTACTGTATTTATACGTTAGTTCTGTAAATGGGTTATTGGAGAAAGTTATTCTTTTGTATTTAGTCACTTTCAGGTGATTCGTAAACTGCACAAATAGAAGCATGATTTGGTGCATGCACAGTATCAATATGCGATCATACTCCGTGCTTGATCAATATGGAAAAACAGATTTCTCATTGATGGGTTAAGGCATTTACATGACAATTGAGTAATCAATTTAAGGGCCATCATAATCTACCATCATAATCAGTTTATAAAGGTACGTGTAAACACAGCCAGTGACACTATTCCATAGATCTGTATGGCTTCTTTGGGGTACTGCATGGCATTAAGCATCTTGCATAGTATAGTCTGACTTACAGTGTGTAAATAACTTGCTTTAGAAAGAATGTTTTAGAAAATTTAGTGTATTTTTTTGGCATACCTTGCTCTTTGTATTCGCAGCTCAGAATGTACTCAAATTTTGGCTGTATTAAAGGTAAACAAAGTTATGTGTCAAAGGAAACATTTTCCTTAGCACCCTATAAACAGAATGACGAATCACAGTCATTTAAAAAATATTAAAATATTTAAAAATATACATTATTGTTGTGCAGAATTATTGTTACAGAGCCTTGTAACATTGTCTATTCTGATGAAGTGGTAGTTTATTTTGTCAATTATCTGATAGCTAATGTTCAGGCCATCATGAGATGGTCTTACATCTGTGATATCACTTTCTAAGCGTATCCCCTTAGTGTTCAGTGTTGGGTCCACTTTTATTTACCATATACATAATTCAGCTTTCCACTTTTATGCTGATGATATTGTTATACAGTACTGTGCAAATACCTAATGCAGTTAAAGAAAATGATGTTTAAATGATCTTCATGTTTGTGTAAAACCAAGATATTATGTTGTAAAAGTGCATTAGCTTAACAATTAAAGACCCTTTCCTAAAATCATGCCAGTATTTGCAGGAATCATGATCGTGATTTTTGACTCAACCACTAGCACACCTCATATGGCTAATCAATACCTAATTGACTTTTTCAAATAATTTAATTAAGTAAGTAAGAAAGTAAGCTAGTGGTGAAATTTAACCAATACATTGAATGGCTGTGGTGCCCCTGAGGAGAGTTTAGCAAAATTAAGTGGTGGTGTTCTAGCCATCCAACAAGATATCAGTAACTTTTTAGAGAATGGTAGAAATTCCTGTTAGTTTCTATTGTCACTCTTGTGACAATATGTTGTAAAATTAAATTGTGACTTTTGTCTAAGCAAATATGCACTTACTACCCAGATAAATAGTTTTAAACATTTAATTTTACTGCCTAAGACTTTTGCACAGTAAATTGCATTTCATCCACCCTTAGTAAGACTTGTGACCTCAGTTTGTTCTGTCATACAAAGCTTGCTCAGAATGCAGAAACAACAAATCTTTTCCAGCATCAGGAGACCAGAGTTGGATCATAGGACTTTTGCTACTCAAGGTCAACAAACTGAGGTAGTTTTTTTAAGTGTCCAGGATTTATTTTTGTACTTAAAGCCCTATATTCAGAATTTGGTAAAAAGTTGAAACTGAAGCTGGGTTTATATTTCTGGAACAAGCCTTGCTCTTAGTTTTATGTTAGAATAAGCCTGGTTGAAGCTACATTTTTTTTCAAGTTTTTCAGCATGTCTACCGGATATTAAAAAGTCTTAAAATGTATTAATTCCAAGTTGAACCAATTAAGGTCTTGAAAAGCCTTATAAAGTCTTAAATTTAAGTTTACTAGGCCATAAACATTTACAGGGGGATCAGTATCGGCATCGATCCATACCTATTAGACACATTGGTTAACAGGCATATACACTATATTGGCAAAAGTATTGGGACACCCCTCCAAATCTTTGAATTCAGGTGTTACAATCACTTAGATAGCCACAGGTGTACAAAATCAAGCACCTAGGCATATACTGTAGACTGCATGTACAACCATTTGCGGAAGAATGGGTTGCTCTCAGGAGCGCAGTGAATTCAAATGTGGTACCGTAATAGGATGCCACCTGTGCAAAAAGTCCATTCATGAAATTTCCTTGCTACTAAATATTCCACGGTCAACTGTTAGTGGTATTATAACGAAGTGGAAGCAAAGTGTGAACAACAGCAATTCAGCCACAAAGTGGTAGGCTATGTAAAATCACAGAGCAGGTACAACACATGCGAACTGTCTGCAGAATCAATAGCTACAGACCTCCAAACTTCGTATGGCCTTCAGATTAGCTCAAGAACAATGCTTAGAGAACTTCATGGAATGAGTTTCCATGGTTGAGCAGCTGCATCCAAGTTTTACATCACCAAGTGCAATGCAAAGCTTCGGATACAGTGATGTAAAGCACGCTGCCACTGGACTCGAGCAGTGGAGACGTGTTCTCTGGAGGGATAAATCAGACTTCTCTGTCTGGCAATCGAATGGACAAGTCTGGGTTTGGTGGATGCCAGGAGAATGGTACTTGCCTGACTGCATTGTGCTAAGTATAAAGTTTGGTAGAGGGAGGATTATGGTGTGGGCATGTTGTTCAGGGGTTGGACTTGGCCCCTTAGTTCCAGTGAAAGGAACTCTTAAAGCTGCAGCATTCAAAGCCATTTTGGACAATTTCATGTTCCTAACTTTGTGGGAACAGTTTCGGGATGGCCCCTTCCTGTACCAACATAACTGCACAGCAGGGCAGAAACCAAGGTCCATAGGGACATAAATGAGGGAGTCTGGTGTGGAGGAACTTGACTGGCCTGCACAGAGCCCTGACCTCAACCTGATAGAACACCTTTGGGATGAATT
>JAOYFF010000128.1:29222768-29234026 GCA_025773925.1 Cryptomyrus ogoouensis
CATCGGAAATTCGATGGTCCGAATTCACATGCAAAAATACGAGGTTAAAAATACAAAGACAACATTTCAAAGTTGCTTAAAATTCGATGGATTTATTAACATGCAATAAACTAATCAGAATGGTGCACCACCTCACCTGTAAAAGCTATGGTGGATTGCCATTATAATGGCAGCATGGCAGCTGATGTCAGAAGATGGCGAAAAAAGAAGCTAGCTGCTCAGCCTGGTATTTTTAAATACCCATGTGTGTCGATTGCTCAAATAACCATCATCAATGCATAATTCTGATAACTCAAATGATTTTTTAATTATACAATTTATTCTTTACTTTTATTAAACAGTATGATTACAAGAAAGGACAAGTTGTTCTCTATAATAAAACATTTATAAATTAAATAAAATAAAACCATTAGTGCACTTCAAGCGCATACCTGTGTCCGTAATGAGTGTTGTGCATCCACATGTTTCCAAAACATGCCGCTTAAATATTGTTTAATAATATGTCAGTGACTTTAGATATGGTTTTTAATTAGTCAAAATCGGGATGTCATTTCACTGCCTTACAATAACTATGCGCCGACGATGCACCCAGCCACACCTCATTTAAAAAACACCACTCCTACAAGCGAGAAACAAGCACAAAATCATTCGTTGTTTTGAAAATGTGCGTGCTTGGCATGAAAATGAGGAATGGGCTGGTATGAAAATAGCAAAGCCACTTTGCACTGTGCTTTTCCTCCAGTGCAAAATAGGGCCCCAACAATGAATTATCTCTCAAGGGCTCTCTCGTAGGAAACTGTCTCTTTTACTAACCATGATACGGAGGTCTCAGTGATTGGTAGAATGCTTCCAAGATACCTGCCTCTAGAGGCTGCAGTGTGCAGCAATTGAGCAATGAGCCAGAGATGAAATCACAGGTGGACATGAGTGTGAGAAAAAGTTACTTTGCGAATTGCTTCAAAAAGCAGATTCACAGGATGGCCATCCAGTTGTAGCCTGCTCAGTTGCAGAAGTTCCTTGAAGTTTGCAGGCATATTTATATCAATGTCGTATTTGAAGAGAGCAGCCACCTTTCAATTTGCTCTCTGAAGTCTGTTATTATTGGCATTATCCATTTCATCTGGAATAATAAGCTTTTGTGTAACAATTCTAGTAAGATACTGGTTATTTCCAATGTGGCCATGTTGGATTAGATAGGTACAACTGAGTGGAAATGAAGCACCAATCAAAAACCAGTATTCAATAGAGCCCGCCCTCAAAACTTTAATAGGGTGAAAGTGACAATTTGACATTTCGAGGCTTATTTCATGACCGTGTATCGTGTAATCAAATTGATTGGTTAATTGATTAATCAATGAATTAATTAAAACCAGGAATAAGTAAATAATTTGCGTTACAGATTTATTTTTTGGCATTATATATTTATTGCTACATGACACAATAAATGTAAAATAATACAATTATTATTGAAGTAATTCAATTCAATTCAGTTGTATTTGTATAGTGCATTTTCTCAAATGTCTCAAAGCGCTTTACATTATCCCTGGCCAAAGTTCCCAGTGAGCAAGCCAGAGGCAACAATGGCATTGAAAAACTCCCTAGAAGGAAGAAACCTTGCATTGTGTGTTAAGTCTCAATGCGGAGACCAGGCAGATGCTGGTATTGCTTCTGATGGCAGGATGAACAGTGATACAGCAGCAGGGCAGGTAGGAGAGACATCACAGGCAGAGAAGCAGGCAGGCCAGAAGGATGTCACAGGAAGTAGAGGTGTCACAATCAGCTAGGGAAGGCAGAATATCTTGATTTTTTGGGGTCTCCGGGCAGCACACCCCAGTAGAGGTGGGAGAAATAGAAAGAGCCTTGCCAAATTAGGGGAGACTAAAGGCCGTGCAAACATTTAGGTGAGTGCATTATCTAAGCTCTGGCAGATATGGCTATGGCCAGGGCCAGCTAAGTGCATCTTTATTCAGTTAAAATGTGTTGTTAATAGTGTCTGCTGTGTGTGTGAGAGACAGACAGCTAGAGCATTCAGTATCAGCGTGATAGAGAATGTGTGGCTCATGAACCGCACAAGCGCACTTCACTGAAAGCAGTTCAAATTCACGATGTGTGTGCGTGTTGTCATGTAGTATTGTGAGGGAGGGTGCACACGCAGCATATCATTCGATGAGACAAAACAATGAATATTATTTGTAAAAAAACTTTCCAAATCAGGGACCTGGTATAGCATCTGGAGCAGGGGTGATTCTACAATTTGAAAATTAGTGGGTTAATTTCAGAGGTGGAGATTTCAGGTCCCGAGAGAACAAATCCAGACCAAGATTTTGTTTCAACCAGCCAGTTGAGTACTCTGTGACTGTGACTCTTTATACTAAACTGGTTGGTTGAAACAAAATCATGGTCTGGATTTGTACTCTTGGGACCTGAAATCTCCACCTTTTAATTTGGATAAATATTAATAGAAAAAACATAAGCATACTACAGTGCGTGAGACTCACTTTTAAATTCAGTGATAAAGCCCTGAGGTAGTCTGAAGTAAAATTCAATGGCAAAATTCACCACAGAATTATATATTGCCCATTGGGTTTTTAAAACTTAACGCAAATGTTTTTAAAATGTATACATTTATTAAAAGTATTGAGAGGTATGAAATCTTCCATTCATTTAGTTGCTGAATTTAGTCCTTTCAGTCTTGTACAGATAAATGTTTATGATTATATATATTATATTATGATTATAATGTTATGGGTCATTTCAGTAAAATTTGGGTTGTTTTTCAAAGTAATTTTTCAAAGCATATTTTTAGAAATTCTGAGGTAACATGAGAAGCTCCTATTATTGTTCTGTTTTGCCCAATATTTTCAGTATAACATTAATGTATTGGCTACTTAAAAATATAGTTTGCATTATCAAGTTTTGGAAAACTTCATAAATTTCCTGCTTTGGCTAAAAGTTGCCTCAATATATAATTTTGTATATAATTTTGTTCTCGCTGCCCCTTGTCTGGAGTAAAGATAATTGTATGAAACATGTTAAATATAAGCATAGACTAGTCTACATTGGCCATGTTAAAGGCTGGGTTTCCTACATTACGCCTAGTAGGCTAGATGAGGCTAACTAACATTTCACAAAATGTCATTAATAAAAAAAATAATAAACAGCTTATGAAGGGGATGGTATCAATAAAAGTGTCCATAGAAACATTTCAAAGCCAAAATTGGACATCAAAACAAGTGTACTTAATGTAAGCTTGTAATGGTGTATTAATATTAAATGATCTTTTTCATTCATTTTCAATTATGCTTATGCATAGTTACAAATGATCTTACATTACATGCATCATACCCTTAATATTTTATTGCTCTATACTGTTCTTTATGACATACAGGAGACCTAAATTCATTCAGGTAGGCACACTGTAGGGAGGGTTATTGGAGTACGTTTTTACTCTGTTCTGGCAAGGTCACCCAGAGTGAACTGTTTATGTTTAAAATGACTCTTACTCTTGGTACATACATGATGTATGGTTGTGGTTTTTTAGGTTTTCAACACTAATAAAAATATGTTTCTTGCAAATAGAAATAGGCAAATATAAATGTTATTAATGAGACCCAAACCACAGGTCCTGGACATCATTATTTTTCAAACCCTGGCTATGCCACCATAAGTAGGAGGGAGAGGCAAGTAGGAATGCAGGCAGGGGGAGTCCCTGAAACATCAGCACTCCAATTCCACAAGGAAGTGTGAAGCTAAAGTGACAGCACTGATACACAACTGTGAAGCTCTGTAGGAGAACACCCTCAGCCTGCCATAGTTCTTTCTACTCTAGGCATTTATACTATAGATCTTCTGCTCCTTGAGATTGAAGCAGGCGAAGAGGGTTGTAAGAGACCAGTAGATCTCCAAGATATTCTGCAAGGCCATTCAGTACTTTATAAGTTAAGAGCAGTATTTTTTATAGTCAATCCGAGAATTAACTGGAAGCCAATAAAAGGAGCATAGAACAGGACTAATATATTTTTTTAAAGTTTTTGACAGAACTCTGGCTGCTGCATTTTGTAGCAGCTGAAGTTCATTTAAGGATCAAGATGGACTTCTGAAGCTTGGCTATGTTCCGTAGATGGTAGAATGCAGTTTTAGTAATATTTCTTACGTAAGCATTGAAACATAGTTCTGAATCAACCAGCACACCAAGATCTTTGACCACTGTGTTAATCTGAATAGGAAAACCATCTCTTCTTAGTTCCCAGCCTGAAACAATGGTGTGGTCTAAGTGATTTGTAGTAATTTCTTTGCTTTTATAGTTTCTGTCAAGTAATGCTAGTTAGGATTAAAGGTTATAATGGTGCATTGACTTACTACTGTGATTCACCCCATCCGCACTACGGGCACTCTTCCACTGCACCAGGTACCATACTTTTGGTACTTCAAGAAAGTACTTCAAGGTGTTGGTTTTTCCACTGCAGTAAAAACTGGTACTGGTGCTGAATGACATCACAATGTGAGGCGAGGTATTTTGTACTGAATTCTAAAAATGGCTGTAGTATGTTAGAGGGCTGGATGATGTGTAATATTGATACCAACATCGCATGTTATGCACATGCAATTCTTATATCGCTGGTCAGCTAGGTAAAGATCAGGCTTTTTCTTAATTTCAATCCTGTTTACGGACATTATAGCACAAGAAGTTTCGCTGAAACATTTTTACTCTTTCATAGAAAAAACCTTAGCTAGCTTTTTAAAATTTTAATTATTATTCCTTTTATACATTATCTAATATATGTTTAAAAATCAGTTTAAAGTTTACCTCCCTTGCTTTTGCATTAGCGCTGCATGCTTTCTCTGAGACAATCATAATCATTTTCATCCTGGATATTTTAACTCACTCCTAGACATGTTTGTGAGAAATTAATTTAAATCCTTTTTTGCTTTATAAATACCCCAACATTTATTACAACAAAATCACATCGCCAAGCAAAATACTTTTAAAATTTTTTGTTATGCAATTCTGATCTTTTTGTTGTACCTGTTCTACCGACCAGATGCTACCACTGTCAGACTACGCATTGTGTTTTTTGGGGTCTGCACAGTGTTTTTATTGCACTACATAAAGCACCTTGCATTCTGTTCCTTAGCCTCCCTGGGAAGGTCTATGCCCAGGTACTGGAGAGGAGGGTCCACCCATTAGTCGAACCTCAGATACAACAGGAATGATGCAGATTGCATCCTGGTTGCGGAACACTGGACCAGCTCTTCACCCTCACCAGGATACTGGAAGAGTCATGGGAGTTTGCCCAACCAGTCTATATGTGTTTTGTGACCTTGTAAATGTTCCTTAGGGGATCCTGTGGAGAGTGCTTCAGGAGTACAGGGCATGGGGTCCGTTGTTGCTGGCTATCCTGTCCCTGTATAAATGGAGTGAAAGTTTGGTTTAGATTGCCAGCAGTATGTCAGAATTGTTCCCCATGGGTGTTGGACTCCGCAAGTGCTGCCCTTTGTCATTAATTCTGTTCAGACCTTTTATGGACAGAATTTGTATGCATAGCCAAGGAGCGCAGGGGTTCCTGTTTGGGGGGCTCAGGGTGATGCTTTTTGCAGATGATGTGGTTCTTTTAACATTGTCAATCTGTGATCTGCAGCATGCGCTGGAGTGGTTTGCAGCTGAGTGTAAAGCAACCGTGATGAGGATTAGTACCTCTAAGTCTGAGGCTATTGCTCTCGACTAGAAAAATGTGGATTGTTCTCTCCTAGTGGGGGATGAGTTACTGTCTCAAGTGGATGACTAAGTATTTCTGGGTCTTGTTCATGATTGAGGTAAACAGGGAGCAGGAGATCAACAGATGGATCAGTGCAGTGTCAGCACTAATGTGGATGCTGTACTGTTCTGTTGTGGTAAAGAGAGAATTGAGCCAGAAGGCAAAGCTATTGATTTACCGCTCAATCTATGTTCCTATGCTCGCCTGTGATCACGAGCTTTGGATAGTGACTAAAAGAATGAGATTGCGAATACAAGCTGCATGAATTTGTTTCTTTTGCAAGGTGTCTGGGCTTAGCCTTAGAGATAGGGTGAAGACCTGAGACATCTGGGAGGAGCTCAAATTAGAGCTGCTGGTCTTATTCATTGAAAGGAACCAGTTGAGTTAGTTTGGGGATCTATCTGCAATGCCTCCTGGTCGCCTCCCTGGGGAGGTGTTTCGGGCATGTGCAACTGGGAGGAAACCCCGGGGTGACCCATGACACTGTCTAGAGCTCTCTGCTCTTTCAGTGTGATTGATGGTGTCAGCGACTCCCCTCCTGAGTTTCTTGTGCATATAGTGGATTTTGAGGAGTGACATTTTCTCAACAGTTATATGGCGTGGTGCAATGCACCTCCCACTTCTTTATTAATGTACCAGTAGTGTTGTCTGGCACATTCATACGCTTGTTTTACTTATTCTCTATGTATTTGTGTATCTTTAAAAGTGATCTTTAGTACAGGTTGTCATTGACTGACAACCTATGCGACTTATGGCTGATTGACTTTACAGTCATTCTGGGACTGCAAATATGTTGCCACAACTGCGCCATGTCTGGCAGCATCAGTGTTGCCCAGTGTGAGTGTATGATCTGCAACAACTGCTGGCAGCAGTGAACTAAGGAAATGGTGATTAAGAAGGTTAAAAAACACCAAATAATATGACTTAAAGATGATACAATTTTATTATACAGTATACTATACATATGATTATTTTGCATATAAAATAAAGTGTCAACCTACGACCATTTGTAAGTCAATTTGGTTGGAAGTCGACACTGAATTCATTTGATTAATTATTATCATTTTCCTTGCCTAAAAAAACTAAAAACTTTTTCTTGTTTTTATTCACTTAATTGTACAAAAGCTGTACAACAGTAAGGCAATTTGGTATCCTTATTTTAAAAATTCCTTTCACCTGAATTGCCAGGAGACAGAGTTTGAAGACTTAAAAAAGCAGAGATTTTGCCTTTGCTTCTCATTTCTGTAGAAGAAATTTTCCTTTAAATAGGTTCTGTTTTAGCATGCAATACTATAATAAGTGTATAAAGATGTGCCTATCATTTGCATTCCAAAAACATTTGCAGTGTTTGCAGCGTGTAAATACTTTTTCAAGGAGCTACATGCATCATATAATATATGGTATTATTCTGTGTAAGGTTTACATGAAAAAATATACACTAGCAGTCTAAAGTTTTTGCACACCACACATTTTTACCATTTATTTCATAAACTGCAGAATTTTTATTCTTGTTAAGCATTGTAAAGTTGAGTGAACAACTATAAATGAAAATACAAAAAACAAGTTTCCTTTATAACATGGAAAGAGTATGTCCTGTAACTGGTTGAGTAGTAATGGCATAGTCAAATTCTAGGCAGTCCTTTAACTTTAAGTGAGTAGAGCAGTATTTACAGTCATAGCCAAAAGAATGACACAAGTACTGGAATTCACAAAATTTGCTGCTTCAGTGATTGTAGATCTTTTTGTCAGATGTTTACAAGCATTTCACAATTGTCAAAGGATTTTATTGACAATTACATTAACTTTATGCAAAGAGTCAGTATTTGCAGTGTTGGCACTTCTTTTTCAAGACCTCTGCAATTCGCCCAGGCATGCTGTTAATCAACTTCTGGGCCAAATCCTGACTGATAGCAGCCCATTCTTGCATGATGAATACTTTGATTTTGTCAGAATTTGTGGATTTTTGTTTGTTTACCTGCCTCTTGAGGGTTGACCACAAGTTCTCAATGGGATTAAAGTTTCGGAAGTTTCCTGACCATGGACCCAAAATGTCGTTGTTTTGTTCCGCATCCACTTAGTTATCACTTTTGCCTTGTGACATGGTGCTCCATCATCCTGGAAAAGGCATTGTTCATCACCAAACTATTCTTGGATGGTTGGGAGAAGTTGCTCTTGGAGGATGTTTTGGTACCATTCTTTATTCATGGCTGTGTTCTTAGACAAAATTGTGAGTGAGCCCACTCCCTTGGCTGAGAAGCAACCCTACACATGAATGGTATCAGTATGCTTTAATGTTGGCATGACACAGGACTAATGGTAGCCCTCACCTTTTCTTCTCCGGACAATCTTTTTTCCGGATGCCCCAAAAAATTGGAAAGGGGATTCATCAGAGAAAATTACTTTACCCCAGTCCTCAGCAGTCCAATCCCTGTACCTTTTGCAGAATATCAGTCTGTCCCTGATGTTTTTCTTTGAGAGAAGTGGCTTCTTTGCTGCCCTTCTTCACAGTGGGCCTCCCTCCATAAGTCTTCGCCTCACTATGCATGCAGATGCATTCACACCTGCCTGCTGCCATTCCTGAGCAAGCTCTGCACTGGTATTGCCCAGATCCCACAGTTGAATCAACTAACAATTGAACATCTCTCCTTCAAGTTCTTGATGATCTGATAAATTGTTGATTTAGGTGCAATCTTACTAGCAGCAATATCCTTGCTTATGAAGCACTGAATAAATATGAGTAACTCCTAGAGTGGGTTACTTGGATGGATGAAAGATATGACATTTTCTTGCTAATAAAGGCACTCAAATGGTGAACATACTGTAAATGTATTTGTTAGCAAAGAATATTGAGTGTATTTTTAGTAAATGTTAAGTGAGTAACATGTAAATGAAAATCTCAGTGTGTGCAAAAACGTTTTATTGGTAGTATATCTATGTATTCCTTTTCAGAGTTTTTTGGGACCATCTTGATTCTCAGCAAGTTGGTGTGCATAAGCACGAATGGCTCGACTGGTGTGCTTAATGTGTGTGAGCTCATTAGCACTGAGCTATGCCATGGGTAAGTTAATTCTTAATCTCTTTCCTTAACCTTCTCTTGCTGTAGTGAATTATTTACTTGTGTTTATGCAACAATTCTATTTCCATGGCCTCCTGTATGTTTACACCAATATCAACTTGCTCTTTATACATAGCTGATAAAAAAACTTCAGACAATATCAATCTTACAAGTGTCTAAAATGTTAGCGTAAAGGATTGCCAAAAATGGGAAAGGCTCCTCCCAAGAATATGAGTTTTTCTTCTCTTCAAAATCAATAGGTACAAAGACATATTATTAACTTTGGTTTGACTTTTCCATTAAAAAAAATATCACATGTTGCCATCCATCTGAGTTTGACAACCACTGAGTACAGGATAGTAATTGTGCATCATAATACTCAGTGGATATTCAGATACATAAACCACACATCCAAAAATTTGCTACACAGAATGCAAAGAACTATAAATTAATACACAAGTGCCTCATGGATTTATCCTCATGGCTGGACTACTATTGGACTACTATTACCATCACATGCCAACACACCTTTTGCACAATCCTTGCTTGTCTATGCAAGACCTGATAGAATAAAACTCTTTTTGTGAGAAAAATTTCTCCTATTCTTTCATGTTTAGTAGAATTATAGTTCCCCATTCTCTCAAACATGTATAAGATCAAGCTTAATGATAACACTATTATATCATGTCTATCTTAATTAGTAAAACAATGGCATATGTAGAACATAACTGCTTTTTATTTTTTGTAACCACATCTACAAATAGTATCTGTCCCTTCTACTCAATTCAATTTAATATATGTATCTTCTGGCAACACAAATATGTGAATTCTTATATATCACAACCAAAAACACAGACATATAATAAATATTATAATTATATAATCCTTTACCTTTTGAAAAATACTGTGATGTTACATACTTAATTATTTTTTCAAGAAAAATATTCTGGATCTGAGATTTATTATTATATCCAATTTGACATGTATCCTTCATCTATTTATTTTGCTGGCTATACTGTACTTGTAGATTGAAACATTTCTGGCTAATTACATTGCTAAAGTTATAAAGTTATGAATCTAAACCGTTTTGAATATAATATCTATGCTACCATGTTTCTTTTTTCTTTGTAAATTAATTTCATTACAGTATCAATAATAGCCAAAAGGATTTTAATATATTGAACCATGAATAAAAGGGGGGGGGAAACTATACATCCAAGGATAGGGAATGTACTACTCAGGTTCTCCATGCTGCAGGTGGGGAGGTGTGCGTTTCAGGTCACGACAGTGGCCCGGTGTTTGAGGAACAGCCCTCCAGTCTGGTTTTTCCAGAAGGCCTGACCGAGGAGAAGGTCACCCTAGCCTGTAAGGCCAGAGCTAGTCCTGCTGCCACATACAGGTAAGGTGTTATGTTATTTATAAAACAATGGAGTACACAATCTTCAGTCACCAAATCATCTTTAATCTCAAATAAATCTCAATAAAATGTAAATCTCCAAAGTACAGGCATCATAGATACAAGTTAAAATTTACAAGAATAAGTTACTTGATTGTTTTTATTTGAATTATGTAGGTCACTCAAAATAGCTCAATTCTAATGAATTAAGATATCAGCTGCCCTCAAAAGCACACTTTAAGCTGCCAGCACAACAGCTAATACATACACTGCCAGTCAAAAGTTTTTGCACAGAAAGAGATTTTCTACATTTTCAGGTTACTAGATTAACATTTACTTAAAATACACTCAATATTCTTTTCTAACAAATACATTTACAGTATGTTCACCATTTGAGTACCTTTATTTGCAAGAACATGTCATATCTTTGATTCATCAAAGTAACCCCCTTTAGCAGTTATAACAGTAGAGAAAATTTGAGGCATTCTTTCTGCGAGACATTAACTACTGCTGTTTTATGTGATGAAATGGTAAACTAGTGCATTTAAAGTTAAAGGACAGCCTAGAATTTGACTATGCCATCACCATACAACCAGTTAAGATTAGGATGTCAGACATGCACTGTTACATACTCTTTTCATGTTATAAAGGAAACTTGTTTTATTTGACCTATATTTTCCTTTATAGTTGTTCACTCAACTTTCCAGTGCTTAACAAGAATCATGAAATAAATGGAAGTGGTAAAACACCTGTGGTGTGTAAAAACATTTGACTGGTAGTGTCTGGTGCTGTTTTTTGTAAAGACTAAACTGCATTTATTTTCAATTTTTTCACATACCATAGCAGACCACCCTGTTATTATAATTTTGCAACAATGCAATTTTGCTAAGAATACAGTCTACAGCATTAACATGCAAGAGAAATCTCTGCAATCCCGAGGACACTCAATTATAGGTCTTGACGATATATCGATTTTAGTGCTGTCAAATGATTAAAATTTTTAATCAGATTAATCACAGGGTTGCTGTGGATTAATTTCGATTAATCACGA
>JAOYFF010000128.1:29279027-29297581 GCA_025773925.1 Cryptomyrus ogoouensis
TGGAAAGTTATTTGATTCAGAAATCAGCGACGCTACAGGCAAGCTACTAGAAAATGTAGTTAAACTAATAGCTTCGCCACATGTAGCGGCGCTACCGCCCATCACTGATTATTAACTACTTTTGATCTGAATGGATTTAAGAAACATTTCTAATTATCGATTGATCAAACATTCAGTTTATCAAGCAAACATATGGGACAATAAATACCATATAACAAACTACTTGTGGAGGAAATTTGTGAAGGGTAAGAAATGTTTATTTATGCAGCTGAAATGCATTGATGCTGTTGATTGACTTGATAGATAGTGGGACACTGAATCTTTAATTTTTTGGTTGAGCTTCCTCCCTCTCTCCTCCTGCCCTTGGTACAGCAGCAGTCTATGTAGTCCTGAGGTTGTGGGAAGTTTTTAGCAGCTTAAGTAATGGCATCACTGAATTACGTGGTCATCTGATCGTGCATGTGGAGCCCTATATCTACTCAGAGAAAATTGTTTAACTTTGATCACTGCATCGACCCCGGTTGATGTGCATGTGTGCCCTGTTCGAACAGTTTGGGAAACTTATGCTTTAGTTCGATTTTTAGATCCATTTTGCATTAAATTGTGCTCTTCATATACAAACCAGGGCTGGTATGCATAAAACTTCCTAAGAATGGTCGTACACGTTGACTTAAGAGTTAAAAAAATCTTAGCAAAAAGTAGGACATAAGAGCATTGTATAAAGCTGCTAAAAGTAACTTTCAGCAAAGTCTAAGCCCAGTTCCTAAATGCTGACAGAGCCAGCATTTAAGTGTTGTGAAATGAGGACTACAAATAAAATCCCACCCCAAATACTGAGTTCAACCAATAGAGGAGCTGCACGGTGAATGTATTAGTGACATTAAATCGTTAATGTAGAGCTTTATACAATATACCTTTCTGTGATCATACCTTTAATTGGTTGTACTAAAATCTACCTAGCACATCACCAGTCAATTTCCACTAATAGATGCATACGTTGTATTTATTATGGGTCAAACGCAAAAGTCATAGCAAGACAATGGGTTCTAAAAGAAAACCAAACTGGACGACAAACGAAACGATTCTTTTGGCACAGTTGGTGCTTAAATGGAAGGAGGTAGTGTGAGGAAAGTTTGGCCCAGCTGTTACAAGCACGGACAAAAAAAGCTTATGAGGCTATAGCAAGCTCCGTAAATGCCACGTCACCTTGGACAAGGCGTTCAGCAGAGGAATGTGAAAAAAGGGGGTATAATGTTTTATCGACCTCGCAAAAGGAAATCAGTTTATAAAGCAAGCATGCAAGCTACAGGTTTGTGTCATTACTTAAATTGCTCTCATGACCCTCGCTATAATAGATGATGATGATGATGATGATGATGATTATTATTATTATTATATTTTTTCCAGTTGCCAAAAAAGTAGCATCATTATCACCTTCAGTTCAACTGTAAGTGCATTGTTAGGTGACGTAGGAGATTGTATCTGGTTCCTAATTAGGTTGGTAACAAAAAGAATGCCCTCATGATCGAGCCTGTACCTTTTTATCAATTCATTATTGTCGTACATCTGCAGGACGTCCTTTCTTTTACGGAAAATGCACGGTCTCCGTCTGGCTGCGTGTAGTGCAGCTGCCATCATTCAACTCCTAACTGGCTTAGGAGTCCTCTCCAGCTCTCTTAAATAATTTAGGAGCTGAGACCTACTCTTAACACTTATGAACTTTTATACATGCCACTTACTCTTAAGTCTGAGAATAAGAGCAAAATCATGTCAGTCTTAGAATTGTGACGCATTTAAGAGAGAAATTTTACCCTGAGAAGTTTTATGCCCAGTTCTCCAGCTCGTTACAACGGCTCATTATGAAACTTTCAGGAAATACACTTCTGATCGTTGTAAATAGTTAAGGAGGAATATAAATATGCCTTGTGTTCTTTTTCATGACAATGGATACTCTTATCCTTCTTCTTCCTCTCTGCAGAAAGAAACCATTGGTGATCTGGTCATTGTAAATGGCCAGTTAGGGCATGCAGGGACATACACCTGCACGGCACAGACAGTGGTGGACAATGCTTCTGCCTCAGTCAAACTTGTGGTGAGAGGTAAAGGCTTCAAATATTGTGAATGCATGTGTATACCTAAATGCAGTTAATGTAGATTACAGCAAGCTTTAGGATCTGAAGCCTTGACAACAATATCTCAATTGTGAATGGGACCTATGGGTCCTTTTGGCAGATCAAAAGGACCCATAGGTAAAAAAGTAAAAACACACAGGATATTTATTAGCCTCTGTAACATACCCCATCTGTGCCAGCCACCAGAAAAATCTATTTGCATACAGTTGTCTATAGTTTCACCCACCTGTGAAATATGACTATCACTTTGTATTATATTGCAGAAATATTTCATGAGAACTATCATTTCTCAACAGCTAAATTTACATAAAAAGAAATATATATATGAAAATGTGAGCATTATTAAGATCTGTCAACAATGTTTTGAATATTGCCTCTAGCTAATCAATGGCTTGTTCTGGTAAAGGTCCTCCAGGCCCTCCAGGGGGAGTAGTTGTAAAGGATGTGAATGCAACAGCCCTGGAGTTGGGGTGGAGCCGGGGCTATGATAATCACAGTCCAATTGGAAAGTATATCATTATGGGCAGATCACTGTTGTTTCAAGACTGGAAGCAAATGCAAACAGGTATACAGCCTAATGCGTTATATGTGTACAGAGAATACTAACCCAATTGTGAATAAATATTTATACCTTCAGATTTACTCTCAACTTGTGTTATTGAATATGTGAAAAGCAACCTCATACAGTAGTATTTTGTCAACCTGTGTCTGATACAAATAATTGTGGTAAGTAGGGCCAGAATTGTTATAGAAAAAAGATTTATAGGATTCTTCTTGCAGCCAATATGAACGGCAGTATTTGTTCCATCCGAGCTTAATAAATCCTCTTATGCCGCATATTTGCACTCATTAGTATGGTCCCTCTGCCTCTCGTTACATGTAAAAGACAACAGATGGCTTGGTTTTCACCTCCAAGCATGTTATACATGTTTCAGAACACCAATAGGACGATACCCACGGACAGCTTCTATATTCATATATTTTGCATCAGTCATTTGCATACTCTATAATAATGTTTTAGGTCTTAGATGAATAATTAAGAGGCACAGCAGATAACACCTGCCTCACAGGAGTCAAGTTACATTGGGCCTATTTGAGTTTCTGTGGGATTTTATGTTCTCCCTGTGTCTCCACCCTAAATAAAAATGGCCATATACAGTACTTTGCAAACATCTTAGGGAGTCAAAGAAAATTATATTTAAATTATCTTTATGTTTATGTTGAAAACAATGATAAAACTATGTTTCTAAAAGTGTGCTTCAAGGGCTCTCTTAAAATTATCCCAATACACAAATGTATTTTGTGACTCGATTACTAGCATTCCTCAAATGGCTAATTAATACCTCATTGAGTTATGTAACTAATTAAATTAATTAGCTGGTCAGCTACTGGTGAAATGTGACACATAAATGAAATGGCTGGGATGTCCCTGAGGAGAGGTTTAAGACCTGATGTGGTATTCTTCTAGCCATCCCATAAGATATCAGTAACTTTTTGTGCTAGTTTTTATTGTCTTACTCTTAATTTGCCTGTCTGATGTTAATTTGTGTTTTTTTCTGAGCATATATACATTAATTACCCACATAAATAGCTTTAAACATTTTGTATGACTAAGATCACAGTACAGTATACAATATGTGTTGTTAAATTATCCTAATTTCATAAATACAAAGAATTTGCCTGTATAACAGTTTTCTCTTCCTTGTATAATGTTTACTGACACAGATCCACCAAACATTGAAGGAAATGCAGAGTCAGCACGTGTGATTGGTCTGCTGCCTTGGATGGACTATGAATTTCATGTCATTGCTAGCAATATTCTGGGTAGTGGGGAACCCAGCATGCCCTCACCAATTGTCCGAACTCATCAAGCAGGTCAGGCCAATTCCTTCTAAACCATGGAACATAATGAACATTCCCAAGGGATTAATTCTAATTATTCCCAATAAATAGTTAGGTTTAATGAATTTAATATCATTTGATTAGGTCTGTGCATGTGTAATGTTTATTAACTTGTAGAAGTGATCCACGTTATGTAACAGGATATTATTATTATTATTATTACTTTCTGAACCTTGCACTATCGGGCTACATTTACATTTGCAGTACAAAACCACTAGTGGCAATCTTGGTGGTAAAATTGTGCTTTTGCTGTTGACTGTGCCACCCACACTAGCTCCCACTGTGGCCCCCAGTGGTCTTGGAGGAGGAGGTGGAGACCGACATGAGCTGATCATTACCTGGACAGTAAGTTTTTGGTTTGTCACCTTTTTAAAGAGGATAACAGAGCATGAAATTACAAAGCTTTAATCTTAATTAATTGTAATCCATTTGATTCATTAAAAACAACAATTAAAATATTTAAGGTAATGGAGGGGTAGTGCAGTGTATAGAATAGCCCCCACACAGTGGGTTTATTGTCAGGGAAACGGACAGCACGGCAGACAACATCAATGACGGATCTCGGAAACAAAGGAAGACGCGGACTAATATACACAAGACTAGCCAAAAGGAACAGGACACAGGTGATCACAATCGGGAATTAACACGAGGTAACGAGTGGGGCGTGGCACACACGAGAATCGGACGAGCCGGGCGTGACAGAACCCCCCCCCCAAAGATGCGCACTCCGGACGAGACGAGACCGGGGACACAGGACCCGAAAAACAAGAGCAAAAAACATCAACGAGGGACGGGGAACAGAACAGAAACACAGAACAAACACAGGGGCAGAAACCAAGACAGAATCCGACAAAGGACAGGAAACGCAGACAGACAAACCAAGAAGAGAGACACAGGGGACAGAAAACGGAGGAACAACAGGGCGAGGAGTGAACACGGGAGACACTGAGGGACGAGGAGCACAGACAGGAGGGACAAAGGGACCAGAAGGGAATGGAGGAGACACAGAGGGAGGAGGAGCAGAGGGAGGAGGGAGAAAGGCAAAGGGAGGAGGAACCAGGGGAGCCCGAGGGAACCAAGGCGGGTGATGGGCGGCGGCCGGAGGGGCCGCAGGCGACAGGGAGGCAGGAGCAGGAGGGGACCACGCAGGGGGCAAGAAGACGGACGGAGGGACCGACAGAGGAGACAAGGAGGGAGCAGGAGGGGACACTGGCGCAGGCAGGCAGGAGGAGGAAGCCGCGGCAGGCGACGCTGGAGCCGGGGAAGGCGCTGTACGACGCCAAGCCGAAGCAGGGGGACCCGGAGGCGGCCGACAAGGTGCTGTCGGAGGGACCGCAGGCGGGCAACGAGGCACCAGAGGGGGACCCGGAGGTGACAGCCGAGCCGGAGCCGTGGGACCCACAGGCAGCCACCGAGCCACAGCCAGGGGACGCACGGGTGAGCCAGGGGGCAGGGAGGGCGGGACCCGGTCCCTGCATCTATGTCCTCTCCCCTTTCGGGACACGGATATTCGGGGATCCTGTCGGGCTCCACCACGTTGGGGTGATGGTGGAGGAGTCCTTCCACCACCCGAGTCCCTGGGACTCAGTAGGTAGATCCCCGAGGGGTCCCATTCAAGCTCCTCCTTCTCCTCCACCAACAAGGGAGGAGCGATGGTACTACAGTCCGGGACCTCCTTGGGGACAGAGATTTCAGGAGTTGGTGTCGGGGCCTCGGGCGGAGCAGGAGGTGGAGGCCTAGGAGCCTCGAGCGGAGCTGGGACAGCCGGCGTAGGGACCTCAGGCGAGAGTGGAGGCGGGGCTATAGCAAGCACCTCTGGGGCAGCAGGAGCCCCGGGTGCAGCTGTAGGCGGAGGCGGAGCACGGCAGACAACATCAATGACAGCACGGCAGACAACATCAATGACGGATCTCGGAAACAAAGGAAGACGCAGACTAATATACACAAGACTAGCAAAAGGAACAGGACACAGGTGATCACAATCGGGAATTAACACGAGGTAACGAGGGGAGCGTGGCACACACGAGGATCGGACGGGCCGGGCGTGACAATAGTAAGTCTAAATAGAATTTAGTTTGTTCTATGCCATTACCCTTGCTATTATTGTCGTTATTATTATGGGCCAATTCATTTCAATGAAAAGGCTCATATTACTCTTCACCTAGTAGGGCTTGCCTAGACGGACGGACTGACATATTGTTTATCTCGGTACACCGTGCCGATTGCATGCAATTCACTCGCAAAGTCGAAAAAAACTTTATTATGGGCCTATTCATTTCAGTGAAAAGGCCCATATTACTCTTCACTTATTAAACAATACTTTCCAAATTTGCACTTACCCATTGAAATGAACAGAGATGGTTTTGCAGCCGAGTCGTAGGGCTTGCCTATCCGGACGTATTGACATATTGGATGAATCGGTACACCTTACGGATCGAGTGCAATTCCCTCGCAAAAGTCTACTTTATTTATTATGGGTCTATTCATTTTAATGAAAGGCCCATATTACTCTTCACCTAGTAAACTATATTTTCTGAATTTGCGCTTAGCCATTGAAATGGAGGGAACTCACTTCAGTGCCAAGTCGTAGGACTTGCTTAGACAGATGGATTGACATATTGGTTGCCTCGGTACACCTTACAGATTGCATGCAATTCCCTCTTAAAGTCGAAAAAAAACTTTATTATGGGCCTATTCATTTGAATGAAAAGGCCCATATTACTCTTCACCTGGTAAACGACACTTTCCGAATTTGCGCTTAGCCATTGATATGCACGGAGATGATTTTGCTGCCTAGTCGTAGGGCTTGCCTAGTCGGACGGATTGACATATTGCTTGTCTCCATACGCCTTTAAGATCACGTGCAATTCCCTCTCAAAGTTGAAAAAACGTTATTATTATTATTATGGGCCTATTCATTTCAATGAAAAGGCCCAAATTACTCTTCACCTAGTAAACTACACTTTCCAAATTTGCGCTTAGCCCGTGAAATTACCAGAACTCACTTCAGTGTTAAATCGTAGGGCTTGCCTAGCCGGATGGACTGACATATGGGTTGTCTCCGTTCACCTTACGGATCATGTGCAGTTCCCTCGCAAAGTAAAAAAAAAAACTTTATTATTATTATTTATTATTATGGGCCTATTCATGTCAATGAAAGGCCCATATTACTCTTCACCTAGTAAACTACATTTTCCGAAATTCCGAACTTTTACCTAGCATTAGCCTACATCTAACTAACCATGTGAAGAGTAGCATGAATCGATGGGAATATATGGGAATGGCCCATTGACTTCCATGCATTTCAGTCAAAGTTTTCCGACTCGGCCAGGGTTCATGCCACAGCAACAAGACTAGATTCTCAACATCAGCTCTTATCACCCAACGCCTTATGACCACCATCTTAACCCACACTCATCTTTCATCCCTCGTTCTCTCCCATTGACTTCAATGCATTTCTGTCTAAGTTTTCCTGTTCGGCCACTGTTCATACCACAGCTACAAAGGTTCAATAATAAACCTCAGGCCTCATCACCCAACACCTTAAGACCACCATCCTGACCCGCACTCGTCTTTCGTCCCTCGTTCTCTCCCATTGACTTCAATGCATTTCAGTCAAAGTTTTCCTACTCAGCCAGTGTTCATGCCACAACTATACGACTTGATACTCAACATCAGCCCTTATCACCCAACAAATTGAAAGAAATTGTTGTTGTTGTTGTTTCTATTATTATTATTATTAGTAATAGTAGTAGTATATAGTAAAAGAAGGACTTCAAAAAGAGAACAAAAGCATTTTTTTTACTATTTCCTCAGCCTATGGCACGGGAGTATCAGAATGGAGATGGCTTTGGCTACATCCTGGCTTTCCGTAAAAGAAATGCCCCCACATGGATGGAGGTGAAGATTCCCAACGTTAAGTCTTCACGCTACGTCTACAGTAATCAGAGCCTGTCCCCCTACTGTCCCTTCGAGGTGAAGATCAGGGCATACAATGAGAAGGGGGAGGGACCCTTTAGTCAGGTGGCTGTGGTTCACTCTGCAGAGGAAGGTGAGGGCACCAGTATTGTTTAGGACAATAGGGAGATAGGCATTTAGAAAATATAAGAGCTATAACTTGTGACATAAAAGTACTAGATGCAACATTTTGGATATTTCTTTAAGGCAGGAAATTAAGCAGTAGTGATATGTCAAAACAGAATTAAACGTATTTTGGTTTACATCAATATGAAGAAAAAGTAGACCAATGCCCTTAGTTGAGTTCTATTTTTCATCCCCTGCTAGAGCCTACTGTCTCTCCCCGAAAGATCAATGCCACGGCATTGACTGCATTTGAAATATTAGTGTCCTGGGAGCCTGCACAACTCCTGATGATGAATGTTCTACGAGGATATGAGGTCAGACATCACATATCTAAAAACTGAGAGTGACACAGTAAATAACTTAAGTATTTCAGTAGCAAACCTAACGTTTCCAGATGTAGAGAATTTCATTTTATAAATTTGCTTCTTTTTTCCATGGTTACTGCATCCATTACAAAGAATCATCTTCTTGTCAAGAATGTGTAGCTCTCTAAAGGCTGTATTTACAGTATAATACTGTAATCTCTGTGTTAGTGGGTTTTATTAATGTGAGGTTAGTGATCCGCTTTAACAAGAGCAAAGATTTTTGGCTTGGTTTAAAATTGTTAGCAAAGTGCTGCAATAGATGTTTTTGGAAACCTTTTAATCAGCTCATGCTTCATATAAATTTATTATACTGATAACAAGCATATTCAGAAAGATGCAGTGTGAAGAAATGTCTTAAATTATATCGTAAATTAACACTCAGAGGGACTAAGTCCAACACCCAGTGATTAAAACAGTAGTGGACATAGAACACAATCACATGGCTTGTTGCAAGCTAGCTCACACAACCTAGAAAATAGATCTTCATTTGCCCTTTGATATATTTTAAGTAACAGGTTTATTACTATTCATTTATATATCAATGATGCAAGCAGCATGTCAGTTAATGATCACGGCGTGACTGGAAAATGTAAGGATCAAATTCCAAGAGAAAGAGCTACTCTTCCTCCTATTTTTCTTTACTTAACACCCAACTTTATAAATAAGCATAGAGCCTGAAATTTATGCAAATTTATTTTGATAAAAATACATAATGAGAACTACCTGAGATGTATCACTGTATTTTCCATTCCAGATTCGCTACTGGCGTCAACATGACAAGGAGGCAGCAGCTGACCGTGTGAGGACTGCTGGTTTAGAGACAACGGCACGAGTCTCAGGCCTTCGGCCCAGCACTCTTTACTATGTGATGGTTCTGGCTTACAACAGTGCTGGCACGGGACCACCCTCGCCCCGTACCACAGTTATCACCAAAAAGCCCCGTAAGGCCGCCACTGAGCACAAAGCATAAGCCTGGTCTCAATAACAAATGATCACATCAAAGGAATCCCCTTTAGTACTCTTCTACAATTTCTAGTTACAAAACACATCTTATTCCCAGTTTACACTTAAAGTCATGGGAATTAACAAATGAATGTTAAAACGCTGTAAATATGACAAAAATCCTCTTAGAACATTTGGTGCAATTTAAAATGTTTAATTTTAAATGACTTTTTGTACACAGCTCCAAACCGTCCACCAAGCAATGTCTCATGGAGGACTGATGGATCCTGGGTAACGGTCATGTGGGACCATGTTAAGGCAATGAAGAATGAATCTGCTGTGCTGGGTTATAAGGTATTAAATACAAAATATAAAATATGTCTGATTGTGTGTTGTCAGCTTTCTGTAGTTTACTTTTTATCTCTTGATTGGACATCTGTTCTTGGCTTTGAAACTGTAATTCAATTATACCCCATTAAGTAAGCCAGCCAGATTACCAAGACTTCAAACTGCAATCCAATTGCCTTAATCACTATCACAAAGAACAAACAATGAGCGATATCACTAGATAAGACAACATGGTTTTAAAGGGACAATTCAGGTTATTGGAGTGGTTAGTGGCTCAGCATGTTAGGTTGCTTTGCCTGTAATTGGAAGTCTGCCAGTGTAAATCCCAGGATTAGCAGAGTGATTGCACTATTGGACTCTTGAGCAGGGTCCGTAACCCCCATTTGCTCCTGGGATTGTTTAACCCTGCTTTCTCAAAAAAATGTGTCAATTTGGATAAAAGTGTCTGCTAAATAAATTAAATGTGGATTTTTACTTCTAGATTCACCAACATTTTTACTGAATAAGACTTACAATATGGAACTACAAAGTAGTAACATTATTTGGGAAATTCATTGGTACCCCTGTTGTTCATTTCTGTTTTTAAGGTCCTGTATAAACATGAAGGTCATTCTGCCTTGAAGGTTCTTGAAAAGGGCAAAACCTCCATCAGCCTGCCCCTGCCCAAGGACAATGGCTACGTGGTTCTGGAGATACGTGCTTGGGGGGAGGGGGGAGATGGAGTCCCTCACGAGACCATTGTGTCTAGGGATTCAGGTCAGGAACTTGTTGACAATGGAAGCAACCATCAGTCATTTCTCCATATTTGAACTTTCTGACTGGTGTAGCTTTGTTGACATTGCGTAACCCATATTAGTACAGCTTAAAAGCTCTGTTGACTGCTCACACTCTTAAAAAAAAGTGTTCACTCAGCTCAAAATTTAAAGGCAACATGCTTTACAAAGTTTTTCAGTTAAGTCAACTGAATCACACAAATTTAACAGACCTATATACAACTTTAAGTCAATACAGTTATTCAAGTTCAACTAACCTAGAGGTTCAACTTGAACTGTTAAGTGTTTAGCTGACGTATTTTATGTATTAATACATACGTAAAGACATCAAATCTTTCATTACTTTAATTCAACTTGCCTTTACTCACAATTAGACCTGTTATAATATTTCAGATTTCATATAAGTTATAATATTTTTATAATATTTGTTGAGAATAAGTGTTATATTATCAGAAGAAAACATTAGGTTTTGCTTGAAAATAGACGACAGGTTTTGTAAGACAGATTTAGTGAGGGTCTAGGTTTTCTTCTTTTGGGATATGAATCCAAGCTCCTGCACAAAGGGAAAAGATAAAATCGACTACACTGTGCATCCAGTCAAGACTACATGGGTCAAGCTGACATTATAACCAATAAAAAAAATTCCCAGACTGTAATTTTACAGTGCGTAAAAGAGTAACCATATTGGACTGGCATCTGGTAGTGCTGAAATGTTGATAGGACATCATGACTCAACACTGCTTTCAGGGATTTTTGTTTAATTAAGAAAAAAAATTCTAAATATAATGCGTAGCTGATTTAAATTTTCTTTGACATATTGGTAATGCTAAACCTCATTAACATAAGGATCATAGTAAAGTTATATTTAAATCTCAGACACTGAAAAATACAAAAAATAATTTGTTTAGCAGAAATTCAAGGAAAATTGAAAAACTTGTCTTAAAGGATGGCATACTGAAAGCCATGGCATAAATCTAAAATGCAAACGAAACTTGCCATAATGCAGGGGTCTTCAAACTTTATCAGCCCAAAGACCCCTTGGTGTATACAGATATGGACCCCCTATTTAATCTTCATAAATGTGTTCCCCAGTTTAGCCCCATCCTGTAATAAAATATTTATAATAATAGCCTTTATATTGATTATGTTTTGAGAGCTAAACCAGCTTATTATTGTCTGTTATTTGTTTAAATTTTTTTTAATTTTATGAAAAAAATCTATAGAAAACCATATTTTTTCATATCTGACCCTTCCCACTCCACATTTCACTTAATGTTAGCTCAAAATAAGGGGACTAGGCAGATGAAAGAATGAAGCAAATTCAGCTTGTTATTTACCGCTAGCTTACGTGCATTTACCTTCCACATACCCGGCTGTATAGAGAAGCTATTCCTTATAAATCAAGATATCCGCATATGTCAGCCTTGGCTGATATTTAGAATTTTAGATATTTAGAAATTACAGCACCAGAGCAAAAGACATAACTACTAATGAAGATGTTTGCATTGGACAATCAACCATTTTCTATAGTGGAGGGATTTTGTCAGCTCATTCACCACATTTCAGAATACTGTTGATGCACTACTGGTTACATTGGTTATAATGCAAATGTAGATAGTTAATGTTGGCCACATTGGCTAGCATTAATTAATGTACAATTAACGCTAGCTAAAGTTGCATAAAACCTCATACAGCAATTGCCTACTTGCAGCTGTGTTCTAGAAAACTGACTGTTGTGGCAAACATGAAATATCCAAATGGATCTAAAATTTACTCGCATTGTTCTGTTCTGAATTGCAGGTGTGAAATTGCAAAATGGCTGCTTAAACAAAGCTTTAGCTTCTCAACAATCCAACTACACATGCGCAACCAACTTGCACTGCACATAAATGAATGAAATTAAAATAGTAAATTTGACAAATACACAATGCAGAATTAATACAGCATTCGAGGGGTAATAGCAGAGTTGACACACATTTATTTGTAAACTCAAATGATAGCTTTTTTTGTCAACCTTACAGGCCAATTATAATTGAGTGAACAGTATGCAAGTTGGCAAATGTGCTGCTATGACTGCAATTTGGCATTTAGAGACTGGTTATTATTTCAGCCAGGTAATAAATTTGTTTCATTAAAAACATAAAATAAATATTATAAGACTTGCATAATTCAATATCGCTGGAAATGCAATAAAAAACAACAACATCCTCATCCACATGCATTTAGTAATTCTCGTTGAATGATTTTCTGTATTTGAAATGATAAAAAAAAAAAATCATAATACAAAAATATTTATACAGACGCTCCTCTACTTACGAACGACATACATTTCGAACGGCCGTTCGTAAGTCGTTATTCAACATCATTTTACGGGTATACACAAGTACAAAAAACTAGGATGCTGGGAGTATGCATGGCCAGAAGTCGTACTAGGCAGAATTGGCACACAGAAAAAAAAAATTGATATTGCGGACAGGAAATGATAGCCCAATGAACACAATTTGGACTTGCAGTCCTCTGTTCGTATGTCTGTAGGTTCGTAAGTTGAAAGTTTGTAAGTAGAGGAGCGTCTGTATTCAATTTATTATAGCCAAGAAAATTTTTTTTTTCTCAATTTTCCAAGTTTCAAGTCTAAACACAGTTTTGTTTCCCCACAGGAACTGGAATGATGGTTCAGAACATTGCCAAGATTCTCAACCCATGCTCTTTTTTACTTTTTTCCATTGTATCAGTGTTCACATTTATTGGCCTACTTGAACTATGAATGGTTTTACTTCAGGCTGTAAGCCTGTTTCCTTGATACACTTACCTGACCTTAATGATTTTATATGTATTGGGGGGGTTATCATGTGAAACATGGTTAAGGCAAGGACAAGAGTCATGATAAATAGGTGGGATGGGTGTTAAAAAATAACAAAAATTGTATTACTGTACATGTGTTTTTCTAAAGAAAAGAAACTTTTATAAGACTGTGGAGCAATGTATACTGGAAGAATGCAAACTGGGTAAACTGACTGGACAGCCTGATTGTGAATTGAAATAAAACACATGCCTTATGGTAAAATAAAAGTGAAAAACACATTTTTCCAGAAGCTGGTTTGCAAACATATGGCCAACCCAAAAAAGATCTATCAAAAGAATTCAGATTCACATGTCCCAGGGAATATGTTTCAGTAAAATATCCGATACTTTTAATTTTGATTACTTATTGAAAGAAAACATTAAATAAACTAGTGACATACTACAGACATAAACAAAATATATTCTGCAGCATTTCAATAGCAGGGAATGCTCTACCTATAAGGTCATCCTCCAAGCTGTACAGAAACAGTTCAGTATGCATTTGAACAAGGTATTTTATTTGTAGAGTTCGGTCTTAGTGCTTGAACACTGAGCTGAAGCATTGTTACTCCAAGAAGAAGGATGCTGGTTAACAGAATGTGCAAATTTGCCTATGACTAGTGTCATCTAGCAGCATGGTGGCTCATTTGGTTGCTGCTTTACGTGTACTTCAGGCCCCCAGCAACCCTGACCTGCATACATATTATAGATAGTAACTGATATATAAGGAGTGGTGTATTTGCAATTTCCCTGACTACCAATAACAAAACAATACAATGTCATATGGAGCCTGGAGCCTATCCCAGAGACCATAGGGCACAAGGCAGGGGAACACACACTTGGACTGTGGAAGGAACCTGGAGTACCCAGACAGAGTTCATGCAACATGAGGAGACCATGCAAACTCCAGACTAACAGGATTCAAACCCTTAATCCAGGAGCCTGTATCACTAAGCCAGACTTCTTGCTTCACTGGAAAACTTGTAGTTAATGTATCCCAATTTAAATGGACATTATCTTTGTCCACTTACATTTAGCCCAGACTACCATAAATTTGACAAGCTATACAACTAAACAAGAAATCCTGCTTTGTGATGCAGGCCCCTGGAGGTATGAAGAAAACATTGAGGCACCATGCTGCCAATTACATTCTGATATTCAAGCATTTTTATGTCTTAATACATATTAAGACACATAATTAATTTTACTTTTAAAACACTGCTAACACAGGGAAAAGACTATAAAGTTTATCATAGTCAAATTCATTTAATAGCAATATATTTTTTGTTCACTTCCTGTTGATGTAATGCAGCAGAAAAATGTGTTCTTCAAAATTTTTTTTGTTTCAAATCAAAACAAAGGTATTAATACAAATTTAATTTTGCACTATTTTATTCTATATTTGAATTTTTTAGATATTTGAGTGCTCACACTGTTGGTATTTAGATGTTGGTATTTGTTCATAACCTGGTCTTTTCTACAGAGCTAAAGTATTCTCCATCAGGAGTGCTGAAACAAGCAATTACCTTTGGGCACATTGCTGTGAACTGGCTTGTAATTTGCTGTTATTTATTTTTTTTAATTTCACTGTTGGAACTCCTGTAGAATATTAACTGAAGATAAGAGTATGCATTTTCAAGGGCATATGTAGAGCAGTTTTTGGGATAAACTGGGCATTAGGAAAGTTATACTGGAGTGACCATTAAAGAAAACAATATACATTTGATTACAAGAAAGTGTTGACTTTTCCAACAGGGAATACCATAATAACTGTCCAAAAAGATGTAAAATTCCTGTGCATTTAACCTGGAATTTACATTACAATTTTGTCTCATTTTTATTGTACCATTCCTTTAATTATTATAAATTGCAGTCTCATGAATTTGGACACACATTGTTATATGTGGAGTTGCATGCCTAAGCGTTACCCTATGACCAAAAGAGATATTTATTTTTGTTATTGCAGATAAAATAAGTACATATTTATACTGGGGAGCATGAGCATTGAATTATAAGCCATGTTTTATGATTAATTTTCAATTATGTAAAAAAAATAATAATAATCATGCCATAATTTTGGATGCATGTTCAGTGGTAAGGAGGGTGAAGTTATAATTACAGTGTGTCTTTTCAGATATCGCACACATTGAAACAGTCCTTTTAAACATTCAAGATACTAACTGAAAGTACTCTAAGCATTTGATTTGGTAGTAGTCCTTGTAATATCATTTACTGTATCTAACCTTACATAGACTACAGCCCTGCAAACCCAGATGACTACGTAAAAATATGCATTATGTTTGCATTAGTGAAACAAAGTACATCAGTGGCCAGGCCCACAAAAATGTTACTCACCACTGAACTTCATGAGTGAATTTCAGGGTGATTTTCAATTTTCAATTTCATAATAATTTTGTAATAGATTTTGTATATTGTAAAACTGAAGTGTGAATTGCTGATGACATACAACTCTTTTTACACACAAAAACATTGACTTGAATCACATTTAAGAGGAGTTAGAACTAAACAAGTTGGCTAAGAAAGTCTATTTTAACTGCTACTAAAGCCATGGTATTCATATAGTATACGATTCATAACTAAAATGATTATCTTAATCACATCATGCAGCTTATCACTGACATGCTGAGTTTGAGACAGAGGATGTCTGAATTAAAATGAGAGGATCTGTTGAAACTGGAGTATCATGCTGGAGTATCAGGTTGAATGAGCCATCAGACTACCATCATGTAATTGTCCTGACGCAAATTGTAAGAGTTTAGTTAGAATTAAATTTTATTTATTTACTTATTTCCTGACAGGTTTTGGCATAGCACCAGTGCATTTTATGCTTAGTGGCTGTTAGTTCAAGATATTATTTCAACTTTTAATTAACAGTATCACAACACTGCCATATTATAATAATTATAAAAATATTTAGTAACGCTTTACATTAACTGCACCTTCATAATGCTTTTATATTTCGTTCATAAAACGTTTAGTACACCTTCATAATGTATTCATTAAGTATTCATAAAACATTCATAAACATCATGTATGTATACCTTAACATCCCTTAACAGCTGTAATATACATTAATAACAAACATTATATAACAAACATTATAATTGTATAATCATGTAATATGCACTGAATGTTCTATGAATGCATAATGAATGCATTATGAAGGTGCACTTAATGTAAAGCTTACCAAATATTTATTATTATTTTATAATTTATGTATTATTATGGGGAAAAATGGTTAGGATAGAAGACGTGTTAACTTACAAGTGGGAAAAATCCAAAAGTGATTATGAACAGTATATGATTATTGAGAAAGGAAACATGGCATTTTGAAAAAACTTAGGAACCTGGGAAAAAATGACATGTAAATAATCATCAATAAACAAATTCAATTGTATTTAAACTTATGCTTTTTTCTTCCATCGATTTTGTTTTGTTTAGGTATTTGGTGTTTTAGTTTTCAGTTCAAGGATAGTACAATCCATGTTCTTTTGTCGCAGCCAGGATCCAAAAAGTGTTCATTTAAAGTGTCATTTGTAGATTAATATTTTGAAAGGGCTTGTTTTTTTAAATATTGGAAAAATATGGAAACTGGTATTGACTGGTATGTGCATAGTAATTTTAACAAAGATGTAAAATTAAGTGTATTTAATTATTTTTTTTCTTCAAGATTACCTTCCATGGCATTAAAAAGGTCAAGCAGCATGGCTATGATTTAATTAAAAAATGTTTAACTGTTAAATGTTAAATGTTTTAACAAGCCATCAGTGGTATAATAAGTTGTCTAAAAAAAGGGTTTGCTCTTTTTTGGACTGTGGGGGGATACTGGAATACTTGGAGAAAACAACACAGCAACATGGGGAGAACTTCACACACCTTGGTTTCACACTGATTAGCACTGTTGCCTCACACCTCTGCTCTTCCCTTGTATGAAGTTTGCTTGTTCTCCCCATGTTGTTGTGGTGTTTTTCCCATTCTCATGTTATACTTGAAATCACACCAGAGGAAGCTCAGGCACACATGTTTTTGGACAGTGGGGGGATACTAGAGCACCCAGAGGAAACTCCATGATGAGAGAACGCAAGCTCTACACAAATAGAGCCAGGCAGAGACTCGAACGCTGGCCCCAAAGGTGTAAGGCACCACCCTCCAAATAAATTTACACAAAAAAATGCATAGACTGTGACAACCCAGGCAGAATATTTAAACAACAAATGTGTGGTTAAAAAAACTTTATCATGAATTGTACTGCACATCATAAAAAGCAGAAGTGCAAAGTTCAGATTGGTTGAAACAAAATCTTGTACTTTCTGGACCTGAACTTTCTACCTCTAATATAAAGAAGGTTGATGAAGACCTTTGAGGACTAACCCCAGGCATCTCTGCACTTCACCCAGTCTGGGCTGGTCAACTGGCCTTTTTTTCCTTCCAGTAATTCCTGGATGCTGCCTTTCATTTCTCTCTCATTTTCTTCCTCTTTTCACCTGGAGTTCACTTTGGATGGATGCATCTAATCTGTTCCTGCTGTTTTCTTCTCAAGTAGATAATATGGAAGAACTGGCAAACGCTGGCGGTGGCGGCAAAAGACGAGGAGGCTCCTGTAAAAGGAGAACACGCCCTTTTAAAAAGTCCTTCTAAGGACTAAAACAGGTACTGAACAAGCACTGAATCAACCACACACAAGGAGGCCTGACACTGGACTGTAAGCTACACAAGATGGGTAATTTATACAATGCTAATGACATGTGAAGATCGGACAGGGTTCACATAAGATACAGGCAAACACACAAGCGACAATAGGGAATACAAGTATAAATCAAAACAATAGCCTATTTACAGTTGCTCATGAGCATGCTGGGATACGCAAATCCCGCCTACACTACAAAAACATTACTTGGTTTAATTTTGTGTCAGTAGTAGATACAAGACAAGCACAAGAGTTTAAGTATAATAAGTATAATAATCTTGAAAAGATGATTAAAAGTCACACATTCAGCTGTTTGTTCAGAGAAGCTTCATTTCTGTAAGTTATACCCAGACTCTAATGCCTTGTCCACACGTACACGGGTATTTTTTAAAACGTACCTTTTTCTATACGTCTTGGGCTTTTGTCCACACGTAAACGGCGTCTTAGGTCACTGAAAACG
>JAOYFF010000128.1:29368645-29408879 GCA_025773925.1 Cryptomyrus ogoouensis
CCGTATATATTGGCAATACATATCTCTTTGTTATATGCTGAAATTTTAATAATTATGAATCTACCTTCTGGGTCTGCAATAGTGTCTTTACAGTTGAAACATATTCTTTTGTTGATTAAAATTGCTACGCCTCTCTGTTTTGAATTATCTGTTTTGAAGCCATCTTGAATTCTGAGCTCGGGGTTGTGTTGACTTGGACTTGACTGCTTATGACTCATGACTTGACTCGTACTTGAGATGGGGTGACTTGGCTAAACCCTGGCATGGGTGAAACCTAAATTCACAAGCAGATATTCAACGCCGAAAAAAAATATGCTAATTGTGGCTGTGAAGTGGTTACAGCTAGTGCTGGAGAGCCCCCACATATTCCCACGTCACTTAAATTAGAAGTTTGGGAACATTTTGGTTTCCCAGTAAATTACACCAACACCAGTAGAGTAGCTGATAAAACAAAGACTGTCTGTCAGCTCTGTTATACCTGTTATAAACTTGGATGTGTTGCTGAAAACACAACCAACATACTAGCTCACTAGCTAATTACAGCACCCTATGTTTAAAGTGATATTTAAAAAATGATTTTACTCTCCTGGTGATCTTTTTTTTGCCAACTCGAAAAATTGTGATTTGTACCTGAATCCATTTCCCCCCCACCCCAAATAATCATTACTCAATACTTTTAATATGCTAGTAGATTTTCATACTTTAAAATTAACTGTTAACTCGTAATGTTAACTTTAGATGTCTTTATAAGATAACAAATCACAATATCGCAAATAAAATCACAATATCTAGTAGCAGTTTGTCATTTTATAAAGACATAAGATTATTTCACAACTTTATCAGTGTACGTGCATTTACAAAATATATTAATCATGTTAACACTGTATCATCATACATGAAATGTGAACAGTTATGCCTCTTTTTAAATGTCTGAGAAGATAACATCTCTATTGCATATTTTTCAGTTTGTTTTACTTTTAAAATCCTTTACAGAATTCATTAGAACACTGCTTAGATAGCCATGTTGTGCATTTTATTATAATTAATGTAATTTTCATACCTTTTGTTCATCTTTATTTTTAATATTAAGGAGTGTAGGTTCAGACTTTCCACTATGATACATGTATGTAAATGTCCATTAACAAAAGCAGTGTTCTATGCTTTATTTTACCTGTAAATTAAAGGGCACACAAACACATCAGCAGCAACTCTGAATGAAGTGTCTAAATGGATGGAACAAAAGACCTGCAGGGGAGCAAAAGGAGAAGGGGAACAAAAAACAAACAAGTAATGAAATTATAACAATACAGAAATAGAGGGGGCTACAATGGCAAGGAACAATCATGCAGCGTCAATGGAAAAAAGGAGCCTGGACAATGGCGAGGGTGACAGCAGCACAATAGCTGCAGTGTTTTCAATTAGACATTATCTCATAGACAGAGTGGCAGGTCTCATTGTGCACAGGGCTATTTTCAGAGTTGGCTTTGTGTTGGGCACCGCCGATATTCCTTCCAGCCCCTGCAGAGAAGTAGGCTTTTTTTTGTCTGTGTTGTTTATTTTGCAACTACAAGTAAAGCGTGGGTGGCTATGCCACTACTGCTGAAGGATTTTCAGTGTTCCCAGTGCTGACCACCATTTGAACCTCCTGATTTCATACATAGGCTTTTTAACCATTTATTGCTGTTAGTGGTGTAAAGAGAGATATTGATAAAAGTGCCTTTAAAGTATTCAGAATACCTTTCTCCCTCTAGGTTTATCACACTGGATTGGCACCCCATCCAGGGATTTCCCTGCCTTATGTTGTCTGGGGTAGCATACAAAGCCCCTGAAACCCTGTACTGGATAAAACAGAGATGGATGGATGGATAATATCTTTTTATTTCTATTCTTTTTCTTTGACAACTAAAGTCTAATGGGCTAAAATGTGTTTTTTTGTCACGCCCTGCAGTCCTGCCCCTTTGTTCTTTCCATAGTGTGGCTCTAACAAGCCATACATGTTAATCATTTGTCTTACCTCTCATTCCAGCCCTCGTGTGCATCACTTCAGCTGCCCGTCATCTGCTCCCTTATTAGTCCAGTATAAGAGTGCCTCCCAAGCTTGTCAGTCTGGTCACTGATGTTATGTTGTGTTGTCACCCCTTAATAAACCCTGTGTTGTTTGCCCCTTATGCCTGCTCTTACTGTCGTCATTCTTGGCTTGTGACAGAATGACTGAACTCCAAAAACAAAACTCTGCCTGTCTTACTGTTGCCCAGAAGATCAGCACACTTACCGAAATCCCTTGCTTGATTGTTTTGAATTACACCATGTGCCCCATCTGCACTGGGGAGACACGGCTTGCAATGCACTTCAGCTCACGGCTTCCCAGCTGCACTCTGTGCATCAGCCCGCAGCTCCCCAACTGTGCACCACACGTCAACTCGTTGTTCCGATGCCTGGCTCAGCAGCTCAGCCCAACATACCCCTCGCTACCTCTGAATGCTCATCATGACGGGCCCTGACAACTGAGCTCCAATTGTCACTCTCCAGGGATTGCATTAGCGAAAGCTGGAGTACCCTGTAATGAGGAAGTCTTCGGAGGCTGCTCAACTCCTCGCGCAACTACACTGGGATCTGGCAGCCATAATTCCTTCCTCCCAGCTTCATGAAGTGGAGCAGGTTATGGAGAAAATGCGGGAGGTGTTCTCCTTGAGAATGAAGCTGAACCTGTAGCCCAGGTCACCCTCACCCTTCCCCGAACCCTTCAGTTCCCCCCTGATTCAGTTGAGATCTCCGCCTTGCCTCTATGTTCATTGTCTGTTCACTCCCTGAAGTCTGGGAGTCTGGTGGGGCACCTCATGCTCCCTGTCCTAAAGAGGCTGCTCAGCTACAAGCACAAGCTCCGCCGCTAGCACCCCAGCTAGAGCAAGCTGTTGCCACTTCTAGCTTAGGGGTCCCGGAGCTCTCTAGCTGAGCCACAGGTGTCCGTGCTGCAGCTAAGCTGTCTCCTGAGGTCCCCGCTAAGCCTCCCTGGTCTCCAAAGGTTCCCTGACTGCATCCAGAGGTGTCTGAGCTCCACCGATCTCCTGAGGTTCCCTGCTCATCTCCTGAGGGATTTGAGCTCTGATCGACTGCAGAAGTGTTGGAGCTCCATCTGTCTCCAGATATCACCGCCATGCTCCGCCCTTCTCCTGGGGTGCTCCACCCATCCTCTGAGGTGTCTGAGCTCTGCCACTTCCCCGAGGTGCTCCGCCTGTTACCTAAGGTCCCCTGCCCATCCCCTGAAGTGTCTGAGTTCAACCCAACTCCATCAGAGTTTGAGCTCTGCCAGTCTCCTGAGGTCTTGTCTAGTGTCATCCAGTGTCTTGTCATCTCATGTCTCTCTTGTCCCTTGCCCTGTTGTTTGGTCTCTGTGGGTCCCCTCCTCGGTCTGCCTTGCATGCCCTGTGTGCATGTGTGCATGTGTCTGCCTTGCATGCCCTGTGTGCATGTGTTGGGGGGGGGGGGGTGGATACTGTCACGCCCTGGAGTCCTGCCCCCTCATTCTTTCCCTAGTGTGTGCTCTAACGAGCTACACCTGTTAATCGTTTGACTTACCTCTCATTCCAGTCCTTGTGTGGATCACTCCAGCTGCTTGGATTTATGTGGAGTGTATAGCAGCAAAACCAGTAGTCATTTTTCAGTTGTCTCAGTAACTGCTTAACTGCACTAAAATTTCAATGATACCAACCAAGGTGAACCTAACTGGTCATAGGCCCACCCAGATGGAACTCAGGCCCATCCATTCAGCATTCACAGTGAGCGATACAGTACAACTGTGTCTGACAGGGATGTGTGTGCATGGTTAGAGTAATTGGATGAAATGTGCTGTTGAAGCAAATAGATTTTTCTCTCTCTTTGTTCATTTGGCCTTAGTAATGCAACAGGTCATTTAAAAACTGATAAAAAGTGAAAGTGTTTGTAGTGTGATTTACATGATTTTCTGATAGCCCACCCATGCTATGATTTCTGACTCAACATTTGGTACCAGCCCATAGAAATTAAGTCCCATTGTGCAATTTCACAGTACTCTGAAGTAAAAAAAACTAGGCATCAGAGCAAGGCAAACTAATTTTTATACAGAGGCATCAGAATCATTATTGCCACATGACCAAGGCTGGTGGAAATTTCAGTTGGCACAGCTTGCTGCAGTTAGAGACACCATGAAAATTGATAATTAACAATTAGATATAACGTGGGCAGTGAGTAAATACAATACACAAGATACACAACAGAGAGGGATAAATACAAAAGTTTGTGCAAGTTTAATAGTCTAATACTAGGTGGCACAAATACAATAAAGATAATATACATTCATTCATACATATATTGCATTGCCATAAGCGACTTATCAAAATGGAATGGGAGTAATCAGAAATTAGATTTAGTTTATAATTTGCCACTTTTGTGACAGTAAGTAAAACAGTGAAAACTGTCTTTTGTAGGAATTCTCTCTTCCCATTAGTAAAGTCTAACACTTCACAATGCTTGTTTAAGTGGGGGGATCATCTGTTCATAACAATGTTTTACAGACAACAATCTGTGATAATTAGTTTTTCTATATATATTACCCGATATGTTAACTAATACTTCAGGTCTGTGGAAGTGGGATCAAAATATACGTCTTTGTGGTCATAAAATTTTCTCAGAAATAATATGGCTGTTATCTGACATACATTTATAGGTATATGTGCTCATAGGTTTTTCAGGTTTTATTGGTTAAGTTGCACTCTGGTTCTCCAGTGTGGTTTGCATGTTTATCCACTCTGTGCTTCCATATCATTTTGCATGTTGGTAAAGACATCTTGGTTTTCTAATGCTTGCATAAGCAGAACTGACATTTAGTTTTGAGCACGTAGGGAAAAAATGTGGTCTGACTATATTGCTGGTGTCAGCTTTGTAATGATGTTTTTGCCTTTTATTTAGAGGATTTTTCAATTCTTAAATTATCTGGTCACTAAATAAGCTTTACTGGAGATCAGTAGCTTTCTTTGGGGATTTCTAACATAACCAACAGTGAGGAGTTTATTTACATAATTTAGTACGCATAATGATTTATTAATAATGGTAAACACAGGAGAAACAAGTCTAAACCGTATATGAACTTTCATATCAGTAGAAAAGTACTGTGTGAAAAATATAAAATGAAGTAAGGATGAGTGTATTGTACAAATTAATCAGTAATGTTTAAAACCTGCAAATAGATAAAATACAAAAATAAAGGAAATTTTCAGTGTCTGTGGTTTGATAAAGATCTTCACCCACTGGGGGGCAAAGAGGGGGTGGGTAGGGAAGTTAAAAAATGGGTCGGAACTGAAATAGCAAACAGGAAAATAGTGGTTATAGTTCTAGAGGAGTTACAACAGTACCCACAGAAAAATACATATGAAAAAAGTGTCTTGTTGCAAAAAAGTCACAAATACATTTTATTTTCTATTCTGGGATTGTTTGATTTTTAAAAAAGGTTTCCTACTGTCACCACATCTCTGCAGGCACATTTTAATTCATCATTAGAATATTTTTGCAGAACATTCAGATTCACCCAAGTCTTCAAGAAAAAAACAACATATAATTAAATGCTTACTAGTAATGAAGAAATAATTATACTCCCATCAACTAGTGAACTCCTATTTATTTTCTCCATACAACAGCTACAGAGAGGAATTGTTAAGTGAATCAGCAGTAAATTGCCCATGGTGTGTGACTATGCGGGTATCCTGTCATGGACTGGCATCCTTTCCAGTGTTCCCTGTGCCTTGTGGATGGAATATATAGCCAGTCAAATTAAGAGGAGTTGCTTCATTTGGATGTGTGCTACATGGGAAACACTATCATTACATGACTGGTACATTAACCCAAGCTTATTTCACATGTATATGTATTTTTGTATATGTATGATTAAATAACACTCTGTTATCCACATTCACTGGAAGGCTTTTTACATCAGTTGTCTCACTGACACCTGAAAAGAATTTGCTGGAAAAAAAATCTATATATTATGATAGCTGAACATTACTGATAACACTATTTTTCTTGCCATAAACATTAATACACACTACCGACAAATTTAGACCTTTTTTCTACCAACTAAAATGCAGAAAAGCCTCAGCTATCTCAAATGGTTTCCCTGGGCTCTAGACAAACAGGTGCTTCATAACTGCTGCTTCAGGTTTAACAAAGCCTGTCCTCAATGAGCTTTCAGGCAGTAGGCAGACAGAAGCAAAACAATCCACACACGTCACCTTCACTCTGCAGGGAAGACAAAGGTGGAAAGCCTGAAAGCAGAGGGGAAAAGGTGCAGAAGCTTGTGTTGGCTCCCATAGTTGCTAGGTGACAAGCAATTGACAAAAAATAAGAATTTTAGATAGAAAACAGTAGGATTGGAAGAGAATGTGAGCGAGAGGGAGAAAGAGGAAGAGCAAAAGGAGAAAAAGAAATGGAAAGGTCCCTAATCCCAGAACAGAGGTAGTCGGATATCTCCATGGAAACAGGCACAAAGCCCTGTGGTTTCCTATTGATGGCTAATTGTATTCTTCACAGCTCTTTTGTTAATTGTTGTCTGCCCAGCTCCCACTTCCTGCTGGGTTGTTACACAAAGGCAGGAACAGAGGGGATTAGAAATGGCACATCGGCTTTAGGCTCTCACCCTGAGCTGCCGTGGCTCACTATGTACAGGGAAAAAGGAGAGAAAGATGTAATATACACATTAATGTTTGTAGGGCAGGGACATACTTGCTTTTATCCTGTAAAAGTTTCTTTAATGGGTGTGGTGGCCACATAATACTGAAAATGGACAAAATGTGGAACTATTTTTGTTTTAAATTTTGAGATAAGTTAATGTAGTTTTCCAATTTCTCCTCTTGAGGATTATATCATTTATTTTACTGTTTATTATGTTCATTGGTATAACTGACTTAATTAAAAATCAGATCAGTATAATTAAAAATATGCAGCACATGTTGGCATAATATGCAACACATAGTGGTGAAATATAAGTAACCAATGAGAAAAAAAAAGTTAATAAACTGTTTTTTTAGATACTGGTTAAGTGAGTTTTTATTGGTGTTGTCATCCACCCATCTTCTATACCCGCTTATCCTACGCAGTGCTGTGGGGGTCCAGAGCTTATCCCAGAACTTACAGGCTCCAGTCAGGGAAAAACGAAAGACAGGGTGCCAACCCATCACACATACGGACAATTTGCCAACTCCAATTCACCTTAGTATATTTTTAGACTGTGGGGGGAAACCACACTAATGAAGTGGAACCCCCACGATTACATAGGGAGACCATGAAAACTCACAGGCCAGGCCAGAAACTCAAACCCTGATCTCAGAGGTGTAATGCAAAAATGCTAACCACTGCACCACTGTGCCACCCCTGCCCAACTAAATGTAGGTGTATGTGAGTGTGTGTGTATATATATAAAACCTAACGAAAAATAGTGCTCCTGAAGACTTGAATGTTTAATGTTAGAAAACAAACCTTTGTACAGTATATATCATTTAAACATATAATATCAAATCAATTACAAAAATAGGGTACTGAGACGACTAAATCCAGCCGAAAAGTGTCGTGGATATCGTTATTTAGAATGGACTTTTTACATTTTAGCCTGGAGTGAAAAGTCCTGCCCCTTTAAGAGGGAGGTGAGTCGTTTGGAGAGCGAATGTGGGAAACAAAATACCAGAAAGTCTGGGGAGATTGGGGTAACTGGCTGTGTGTGGCGAGCTGATGTTTGTTAATAAGAGCAGTTACTGTCAGTTGCTTTCAGGCTGATAGGGGTTGAAGGGAAACCACACTAAGGTGTTAGGGGGATCTTTGTTTTGCATGTTACAAAATAACATTCAGAGAAACACCGGAGGAAACGACAGAACGGGTTTCTCAGGAGTGGTAAGTTCAAACGCTGGAGTAGCAGCGATAGTCTTAACTTCTCTTGTTAATTATTTCATATCAGTCACACGCAAAAAAAGTTTTGCCTAAATAGCTTAGTATAGCTTTAACATCGCGATCACATTTTAGTTAAAAAATAATGATGAGTAATCGTAACTTAAAATGCTTGAAACAATTCTAGACAGTTTTCTTCCATGGAATTACTTTCATATCAGGCTTATCACTTTAAGGGGACATCCCTTACTGTTTAAGAATGCAAATAACGATTAATCTCTGCTTTCAAACACGAACCTCTTTGTAATCTGTTTTCATTTTTAAAAAATGTCTCGGATACTGTAACCGGTTAATCGGCAATACCATTATAATTGCAATAACCACTGCTGTAAAATACACCATCGTTACCTCCACTCTGAACTTAAAATGAAAGTTTTTTCTAGAATTCAATCTTGCAATAATATATTTAAATTGGTTTCACGAAGATAAACACAGACCAAGTGAATGACTAAGTAACTTACAGAATAAGTTATTTCTAACGACAGTTGTTATCACTTGTTTAGGTAACTGCGTATGAAACAACATCAGATGTATAATAAACATCCTTGTGACGAGTTGGTTTAATGTGTTATTTTGATATGTTATTTAAAATCATGCGCGGCGACAGTCAACCATTTGCCGGTAGTATTATAGCCTACTATATATAGCATCACGTAAAAAATGTGACGCACTATTGAATAACGTAGCCAATACGAAAGTTGTAGCCATATTGAGTGCGTAGATGGTGTAGGCTAGTAAGTTCGTTACTGTCTCCTGATATACCGTGCTTTCCACGTTATTATGTATTCATATTGACGAGTTTGTATCAAGAGGTGAGTAAATAGAGACGGGCTAAAGCTGGTGGATGGCGTATGATTCTGACCCGAATGACAGTAATGCTCTCCCGTCAGTCTTTGGCAAACGACTCCGGCACCTGAGTCTCGCGCTCCTACTGTTCCCGAGCATGTTGTCGGCATATTAAAAAGGAAGTTGGCAAAGTGGCTGCAAGTGTTGGCTTTACAGACTCTGGCTGTGCACAGAGTGAGCTGTCACCGGGGAGTCTCTGACCTTTCCCCACCACTCTCATTTTCAGTCATTCCCTATCCCTTCCCGTGCCTTACGTTGCTTGAAAGCAGAAACGCAAAATATAAACAATGCAAGTATAGCGAAGCAGCCAAGCGGGACTTCAGTCCCTCCCTTTAGATCAATACCAGCCTTTGTCGTGCTAGGTGAATAGGAATATGTCTAGACCTAGACCACGATGAAGAAAGAGTTTAACGTTATGAACATTTACTGTTTGCCTGAAAATGACAAAAGGGTACTCGGACTGCAACCAGTGTGATTAAAATGTAAACTAAGAAATAAACATTTTATCTATCATATTAATTTCCAGATATCCATTGTTTTATAACTTATGTGGCCCTATATTTCTCTTGCTATTGATGTGCCACTTTTTAAATGAGAACAAGAATGTTCAGTAAGTGAAGAGCTGAATGGTTGTTGAATTGGGTTATCGGTTCAAAATTCTTCCAAAGCAGTTCTGTCCAGTAGATAAAACTGACATAGATTACTGGACATATTGTTTGTTATTCTGTTACTGAAAGCCCTATATCTCATTCAGTATGAGTTCTCATACATGTTTTGTAATGTACTTAGGTGTATTTTATAGTTTACAGTGCAAAGAGAGTAGACCGTCTCAAGCAGCCTAAGTAGGATCTCTCTGCCGCCATCTATAGCAATGTCCATTTCTAGTGCTCTGTTGAAATAAGAAGGAGAGGATGAGATCTACAATGATTAGAAGTCCAAATCCCGTGGCTGGTGGAGTGATTTCACAATTTGGCTCTTGAGAAGTGCCCTTAACCCAAAGTGCTCCAGGAACTGACAGAACTCTCAGTAACTTGTATGTCATTTCAAACAAAAGTGCAAAAATAAATAAATCTAAAACCTGGTTGTTTGACTAACTCACAAATTTATATTGGATATCACAGTAGGGCAAAAGCAAAATGCCAAAAAGACATTATGCAATCATTTAGATTCTAAAACTATAGTTTATTATCTTTTCTCGTTTAAACACACTGCAAAAATAACATAAGTGATATTATTGTCTATGTTTCTCCACTACTTTGAAGCAAACTTTTTTTTTTAACTGCATACCAGACTGAATAAATATTAGGAGCCAAATCGGAGCTACCTTTCTTGATTTGAATGGAGAATGCGTATTATTATTATTAGCCTAGTATGTAAAGTAAATATATACATACATACATGCACACAATCTTGTCTGATACTTTTAGCCAAAGTAAATTGTTTAGTTCATAATTCTTTATTTAGTCATGCATATACATCTTCAGCCACTTGGTTGTATTTAATTTCTTTTGCGAGTAATCTTGATTGATTGTTTTTATTCCATGTCTACAAAATGCAATCTTTTGCATTCTAATGAAAAACTTTACAATGTGAACAACCATTCAAAAGGTGCAGCAGTTTGTGAATTTTGTGTTTATGGCATTTTTGTAGCTGGAGATGGAAAAATGACTGGTGACAAGTCCTGCATGTTCTCACTTGCTGTTTGATATTTGTTAATTGCCTTCTGTGTGTGAGAAGCAAGCTCTATTTCTGCATAAAAGTGGTATGCCATAGGTATGGCGTAGCTGTATATCCTACGCTGTAACCTGAGGTGCACCTCCCCAGAAATGTAACTTCAGGCATCAGGCGTCAGGCCACAGTGTAGGGTACAAGGCTACCGATTAGCCTTAAAAGAGCAGTTAGGACACAAGCTACTAGTGTTGGTAAAGGTATAAGAATTTAGAAACACTTAAGAATAATGTATGGCAGTAATGGCGTAAAGGTTTCCTGTAATAAGTCTTCAAAATAACAAATCATTTAAATTCACAAAACTTTTAACTGAAATATAAACTATAAATGTGAAAACTCAATCCAAAACATGTATAATTAAAGGTTTATTATGCAGAAAAGATCATTTTTTTAATACAAAGAGGAAATATGGTTAATTCACTGATCAAGGGTGAAACTGTGTATGATGATAGATGTCAACATTATCTTTATATCTTTCATTTCCTTGTTTACTAACAGAGAAACAGATGTAAGGCAATTATCACAGCTTAATAGATACATTTTTATGTTATGTTATGTTTGCTGTTTACAAAGTGCTGAAAATGTGGATTAATCACTGATCCTGATTTTGATAAGACCTAAGAAGGCTTGCCCCCCACCCCCACCTGCTCAGTCACCCACCTCCCCTCTCCATTATAAACCAACCCCCACCCAAGAATTACACAGGAAATCAGAAACAGTGTGGTAATAATGGAACATAGTGTTTAGAAACATTGTAGCAAGCAGAAAACAAATACAGCAAGGTACATATAAACTTGCTTGCATTGTCCTTGAATATATGCTTCCCTCAGTCACTTTTATCAGGTGAGTAATATTTAATCTCATGAATAACCATCATAATTCAATGGGAAACACAGTGCTCTTTCTAGGTTGTACTAATTCTGAAGTATCTTTAGACAACGTTGACTGTATCATAAATATGATGTACGTTTCTTAAATTATTAAATGATTGCATTTACTCCAGTGAATTTCTCACGCAATATGAATTAGTTGCATTGACGGAGAGTCTTTATTAATTGCAATAATATGATGCTTGTTTTTTTTATGTATTTTATCCTGAATTTGAAATTGCATTTCAGCTATTGGACTTTAGTAGTAGTATGTTCAATACAAAGTTGCACCAATATCTTCAGACATATATGCACATTACGGATAATATGTTCATACAGATAAACTCAGTACAAATAATAGATGAACAGTAGAATCACTGAAATATTGTCCTCAGTTTTCCTTTCCTAAGTGAAAAGTGTTTTTTTTTATAAACAATTGGCAGTTTTAATTGTGTTTTGTTCTAATAAAATTAGGTGATTTAAGAAATAAAGCAGCATAGTCTCTTCAGATACTGAACGGCTTTTCTTGCTGTGTAGGACATTGGGCAAGGCAATGCAGAGCTACACTAAACTTCTGAGTTAATATACTTAGGATTGTAGGACTTTCTAATGTCTGACATTGAGCAAAGGTTTTTTTGACAAATAAAATTAATAAATATATTAAATTATTAGATAATGTATTATTTCATTTAGCCAACTGTAAGTTGTATTTGTAATTTTTTATTTCAATATATTATACTTGCAAGTGATGAAAAATTAGACTAAGCCAGAAAATCTACACAGAAATGGGGGTTATTTCACATTACATGCTGTTTTTGAATTAATTTCCTTTTTAAACTACATAACTGCTTTTGACTAAACAGAAATGTAATTAATTAAATGGAACATACATTTTTGTAAAATTATAATAATAACAATAGTAATTTTTATTATTTATTATTATTATTATTATTATTATTATTACTTTAATTTATAGTGTCTCAACCTTAAGTGTTATTTTTAAAGTTTCTAGATTATAATTTATTTACTTCAGGTATTATTGCTGAGAGAAAAATTGACACTAAAACAATTTCAAAATTATTTTGAAACAAATAATGGTTAATTATGCTGGGCGTTTTATGTAATGGTAGGTGAGCAAACTCATAGACGGTTACTGAGGTTGTACTGCAAAGACTGTAGCAGGTTCATTACAGACTGCGCTCATTCTTTAAAGGTTTGCATAATCGGTTAAACTTCTAAGGAAACAAGCAGCAATGTAAACACTGGTGTAAATGCTAGTATGGATCTTTCAAAACATGTCCAAAAATTGCATCATGCAAAAATGCATATTTGCAGACAGCATAATTCAATGTGGTTTTATGGTGACTCTAAATGCATACCTTTTAGAAGAAGATTGTTAAAATTTAAATAAAGGAAAAAGTTTTTAAAACGCTTCAGGTAAATGCATAATAGCAAGGTTTATAAAATGTTATTTCATTGTTGTTTTGTTGATTGCCACTTAGCTGAGCATAAATTTTGTTTTTTTGAATATACCTTAGCATTTCTTTATTCATTAATTCATTAATCTCTTAAACTTAATCTAATCCCTAGAGCTACAGTAATTGTATTTACTAACTTTCAATAAGACAAGGATATTAAGTTGCATTAATTTTTGTTTTATATTTAGATGTTTTATGTTTTAAATTTATAGCATGGCAAACATCCCTCTCACATTTAAATTGTAAAGAAATGTATGATAATGTAAATATAATTGAAATTAACCTTTGTTGCGGTTTTCAGCATATCAAGGAAAAACTCATTTTACCACTGTCCTACTATATCTTAGTCAAGTTGTTTATGTGTAGCTTTTCAATATTATCATTACACTTCCATTTTAGATCGATCAATGTTATCTGATATGAACAATTTGCCTATTTATGCATTTTTAAAACAGTAATTAGTGGACTTTTATTTAAAACCATGAAAATACTACATAAAAGATAAAACACATTGTTTAAACTGTTAGTGGTTTAGAAAAAATTAAATTACTATTCCATACTGAACTTTTTGGCAATTTAATTATCTTTTGTAAGTAATACTTATCTCTATAAGACAACAGTCAATGGTAAACTTATTTTTTATTCAAAGTGTGCGCTGTGCTTAATTAAAATTCAAATCATACTGTGAAAATTACATATCTATGACTTTAATTCTTAAAACTTAGATTATTGAAAATATATAATATTATATACAATAATGTAATATATGGTATAATATTCAGTGAAATATAATGGAAAAAGTAATGCATTATATTAGACAAAGGTTAGCCCGAACCAGTCAGTTTTGCTGCAGTCAACTCATGAACATGAACAAGACACATTTCAAAGGAATATATACCTCATTTTAGCTGCAGAATAATTAGCCCCAAGAACAAGATGTAAAAAATATTTTGAACCTGTTTATGACTTTTACTCAGAAAAGTTTGAAAAAAAGCATTTTTGTCAGCCCTTACACTTTTGATGCTTGGATATGAATCAGGTGTGGCTGGGACATGTCTATTTCACAGTATCTATTATAAATCTACTTGATTAGCATGATACGATAAGTGCAGACAGAAAAAGTCCTGGTAATGAAATTGAAAATGATTTATTTGCACAATTTGACACCCCTGCCTGCTAAACAGTCACTGTTCCAGCTGCTACTTAAAGGTTGCTCACTCCCAGCCCACAAATGTATCCAGAGATCTCTAGCCTAAAATTTCAAGAAACAATAAATCTATGAAAAGTTTCTGATTATTGAAGAATCCATCTTCCAACTGCTTCTTCTGGTCAAGAGTGCAGGGGATGGAGCCTGTCCCAGGTAGCACAGGACATGATGCTTTGGTACCTGTACCCTGTATGGGATTATTAATAAATATCCAATATTAAATACTTAAGTCATCTAATGAACAGTTAGTAGTGTTATAGGAATGTGCATGTTAGCTGAATGCCATGGCGGAATATAAATTATAGAAAAGGCTGCATGATTTCTTGAAGAACAGGAGAGATTCTGGATACTACAATTTGGATTTAGGAGCCCATCTCTGCTCATTCAGTAATAATGTTTGTATCTTACAGTACACAAGTTTTTGAGGGTGGTAGATTGCACAGGAAACCCTGTTATTTAACACCTTACGGCGAAGTGAGAACACTGACAGCCAGCTGCCCCTGCCTTCTCTGATTTCACTGTTATCATTCACACAGATTTCTTAATCTTTCACATTATTTTAGAGAAGCAAAATTATAGACTAAGAAAAGTTTTTATAACAAAAGATATTGCCTCTTGTTTGTGTTAGGGTCATAATGCCAGTTTCCTTAGCAGGTAGTAGAAGTTGAAGTAGAGCAGAGATTTCCGCTATATAAATATTAAGGGCATGCATAGACATTTTGATTATTTTTCCATGTGATGTGAACATTTAAATCTTGTATGTAGACGAAAGATGGATAACTGACTGATAATTGCCTTATTCACAATGAGGAAAGCAAAGCTGAAATATTGATGTGATATGGCTTTGTGTAACAGATAATCTTTTATTTTATGTTTATAATCTCCAGCTCTCTTTTTTCTCTCTTCTTCTCTTTTTAACTGGTCAAAGGGCATAGTAATTTATGTTTACAGAACTTGAAATGTGGCTGCACTTGATCTTGTTATAAAAAGCAGAAAAATAAACTAAGGAAATGTAACAATTACAAAATAAATGTAAGAGCCAACCTTTCTATCACATTAACTGAAATTCTTAAACATATTATTAATGCTGAATTTTGATTCAGTAGAGTCTGTTTTCCAAATAGACTTATGCCCTTGCCCTGGTTTTTCATATTTGTATGACATACTCCAGTTAATGCTTATTATGCTTAACTTCTGGTCTTGTCTTAATCTACTGTATTTATAATAATCTAGTAATAGATCTAAACATGGGAGGTGTTCTTCTGGCCCAAGAAGTAGAACCGGTTTCTGGTTCTATGTTTATGCATTTGGCATCTTTTTTTTTTTACCTCCTGTCCGGACATGTAGAGCCCGTGACTATCCTCTTCAGCAGTGAGTCTCCATGAGATCTAGGGAACAGTCAATAAGTATACAAGATTACTTTGCTGGTTGTTCTGTTCTTATTATTCTGGTCATATTATTCTGTAATTTATACATTTCCGAAAAATGAATGTCATCAATATTAATCATTGTAATCATCATTGTCGGTATTTTAAACATTATAGAAGGTCAAGTTCTACAAGGTTTTTTCCTAAGGCTTATTATACACACAATGTAATGTTTCAGTCATATATTGCTAGTACTTTATAACCATAAAATACTAAAAATAAATATCAATAGAATATCTGATAGCATGATATGTTATTCATGCTGTCTGTCATCACTGTAAAATTATTTTAATACCAGAGGCCACACACACAGAGGTCAATTCAGTCTTTATTTGGAACATTATCCTCATGGATGTTAATCATCAGATTTCACCAGTTTAAATAAGGGTTAAATTTCACCAGTTTAAGTAAGCCAAGTGCATGTATTTTATACTCCGTAGTGTGATTTGATATGTGTACAGTACCAGTCAAAAGTTTTTGCACACACTGAGATTTTTTACTTTTGCTTGTTGCTTACTTAACATTTGCTAAAAATACATTCAGTATTCTTTGCTAACATATAAATTTACAGTATGTTTACCATCTGAGTGTCTTTATTAGCAAGAAAATGATATATCTTTGATTCATCAAAGTAACTTCATGTTACTTTCTACAAGGGATATTACATACTACTCTGTTTCATGGGAAGAAACCATTAACTAGTGTATTTAAAGTTAAAGGACAGCCTAGAATTTGACTATGCCATCACCGCACAACCAGTTAATACTATGTGAGACATGCACTGTTACATAGTCTTTCCATGTTATTAAGGTTTTATTTGACTTATCTTTTAATTTAGTTATTCACTCAACTTTCCAATGCTTAAAAAGAATTTTTAAAATCTGCAGTTTATGAAATAAATGGGAAAAGTGGTAAAAACCTGTGGTGTGCAAAAACTTCTCACTGATATTTTATGCCAGTGATAAACGGTAAAATATATCTGGACCAAATCGACATATTCAGAATGGTCACTATAATCACAATCATTATATACCCAGATAATCTCTTGTTCCATTTCCAACTCTCACAAGTTCTAACTCTTGTGAGCTACCATCTTAAGTCATCCCACCTTTCATTGCAGAACATGGAGAATTAGGAAGAACAGTTGTTCAGAGGTACCTGTTGCATTCCTTACCTCATAAAGAGCTGAGCTGGTCTCCATGGAGACTCAAAGACTGCTCAGACTCTGCTTGAAAGCTCATATTTACTTTTCTAACAGGGTGATTATCATTGTCATCTTTCAGTTTATGACCATCTCCACCATATTAAATACACAATGCTGCATTCATATACAAATCACTGAAGAAATGACCCTGAATTTTGATTTGATTTGAAGTCTTAAAGCCACCACATTCATTTTCTTTTTTCTTTAAAAAAAATAAGGGATGTGGCAGCTGGAGGGTTGTAGACTATCACAAACATGTTCTTCAGACACATGCTTTATGCCTGTTCTCTTGTTTTACTTCTTTATTATAAGTGTATTTCTGCTCTTCATTCATATCCCACCTTGAATCTTAAATGAATGGCCACAGTATGTTTTCTGGAGCACAATAAACAAGAAAAACAGAAGGGTGAAAAGGTGTTTGTGAAAGGCAGAAAAGAGACAGCAGAGCACTATTTTTCTTATGAGTGGACATCCACTAATTTATGTTATATACAGAAACCTAAATAATCTGAACACCTGAGCTGAATGTGTTTTATTTAGATTTATTTACATATTTTTTTTATTTAGGCAGACCACATAAAATAACTGAAAACTTGCTGAAATTAAGGTTTAGTGTGTTCATCATACTTTGGTGTCACTTTACAAAGGTTAGTGGCAGAGGGTTATTTAGTTAGAAGGAAATTTGCAAGGTGTGGTTTATTGTGCAGTGTTTCATCTATTCATTTTTCCTTTTGTCGGTCATTTGAATTTTTTTTTTTATTATTATTTCTGCTACATAGGGAAAAAGGAATAAAATTAGCACAGGGACTATTCTGGGGCTGTCCCCAAAAGTGATTAGGAAAAAAGATAACCAATCTATTATTATCACCTGAACCAATGTTTCCAATGTAAACTTTTGTGTTTGTGTGTTACTAGCCACATAAACAACACAGATTTTTTCCTTTATTGATTCATGTAGTATTTTTATGCCAGGGCAAAAATTATATTTATTAACAACTGAATGGCTTTCCTTTTTTGAACTAGCCCATACTTATTTGCTTAGGAAGTTTTTTTAACTAAAGGTTGTGCATTCATCTGAAAAATCATTTTTGTCTTAGCATGGTGACAGCAGAAAAATTCTAAATATATATATAGTGTGTGTGTGTGTGTGTGTGTGTGTGTGTGTGTATATATATGAAAAATGGAAGTTTGAAATGTATAGGAGCAGCACATATAAGTGTATATGTTTTGCTCTTTAATCAAGGGAGTTGAAATCAGTAGACAACAGTCTATATCAGTCTTCCTTGTCAACTCTGTATTTCCTGGCATGCAATTGTGTCCCCTTTTTGATTATATAGTTACATAAACAACTTGTAAACACAGAATACACTAATGTTTAGTTGGTGAGTTGTTTGAGTGGTGCCTGTTCATTTCATGCAAATGGTTCTCTGTTTTCTTTGGGGCTACTCTTCATTACCTTATTCCCATACTATGCATATTTTTTAGGCAAGACATTTCTAGCCGACCATGATGCAAATTCTGAATCCCCCCATCTCCCTGACGTATAATATACCAAGGGGGGGCCCTCTACAATGTAAAAGAGACACCTGGGGGTATACCCCCCCCACCAATCGGCATACTATAATGAAGGGACTCTATCCCCCACCACTTTTTTTGGCAAAATATACAGTTGTCATTTTGTAGCTTTTCAGAGTATTAACTTTATAAAAGTATCTATCACTGTAAAAACGGATTGAGACCATTTTCAAGAGATCTTGATATTGCCTTGTACTACAAGCTCTGTTTTGGGTAAGAGGTAGATAAAATGAAATCACTGATTAATAGAATGCACTGCCATTTTGAACAAAATAAATAATGAACTTTATAGGTTCGTTCAGATTCTTGTGGCGATCCCAACTGGATATTGTCTCTTTAGATGTATGTAGTAGTGATGAAGCTATAGTTTGGCATCTGGTCAGATTCACCTAGTTTGGTACAGACTAATACACCATATAAGGGAAGTATTAGACATTTTTATGCTTGAATGATTTTGGATTTATAAGTAGTGTACCCCAGGGTTTTATGTCTGGACAGCGCATGTGCAAGGAAATTCAACAGGTCGCAGCACTAACTTTCACAGAGCAAAGGTCAACCAAGAAAGAGAAGAAGAAGATCAGGAAGAAAAATAGTTGTTATAGCAGTTATAGTGAGCAGTTGTATGAGAAGGTGCATCGGTACCCACATATATAATTGTCCATTTTCATACTGTCCAGACAGATTTTGAGACTGAGATGATATCATTCATGAAGCTGTGGACGGGGGTTGGCGTAAGGGTGTTGCAAGGATTCCAAAATATGGCGGTATGCCATATTACTTTAATACCACCCACCCAAGCCTATTAGCAACTTTAAATCTGTTCATAAAACGTTTAGCTGTTTCATGACACTGCTTGTATTTGTGTTTGTTGCAATACATCTGATGGATGTGACCATCAACATCCATGGAAATGTGTAGTACACATGGACAGTAAACTCATGCAGATATGGGAAATATGAATTGGCCTTTAGTTTCGCCATCTATTAATGATATTCCCACCTTTGATTTAGCTATATCTGTGAACCCTCAAATTCCAGACAGTCTCAGTAGGATGTGTTAGTCTGCAGGGAGTTTGTAAAGGGCTATTCTCACAGGCATGGCAGGCCTCCCAAGAGGCACAGCCTCTGATAACAATCAGAAGTGGTCTAGCGACACAGGAAAGGGTGGTACAGCCCTGCTCCCGGGTCCCCACAGACTTTGCAACTGAGATTAAAGACTGACAGTGGTTGCTATAACTTAACTTAAAAATGTTGTTAGTTCTCATTGCGGGCTAATTTTGCTTGGGCTGTCTGGTGATCATAACCACTTTCGTCTGCCTCACTCTGGAACACACTGATGGACAGTTAGGCTGGCTTCTGAAATTGAGCTGAATGGATGTATGAATTTATGTAAGTTTTATGCATAGTTAATTAAAAATGTAATTACATTTTCCTGCTAGATTCAAATATTGTTCAATATGATCAAATTTTATTTAATGATTAGGATGATGCTGTTTGTACATTTTGCTCTGCTGTTTTTTTCTTCTCCCCTTTTCACATTCCACTTGTATTGTTGCCCTTCTGAGTTTCCTGGTGTTTAATGCTTTTGTCCATCTTGTGGCTATTGATCACACTTCCTCTGTTGGATTTCCATGACAATTATATATGCTGCGTTTTATTCTGTAGTCTTTACCCATAAAAAAAAACAGGAATATTGATTCATACGTTTTTTTCCCCCATTGATAATTAATTTTAGGTTTTCATAGGGAGGTGTTTTATACCCAACAAGGTCCAGCATGCTAGATCTGAGGCACCTGATCACTAAGCTCTGTGACAGAATTTACTCTTTATTAAATGTGGCCAGGCTGAGTCTGCGCAGACAATGCATTGCTGTTTTCCATGCAAAACAGGCAACTGATGGGTTTCATAAACAAACTGTGGTCTATATGCAGGGATAGTGAGTGCTTCAAGGTTCATCAGATCTGATAGAGACAGCAGTGTATTTGGGGAGGACTCTGTTGCCTTATCACTTTTCACACAGCAGAACTTCTGCCAAATAGTTTGTTTTCATTTCTAGATAATTGTAAGAATATTACATTACAGGTACATTACTTTTTAAGCCTGTGTCAATGTTTTGCCTCAGTTTCTTTTCCCTTTAAATCAGAACGGTGAAGAAATAAAAGATAATTCTACATAAATTACATGTTTTTTTTTCGCATGTTCACTTGCTGAAAAATATCTATATGACTCCTAACTCCTAGGAAACTAAAAAGGTGACACATTTTGGGCAGCCTTTGTCAAGTCAGCAGTATTAGCCTGGCCTGCCGAATAAGGTACTCCAGCAGGAGCCAATTGTCATCCACTTGTCAACAGGATGATATTGGTGGCATTTGTAAAACATGCATTTCTTTGGCTTGACAGGAGATCTTTGGTTTTCACTGCAGGATGTGTGAGCCCAGCCCCTCAGCACTGCATCTCCAGGCCAGCAATGATGTAACCATGGTGGGCATGGGTGTGAAGGTGGAAGAGGAAGGCCCAGGTGATATCAGCAGTGGAGAGGTTGGCAGGGAGCTCCAGAGAGCTTCACCCTGCAGCTGGCTGACACGCCCACTGGCAGAGCAGGCAGATTTTCAGCTGAGGATGTCACACTCGCCCTTGGTAAAAGAAGCAATGTCATTATTCATTTACTAATTCAGATTTCACTTTAAAATGAAGGACTAGTTTATATAGAGATAGATATGTTGTCTTTTTAAAATGTATTTTTTGTGAACGTAGAGTTGTTTGTGTTGTTTCAAAGGCCATCACTGGGATTGTCATGAAACCACAGGGGACGTCACTGGGCACATCCCCGCGAGGGGACGGCTCTCCCAAAAAAGAACGGACACAGGGACACAGCCCTCCAGGCCAAGATGGAGGCATTCGGAGTTTTGACAAATTGGACCTCCAGCATAGCGTTAGTGAGGGTGAGCCATTGACATTCCATGCACTGTTCATGCTACATGTACCATACAAGGACCTTCTCCACTCTTGGGCAAAAAAATTAACCAAACCTTAGTGCCTCAACATTAAACTTTGGCCTACTTTTTTGCCCAGGAATGCATAAACACACACACACACACACACACCACATACACACCACATGCAGTCACATATTTTTATAAAATTCAGTTTCCAAAGAAATGGTCCCCGCCGCATTGTCAAAATAACAGGTTTTTATCACACTGTGGGGACATGTGGTCCCCATGGTGTAATATATACATAACACACACAGGATTTGTTTATTGTGTTTTTGCTCTGATATGGAGATAAGTTTCATGAAAAAAGACATTTTTCTTTTTGATATAATTTTGTCTGAGATTTTTCTCTTTTGACCAGTTTGACCTTTACCCTAATTCCTGTCAATTTTATGTGATTTTATTTTCATTCTTTTGCTGCATGTGGATGCACAGTAATGCCCACGATTGAAAAACTTCTGAATTCAGACTTGAGAGAGAAATTTTTGGTCAAGAATGCCCATGGTAGCACAAGTTTGAAAGGTGAGAGGCCACCACACTCCTCAAATATGCACCAAGGTCCTCCTGGAACACAGGGTACACTGAAAGTATTTGTCTGTTCTGTCTGATTCTCTGTATGTCAGCTAATTTTTCAGGCTGATTGTTATCTGATCTTTAACTAAATATGAATGTTAGATAAAGGAACCTGAGTGAGTAAATATCACAAAAATGTTAATTTTCCATAAGAAGTCATTCAACAGCTAATATTTCCATGTAACTAGTTATGCTGACTGTAGGGATTCACTGCATCTGTATTCATCAATCAGTCTGCCTCATAGCCAGACAAGTGGCATTTGTAGGTTAATAAAAAAGGCCTGCTTGTTTTAGGTGTTGCTAAAATATCTCAATAGAATGTGTGTTTGCATTTTGACAGTACACCATTCTCATGCTGATAGAACAACTTTCTGCTCAGGGCATTGGCCAGATATTTTCCTGCAAAATTAATAATTCTAATCAAGGTTCAAGGTTACTTTATTGTCATCAGCAGCTTCATACATATACAAAGAGTGATGAAACAACATTTCTCCATGGCCCCGGTGCAACATGTAGTACACTTAACATTACAGTAACAGGGCGTGCAAGGTGAAAACAGGCAGTAAATAAATAGTGCAGAGATAATAAATAAGTAGTGCCGAGATAATAAATAAGTAGTGCCGAGATAATAAATAAATAGAGGAGAGATGTAAACTTCGTAAGTAAAGTGCAGTTGCAATTTAGAGGTAGATTTTATATGCTGTTTAGAGGAATTTGAAGAAAGTCAGTCCTCATATTAGTGTGTGTTCAGAGTTCTGATGGCTTGTGGTATGAAGCTGTTGCACAGCCTGGTAGAGGCAGAGCAGAAGCTTCGACATCTTTTTCCGGACAGTAGGAGGGAAAAGAGTCCGTGTAGTGGGTGGGAAGGGTCCTTTACGATGTTTTAGGCTCTGTTGTAGCAGCGGGTCTGGAAAATGTCTTTTAGCGGGGGTAGGGGCACACCGATGATCTTCTCAGCTGCTCTCACTATCTGTTGAAGCGTGTTACGGTTCAAGACGTTACAGTTCCCGTAACAGACAGTGATGCAGCTACGGAGTAGGCTTTCGATGGTGCTGGTGTAGAATGTGGTGAGGATCTGTCGGGGGAAGCAATCATATCAAGTTATCCAGGTTCTAATAATGCAGCAGAGCATCCTCAAACCATGCTTCATTATTGCCATGAGGTTCTTACTGTATTTGGTCTTGCAGAGACATTACAGGAGTATTATACTTCCTTGAATGCTCTTTATTAGCATGACCTTGGCATCATTTGTATTATTTTGTCTTTGCTACCATGATCCCAACTATGCTTTTCTGTGGGAAGGTACTCCAGAGAGTCTAGCAGAGAAGGAGCTGCAGCTGCTGGTGATGATCAACCAGCTGACAAGCCTGCGGGACCAGCTACTAGGTGCTCACTCTGAACAAAGGAACATGGCGGCCCTGCTCCTCGAAAAGCAGCAACAGCAGATGGAGCTGGCCAGGCAGCAGCAGGAGCAGGTGAGTTTACCTGATAGCTACTGGCCTAACCCTGAAAGACCTAGGTGACCTTTATGCTTAATTTTGGACAATCTTGAAAGTGATTTATTCAGCTCTGTCTGTGCTATTGGGGCAAATAAGTTTAACCTAAAGCTTTATTTCTGTCACAGATTGCCAAGCAGCAGCAGCAGCTTATCCAGCAGCAACACAAGATCAATCTCTTGCAGCAGCAGATTCAAGTAAGATGTTTTAAAATGTTAAATGTTTTGCTTATCTTTTATCTATAGCACTTTACAAAGTATACTATACATTTACATATACTATACATAGAATCAGTTATGCTACCACGTGTGTTATCACACCGCAAATCAGTTCTAACACAATTAATATATTAGTAACCACGTCCAATACAATGCAGAATCGCATTTGTATTTGCACAATTTTCAGCCACAGAGAAAAGCAATACGCGAACTGCAACATATGGTCTTGGCGAGAAACACTACTTGAACGCAAAAACAGCTATCCAAGTGAACTATAATGATGTCCGATTCATGACAAGTCATTCTTTAGAACCAGTTTTTCTGAGTGTAAAGCTCAAACTGGTTTTCAAATCTAAAAGAACCAAACTTTTTTTACATTCACATACTGCAAAGGTCAAAATCTTAGATTCTAAAAATCTAAAAATGATCATAGGAACACACCTAGCAACCTTTTTTGATTCACTTGCATTTAGTTTTCATAGACAGTGGACATGTTGCTTTTAGTGCTACTTTGCCTCTACCGCCTGTGGCTCACTACTCCCGGCTCTCGACACGTCAGCGAATTTAGCATGCTCAATTGAAACAATTATTAGGCAATTCTCATGAGACCCAGAGGAGATGTTTATGATTTAATTTATTAAAGTATCATTATTATTTCTTATTTAAAATGCATATAATTACATAATTGGCGATTGGTATCATTGTTTTTATTATTTAATTAATTTAATTTGGTGTAAGATACTAAGTCTAGGAGTCATATTCCCTTAACCCTGTTTTTCCCATGAAATATGTGTATTTTAGTACATGATTTTAATGAATGAGAGGTTTTTCAGGAGCGCTTTAGTTGCATTGCAGCAGGACTAACGATATACTCTGTACTTTTCCCATTTTCCCATTCATATTGGCAGGTATTTAGTGTGGGTTTACTGGCTTGTGAGTATAATAGCAGTTCCATTCTTTGGAGTTTTAGTCCCAGTTCCACCTATAGAAGAGAGCTATGAAATGTGCTATACTTATACCTTATGCAAGCAGAGGCTACTGAACAATTGCTTACTAATGGGAAAAACTACTGTGGTCTGATAAATCCATGAACCTGGCCACTTTGTCTGGACTGAGGCAGTTAGATCCACACTCCACCATTGACAGCATCATGACATTTTTAATGCTCTTCATGTTATGAATACAAGGGGCCTTAAATTATTCCTTTAATGGTATAACAACTCACAAGGACTTTTGTATTCCTGTGCTGTCTGGCTTGGCCCTTTGGGTCATGTTGTGTGACCATGGACCATCCTGCTTGTCTGCCCTCTTATAGCAGGTGAACATGCCTTATGTGATGATCCCTGCCTTTCACCATAACTCGCAGCCCCTGTCAGTCACCTCAGAGCCTCAGATGGGCCTTCCCCTGCAACCCATTCCCTGTAAACCAGGCAAGTAGTCCTCTGTATTCTTCATATTACACACACACACAATTAATTAATTCATTCATTTATTCATTCATTCATTTATATTGTGGGACCTGAAAAGGTAGTCTTTTGTCAAATGCACAAATCCCAATGAAAAATTTGCCTCCTCCAGACAATGCTCCTCCCTTTTCTAAATTAACCATAAAGGTTTTCTTGTACTTTATCATTATGATGAAAACAAAGTTTACTTAAAACATGCACATCCTCCATGGTGCTCACTGTTAAAGTTACCTAGAGCCTGTTATTTAGGTTTAAACAGCAGTTGTGTATTTTGGTTATACTGTTGTTGAAGTGCAAAATTATTGTTACTGGGTTGTTCGTTGTAACCAATTGTCATGATGATTAGATCAGGCTGGCAAATTGTTTGATATTAAATAACAGATGTTAGCACAGTTCCTGTAGAACGTCATGAAAATCTCCATTAGTTTATATATAGGAGTGCGTGCGTGCGTGTGTGATTTACTTTTCAATTGTTTTACTATATTGAAATCCCAGAGATATTTGTCGTCACGAACTAAAACTAAAAAAACTGAGAATTTTTGGATATTTTCAAAAATCTCTTGATTTGAAAATTCCTTCATAATCTAGTATGTGATGCAAACAGATTCAGAAGTCAAACTAGTGTTGGGTGGTATACCCGTTCATACCGAAAACCGTTTTTTATTATTGTTATGAATTTTTCTTATACCGCAATACCGGTTTAAATAGCCTACACAAGATTCAGAAAGTGGCGCAGCTGGAAACTGTTTAAGGGGGGACCTTTTTCACTGCTGCACCACTAAAAATGTACCGCGAAAGATCAGAAACGGAAGATATAGCTGACGCTGGAGTTGAAAATAATGAGACACTGGGGTTGTCAAAAAATCAATTCTCAAGATACTAATAGATATTAAAAATTAGAATCTGATTAGATACTCTTTCACCATTATTGGTACCAATAGTACGGTTTTCGCCTCATTCGGCACACTTCACACGGCACCACTGCAGCACAGGCGTGTGTGTACGCTCGCACACGCACACACTTGCGCAACCCCTCCCCTCTCTCAATAGCTGCCAATCACATTCGCGCTGGTTAACACACACGTACCGAGTTGGCCGAACATGGCATATGCTGCAGTTGAAGGTACTTTGCAAGCTGCTTCAGTAAAAAAAAAAAAAAAAAAAAAAAAAAGTGCTGTTTGGAAGTATTTTGCAGACAAGCATGGAAAGGCTAAGGATGTCGATAAGCCTCTATACAAACAGTGCTACAATGTTGTGGTGACAATGTCAAGTAGCATGTCAAACTTGGCGAAGCATCTTAAAGACCGACATCCCAGTCTTTATGAGAAATTTCGCGAGGTCAGTAAAGCTTGCTTTCCAGCAACACTGAACTATCAAACACTTATCAAAAACGTTAACTTAATGTTAACACCTTAGCATTAGCCGTTTATCTATAAGCAGTTAGCCAACAAACACGTTAGCCATATGTTATCATTAAGGTAGCGGATATGTGCAATGGCTAATAATAAAATAATATAGTTAATGTGGGAACAATGCAAAAATGTAAAACAAAAATGTGTCCTGTAAAATCCTGTAAAATGTGGTCATACTTTAAGAAAAATACCGTTGTATACAGTGAAACCGATATATCTTTGAAAAATACCGTGATATAAATTTTTGGTCATACCGCCCAGCTCTAAGTCAAACTAGTTTAACACACAATTAAAGGACTGAGTCAATTTCATTATTTGTTAGATATTTTTCTCCTTCTCAAAAATTCATTGGAAGCAGAATTGCATATTTTTAAAGAAACAGTGGAGGCTGTCGGTGTCCAGCAATTCCACTTAATTTTAGAGGAAGAGCATTTTACCTGAAGGCACTGATTAGGTAAGTCACCCTGAATGTGTTTCATGATATCCTTTTCCAGCAGAGTTGTCATTACAGGAAAAAATGCAGTTCTTCATTAGTGTGTGATGCTTTTAAATTTTCTCTGCATTTTTCAGTTGACTATCCAATGCAGTTTCTTCCTAACCCGCACTCTGCTCCTGCAAAGCGGTCCAGTGGTGCAGTGCACAAACAGGTATTATTATAAATTATAATCAGAAATTATAGCGGGATGTGGCTCTGGGTTTCTGATATTTTGTGCAATATATGTGCAGTTTGGGAAGAACTATATACTTGGGATCATCAACCTGTCCCAACATGGATAAATGTGTCCATGGCAAGCTTGTCTGTGTCTGTGGTAAAAAACAATAAAAAACACTAGGTAGGACATTTATAAACACCATATACATGGTAAAAATGTTATTTTGAACACAGTGTCATAGTGTTAACACCTAACACCAGAATGTATTTGAATGCTTTGTTACCTGACTGTTGGAGTGGTGGCACTGAGACTAGGGACCTGTGCCAACAATCGGAAGGTTGCTGGTTCAAATCCCGTGAATGCCCGGAGTGATTCTACCCCGTTGGGCCCTTGAACAAGGCCCTTAACCTGAAATTGCTTCATCCTGGGTATGAAGTTAATCTACATCTAGCCCTATAAGGAGGTCCTCCAACTTACAGGGAAAAACTTGGTGGCCACCAGAAAAAAAAAAACTCACACTAATGTGGTGCCGAGGTATCACCCTCCACATGGCTGCACTCAGGTTCACATCCCTGAGGTGGTTTGTCGTGTGGTGGGTGCGGCAACACACTGTAATTAGTGCATGCTCCTTACCTCCTCCTCCTTTGAATGAATGCTATGAATTAGCATTTTTATGATACTTAAAAGATGCCCAAATATACCACCAATTAGTTTTACTTGAAAACTCAAATATCAAGGGCCCAACAGCAATATTAATCTGTCAGCCACAGGATTCAAACCAGTGACTCCCATACACACACACAGAGTGCTAAGCCACAGAGCCAACCTTTTATTAAATTGCTGCTTTATAGATTTGTTTATGCAAATAACTATCAATTAATAATAGAATACTGCCAGATGAATCATTGGGCTTAATAGCTTAGAAAAAATTTATATTTAATGTAAAAGAGGGGGATTTTGTATTGCAGCCTTGCTTTCAGTAAAAATGTTGCATATTATCCTACACAAGCATACAATAACCATACGGATTGTTTTATATTTGGTAACATTTATATACAAGAATTTTGGGTAGTGACAGGATCTGAGAACGTGACAGGAGAGAGTGGTTGATCTTGAATGTGACATGAATTGATGCATCCTCAGTTTGGTTTAAAGGAAGCTAATCAGCCACTCAACTTGACCTCCAAGCCAAAAGGACTCGATATGGGCAAGACAACTAGTGGGCAAACCCTGGAAATGGCCTCCATACCCCTGCAGAGCAGCTTTGGACCTCGTGACCTACAGCTCAGCCCCCCTCGATCTGGACTCAGCCTAAGTTAGTGTCGGCACCTCTCATTTGACCCAGTACCTCCTGAGTTTCTTTACTTTTTAATTTGATTTAGAAGTAATGTTCCATTATGCTATATTGATTTATTTTTTATGCTGTACCGTTTCTTAAAATACAGCATTGAAAAGGGACAGAGAATAAAATTTATCTCACGCTGCATACACAATTGCTTATCGTTGCTTGACACTTTCATTAATTCATCAATTTTAATTCCGCTATTAGAGCGGCAAGTTGTTGTTGATGGACCACTGCCTACTGCCTGAAATGTGAATTTGTCATGCAGGCTTCTTGGGCGAGGGAGACGTAGTGAGCCAGACTCTACATGATGCTCAGCAGCTTCTGAGGGGCCATGTGGCTTTAGGGAGAGACACTGATAATGGCAGAAAGGTGAGTTGGTTATTGGTAGGCTCTTCTAACTCCCTGCCCACAACAACAGAGCTCTGCCTGACAGTAAGACCACCATAAGTATCACATTGATTTCATCATAGAAATACAAATGTAACCTGTGAGCTGATCATAGAACCTGAAGTCAGTATATATCACTGTCAGGTGAAGCATTTCATTTTCATATGGCCTCGTCTAAAGAACAGACTGACTCTAGTGTTCTATTATCAAAGTATACTGTAATGTATAAAATAATGTTTGTGTTTTTTGTCCATGCATTACTTCCTTCTCTTGTCCTGCTTTTATCTTTTCTGACCATTAGTACAAATATTGAAAAAACTGTAAAGTACAGGTTTCTCTTGCTATTCTCTTTACCCGCTGAATAGGATGAGAAATAATCAATTTCAATTAAACGACTATAGTGGTTCTGTTGACACCTACACTATATACTTTTTTTTCCCCATTGCCTTTTGGAAATGGCATTTTGGTGTCCCTGTGCTGCATATGCTACAGATTTCTCGAGGTGTACAGTTGACACATGAAGAGAGAAAGGAAGATGACCAGATTCACCAACCCAAAGAGGACCATCCCAGCAGTGATTCAGAGGGTAAGATCTGAACATTGTGCATACAGAGAAACAATTTTGGATGATGAATATTATTTAAAGAAAAATAACATGAAGATCTAAATCAACTACAATGTTGAGATAAAAGAAGTATAGGAAATTTTAGAAATATTAGTAGTTTTCCTAATATATAGCACTAATGAACCATGAGCTAAAAATCTGGACTGTTAGTACTTATCTGAATAGTGAATTGAAAGTGTTGTGCCTGTGCCAGGATACAAATGAGATTGTGTGGTAGGGGCCGTGTCTGCTCCAGGAGTCAGTGGCTTTGCTGAGGTCCACACGCCCTCCTCAGGACACATCAAAAGACCTATGAATGCCTTCATGGTTTGGGCGAAGGATGAGCGCCGCCGCATCCTGCAGGCTTTTCCAGATATGCACAACTCCAGCATTAGCAAGATCTTGGGTATGTTGGTAGCCTGATTCTAACTGGACTTCTGCCTAGTTCCTCTTCTGCAGCTCTGGCAAAATGGCACAAATTACAAAAATCAGCATTAGTTACATGTTCAATGATTTTTTTTTATTTGTTAAGGATACTTTCATGTTTAGGTAGGGTTTTTAGTTTTTTCTCCTGGTCCTTTGCTTCCATGCTGACCTATCTTTCCTATACACCGCTGTGCTTCCCATAACACAGGCTTCATATGCCTTGTTCTCTGCTCCTTTCTCGCTTTTGGTTCCTGTCTCTTTGTTTTTGTTGTTAAGCTTACACAGGCCATTCTGAATGTCACTTCAGGCCCAATTGTCAATACAGCCCTATTCTGAGTGTAACACCTGCTGCTATTGTGGGCACAGTAGGGCATGCTGGAGCATGATCCTCCACCTGCTTCCCTGTGGCAGGCAAACTGCCAAGATCAGTTATATTCAAACTAAGGCAGAATATGACATTTTTATGCATCTCTACCATACATATCTATGTTATCTATCTCTATCATAATGTTCAATTTATTTTAAATAAAACCAAATATTTGTTCCAGATTTGTAAGCATGTGTTTCACATACTCAGCCTAGCCCGACAGTGAATTAAGAATTTCAGTCACTGAGATTAAGGGCTGTGCAAAGACAATCACTGGATATTTGTCTGTGGAGTCAATTATAATGTAAAACTGGGTTCTCAAAGATAGCACATCTGCCCAGACAGTAGTGTATGTGTAGAATAAAGGTGCATCGCTTGCTCCTCTGAAGAGGCAAGAAACCTGTGCTGCTGCTAGCTAAAATTTCCAGGTCATCTTAAACTTTTGCTTCTCTGTAATGAGGACAGTGAGCTTCCTGTAACTGGTAGAATTGTAGAGTAAACTCCTTGTAGAATACTTCAAATTTAAATACTGGTCCACAGATCCACTGTCCCAGGCTGCTCGACTACCAAACACTGGCCTCTGCCACTCTTAAACTGGCTCTGCTAAATGGACTGACTCCCTGCTCAGCACACTGAAACTAAAGTCCATTTTGTCTGTTCGTTGCACATTCCATTCATCTGTTTATTCAGCCCATTTGCATGTTTCACATCTGATCATCGGTTTAATCGTGTATTTTTTTATGCTGTATCTTGTATACTTGTCTAGATTTCACTGTCATTTGTCTTAGTATGTCTTATGTTTATATACCTTACATAGAGGGCTGAGTTTTAGCACAGATAGCCTGATCTTATTCGATTCCGATTCCCAAGCTAATGCTTCGATTCAATTTGATTTGATTTGATCAATAGGAATGAGGTATGAAATACTATATAGCAGCTTTCCATATTTGGAGAAATGTATAAAAATCACTAAATTAAACAATTTTACAAATGCAGGGTCATTGGAAACAAACTCTGAAAACCAATAAGGAAAGGTCAAAGCCTTGCATACCAATGGGTATAGCTCTTTAAAAGCAGAACCAACCTCTCTTTCAAAACACAAAAAATGATTTCTGACTGAAAAGAATGGCTTAAAATAAAAATATTAAAGTCTGAAACTCACATGTCTTGTTTCAGAAAGATTTTAACTTGAAGAAATGTGCTAAAGTATAAATTAAAACATTTTTATTTGAAGAATGTATGGGTATTGCTTACAACAGGGAATTGGCCCTGACCTCATAATTTCATTTGATTTAGATTCTCAAGTGCCTGATTTTGATTCGGTTTCAATTTTATTAGATTTAAGACGTTTAAGACACTAATGTGCGATCAAACCAGATATGTTGTAAAAACAACGACAACAGGCACACCACGGTAGCATTAACGTTGCAGAACAAAGCAACATACCATTACAAGACAAAAATAAGATAACGAAAAGCAATATGTAATATTTCAGATTCAGAATACTTTATCCCCAAGGGGATATTTTTGCATTGCATAAATGACATTAACACAAAGACACAAGATGGGCAATAAGGTAGACATAACACAGAATTACAAATTTGAAAAACTTGAACTTGAAAAAGCTATCAATTGCAAACTACTATACTAGATTAACAAAAAAACTGAGATGTATCTTTAGTGTACAAAATAAATGTACATGTTATAATAAGCATGAAATTTATTCTTGTACTTACCCTGAATACACTAAAATATTTTGTCCACACATTTCTCTCTACAATTCTTGTACCCAGCCAGAAATAAACTATACCTCCACACTTCTAATCACTTTCATTTGCTTCTGTGTTACCCACCACATTTGAAAAAACAGATAATTAACAATATTCTTGTAACTGACATCAGGTCACATTCAATAACATCCATTTTCTCTTTACGTTGTTTGCTTTTTTTGTTTTATTTAATAATGTTATTTTGCATCAACATAAGCAGTGTACTGAATATGATAGTTGTGAGAATAAAGCCATACTTGACTTGCTCTCATTCACATGCTCAGTGTACTCCATTGTCAAGACTGATGATTCACCAAGATGGTGACACAAGGAGAATTTACTCAATACTATTGTAACCCTCCTATAGGTGAGAGTGAAAATAGCGTCAACAGGACTGATAAAAGAAAAATTGAGTGAAAATATTTTCAAAGTCACAAGGAAAAGGCTTAAATTCACAAAATCCCAAAACTAATCTAGTTATTCAATACTGAATAGTCAAAATCAGGATCACAATTAATCATAAAATCAATTTTTCCGCACCCCTGCTTACGTATCTATATGCTATTTTATTACTTTTGTTGCACTGTGACCAGTAAGTAATGATGCTTAATCTTGGTTTAATACCCATGCATCATAGAGCTGATATGATACTTTAGTTTGACTTTTATTCACACATTTATTTGTTGAGTTTTTTTTTAAACAACAATTTGCAGCAAGTAATGCTTATTTTAAAATTAGGCATATAAAAGTGGATGAGTTTCAAAGATAGTGACTTTAGTCTGTGCGAATGACCACCAAGCTGAAACAACCTGCAACCCTCAGGCTCACGCTGGAAGGCTATGTCCAACCAGGAGAAGCAGCCTTATTACGAGGAGCAAGCCCGGCTCAGCCGCCAGCATCTGGAGCGTTACCCCGACTACAAGTATAAGCCTCGTCCAAAGCGCACCTGCATAGTGGAGGGCCGGAGGCTGCGTGTGGGCGAGTACAAAGCCATGATGAAGAGTCGTCGTCAAGAACAGCGTGGCACCTACACAGCCAGGTGAGGCTTCTTTTCCTATCTGCAACATGTGGAAAATAAACATACAAAACAAATCATTACATGGGACAGTATCACTACACTTATTTATGTGTATGCATAGTCTGAACTAGAGCTGTATCAATAATGCAATTAATCATTATATTTCAACTGTTTGTCATGTTTTTTCATTGATATTTTGAGCCTTTGCATCGGTTTATTAATTTATTGCAGTACCACTGAACCTACCAAGTCAAATCTTTTTCAATATTTGCTGAATTCTTTGTGTTTTTCCCCCACATTTGCTGTTTTAGAAACAGATATGCGCACTTTACGTATGCACAAAGAAATGCATAGTTTATACAACTGAGTGAAAACTTTATTTGATACTGACTCATCCTTGGTAGTTATAGGTATTGTTTTTAAGTAAATTTGGCCTATTTAAAATTTTAGTAGTTCTATTGTTTCAACATTTGAGTATTACCCATCAAGATGCAATGGTAATATTGTGATGTATCGTGATGAGTTGTGATCATGGGCTCCTTGGCAACATCTAGCCCTGGTCTGAACCTGTACCCAAAAAGTAACACTAAAAGGAATTATCATTTTATTTTCTAATTAATTTTTCAAATATTTTATGAGCATGTTCTTCAGTCTTCAGCTAATTTTAATTTGTCATTTAACAAATAAGTTTAAGCAATATACACTTTTTTTGTGAATTAAAAACCATTATGAATCTACACTATGTGGACAAAAGTATTGGGACACACCTATTAATCATTGAATTCGGGTGTTTCATTCAGACCAATTTCCACAGGTGTATAAAGTCTAGCACCTAGCCATGCAGTCAGGTTTACAAACATTTGTGAAAAATTAAGTCATTCTGAAGAGCTCGGTGGATTCAAGTGCCGTACTGTCATAGGATGCAACCTTTGCAATAAGTAAGTTTGTGAAATTTCTTTACTGTTAGATATTCCACAGTCAACTGTAAGTGGTATTATTGTAAACTGGAAGCTTTTAGGAGCAGCACAAATTCAACCACAAAGTGGCAGACAACATAAAGTAAGAGTGAGGTCAACAAGTGCATAGTTGCATAATGCATAAAAGTTGCCAGTGCTCTGTTGACTCAATAGCTGCAGAGTTCTGAAGTTCCTCTGGCATTAACCCCAGCAGAAAAACTGTGTGCTGGGAGCTTCATGGAATGGGTTTCCATGGCCGAGTAGCTGCATGCAGGCCTCACACCACCAAGCACAATGCCAGGTGTTGGATGGAGTGGTGTAAAGCGTGATGAATCAGGTTTCCCTGTCTGGCAGTCTGATGGATCAATGTGGGTTTGGCGGATACCAATAGAAAGTTATCTGCCACACTGCATTGTGCCAACTGTAAAGTTTGGAGGAGGAGGGGTAATGGTATGGGGTTGTTTTTCAGGGGTTGGGCTAGGTCCTTTAGTTGCAATGAAGGGATTTCTTAATGCTTCATCATGCCAAGACATTTTGGGCAATTTTATGCTTCCAACTTGGGAATAGTTTAGGGAAGGCCCTTTCTGTTCCACCATGACTGCGCCCCAGTGCACAAAGCAAGGTCCATAAAGGCATGGTTGGTTTGGTAACGTAACTATTTTCACTATGGCCACAAAACCTATGACTAGAAAACTTATTTTAAAGAGTATTTTAAAAAATTATTTATTCATCCACCTTTGGGATAAACTAAAACAGAGATTGTGAGCCAGGCTTTCATGCCCAACACCGGTGACTGACCTCACAAATGCTCTTCTGGATGAATGGGAAAAAGTTCCCACAGACACACTCCAAAATTTTTTGGAAGCCTTCCCAGAAGAGTGGCAGCTGTTGTAGCTGCAAAGGGGGGACCAACTCCATTTTGATGCTTATTGATTTTGAATGGTATGCCGTAAAACTTCTTGTAGATGGCCAGGTGTCCTAATACTTTGTCCATGTAGTGTATAACTTGGGTATAAAAATACTCCGTAGAGATTTACTGAAAATGAGATCTCATATTTATGTGTATTATAGCAGAGTTTCTCAACCTTTCCATCCAAAAGGACCAGCTATTCATCATTTGTAATGTTGGCAGCCCAGAGAGGAGGGGAGTTTTCATGTGTGTCCATGCAGTGGCCCATTATGGACCGAACTGCATTTCCCTGCCGTAGTTCCACTGTCCAACAGAGCCTGCTCGCAGCCTGGCCTTAGGCCTTGGACAAGTGGTTGAGAAACCTGGGAGCATTTGTAACCACACTAATCTCAAGGACATCATCATTGATTCTCAGCAATGTATACTTGTAAAGTAATCATTTAATATATTTAATATATATTTGCAGCTTTTCGATTGCTGTCACTTAGTAATAGTGTTTCACCTATTGTGCTCAGTTCTGCAGCATAACATTTTACTAGTATTATTTTACTAGTAATTATAGATTGATTGTTTTTTTTTTTTTTAAATGCTGCTTATTGAATAGCGGAACTGGTTTTTACCTATGGATACAAAACCTATGACTCAAAATTATTTTAAACGGTATTTTACATAATTCATCCATACACATATATTATTTTGCTTTTAAATATTTTCTTCACCTAATTCTCAATTACATCTCATTTTTGATACTGTGATTTGAAAACAGTTATCAGTTATTAGTAATCCTTTTTCCTGTATTAGCCAATCAGAGCCACCACTGCACTACCCCACCAGCGACATCCATTATCCTAGTCCCTCCGAGTCTATGACAGCGGTTCGCCTGCCCCCCACACTGATGAAGCACTACCTGCCCAGTGGACTGGAGTCCTCGCCAGCACAAGCCATGGAGACCCCCAGCAGTATTGTGGAAAGACACCCCTACAGTGATGGAGATGAGAGCGATTCTGGGGAGCGCAGTGAGGGAGAGCTTGTGGTTTTGACTGACTGAGTGCAATTAAATGCTTGGTTTGGGGACAAAGGCATAATAAGGCAGCTTATTGGCTCCAATCTCTATCAGATCCACACCTGTGGACCAAAATGCCAAATATTTCTGACTTTTGGGTGTGAAGATGTTGCTGTTGAATGAGAACACATGTTCCAAAGGATACTTCATTTTTATTTATTTATTTTTTTTTGTCATTTTACAGAATCTTATTGGAGGTACGGGGAACAGTACCTTTTGATTTTAAATAAAAGTGCCATTTGGATGAAGAAGGGCTTGCTGATGTTACTACTCTCAAATTCCATTATATTTGCTATTCCATTTTCAGCTGTCATGAATTTGAGGTTGTGCTGTTGCTAAGGAACTCCTCAGTGCTATAAACCAATGTACAAACTTACAGAATATTAAGCAATTCAAACATTATTATTATGATTATTTAATAAATAATAATAATAATAATAATAATAAGCAGCTAAAGTAGATGTTCAATGTCTCTTTTGTCTATAATTTCATATAAATAGTTTATTAATAAAATTCATGTACAGTCCATGTCCAACCATGTAGAACAGGAAACAACTAATGTGTCAAATATTGGGTCAAAAAAATTTACATTACAACCCAATAGCAGAACACACTCTATACATCCAGCGTGAAATAAACATGGCTTCTTTGTACAGTTCTTGGAGTTTGTGTGCTTTGTCTTTCCATGTAAATCACAGAGAGCACTTTGACAGTTGCAAGTTTTTATTACATACAGCACTTTCCAGGGTTCAGTAAGAGAGGTGCTTTGCAGAATAGAGTTATTGATGTTTAGTGTCCTTGTTCTAGGATAAAACTAGAACGATACAATCGGTATATGGGGAAATAGAATTTAAGGCTCTTTTTTGGAACTGATATTCCATTGGTTTTATGGCTTAATACTCTCTCTGTTTCAGTTACACCATAACTTTGCATGTATTTTTGCCTCTTACTGTCGAGGGGGTGAAGACCTTCTACTGGAGCATTAGGGCAAATGCTCAAAAGTGAAGCATTAGCATCCATCCGTCCATCCTGTTTACCTGCTTGTCTTATGCAGGGTTGTGGTGGTCTGGAGTCTATCCCAGAGTACAAGGCAGAGAACAGCATACTAACCTTCACTGATTAAATTATTGTGCAGGGTCTGAAGTGTGCTTGAGTACTGCAAAATGCTCCTGATCTTCTAAATACCTCAATATGCAGTTTTTACAAAATGTGTTCATTTTCTCATTTATATGTGTATGAAAGCATGAACTCCATCATCCCAAAAAAGTATGTGTGTTTACAGTTTCCTTTAGAGTCCCCACATTAACTCACATAACTAACTGGTTATAAGCAGTTAGAAGGTGGCTGGATGGATTCTTCCACCAAGTTTTATTTGATTTATATATGCAGTATACATTGACAGTCAATATAGAATCAGGATGCCACCATGGTCCTAGCAGAGTGAAATAAAAGTGTCTGGGCAAGTTAAATGTCCATGACTTTATAATAAGTTGGATTATTAATAGGGTTATAAAAAGCACATCATGCTAAAATGTTAAATTTAATGTAAGCCTTCCAACTACATTTTGATTCTATTTATTTCCAAATGGAATTTTTTTGACCAGTTCTCAGAAAAATTACACAAATCAATTTATAGAATATCTAGTTATTAAAAAACAAGCCAGGTCAAATTGTTATATCATTGTGCTGATGTGGTTAAATAATATAAATATTAGATTTTCCATTAAACAAGTTTATCCATATCAATGACCAGTTATACTCCTGATACAGCTGTAAATTTTTCGTTTTCCCTCAACACATGATGCATATGTTAGACCTAAATTCTTTTCAACAATGTCCTGCTGTTACATGCCTGCTCTAGCCCAAAATATGTTCAGATGTCCTGTGTAAGAACCTGGTAACAACAGTGAACTGGCCTGATATTAAACCACTTCTGTTATAATCAGGAAAGTTTAAACCTTTCAGTGTACATATAGACATAGATTTCTATTTTGTTTATAATAGTTTGTTATTTGAAAGTTTACATTTTCTGTGATTTCCAAATTGTGTGTGTTTTGAATGTAATAAAAATATTTGTATCATAATAGTAGTCTCATTGCTCTTTTGTTTATGATGATATCTATCTTGAATTGCATCTGTGAAATACCCACATGTACAAAAGGGTTATATGTTGAATAATACTATCAACAAAGCAACAAAAAAAATGTTAATATTCAGTATCTTATTCTCCCAAGGAGAAATACACTTGAAATGGAAATGAAGGGCCTGTGGACCAGATTGCATATAAATACACTGTACTTGTATGGAGTATCATTGAAAATAGACTTCCTCAGTATACTTTTCCAGGTCCAAAGAATTGAATAAGGGTCAAGGCAAAGGTATTTATTTTCTTGACAAAGAATATATTTTCCTGTAAGAACTAATCTTGGTTTTAATAAAAAAAAACTATACGTTGTATGTTCATCTGCTGATGGATTTATTGACTTTTTTTAAACAACTAAATATGAAAACAAATGGATGATGTATAGCGTTCTCATGTTCTCTCTGTACTTGTCAAGGTTTTCTCCAGTACCCTGACTTACTCCTGGAGTTCAAAGACATGCAGTTTGCATGAGTGCACAAGCCCCTGTATGAGTGAGAACAATAGATTGGTATCTCACTGTGGACATCCACTTCCTCATTGCCTGTGCTTCCGGGGTTAAGCTACAGACTCTGCTGCAGTGGCATTTATTGTAGTCATATTGACTAGCTACATTTGATTAATAGTTCTTTTATTAACAAGCGAAAACTATACAAAAATGGATAAATTAACACAGAATTTTCTAACATTAAATGTGGATCAGCGTAATCAACTTTAGTGTGTAGCCTAATTTATACAACAGGTGAATGGTTAATATTGCATAAATAAAGCTTTTGTACAGGTCTGCGTTTATTGCATTTATTGTATAGGGGAAACATGACCTTTTGAAACAAGTCTGCTTCTACAAACACAAAAACTCAAAAAGTATGTAAAAGATCTTCTTTAAAAATTGCAGACACAGTCTTGGTGTGAAGCTGAATCAAATTTTGAGACAAATCGCACCAAAATTGAAGCACGTAGTGATAGCAAAAAGATGGGCAGACTCAGACGCTTGAACTCAAAAATTATTTGTTAAGTCTTTTCCAAACTTTGCAGATACATTATATGGGTGATGGTCTGGCACTATTTTAATTTTGAGACAAACTGCACCAAAACTGAAGCAACACTGCTTTGTGGCAACAAAGGGAACAATGACTGCAGAAGATGTTCGATCTTGTAAATTATAGTTGACCCTATTACACTGTTTACTCTATTTGATCTTCCATGGATCTTATTACCACTTCACAAAAACATCATATGGTTGAAAAAATACACCTGATACACCTAAGACCCCAAATCAAAGCAGCAGCACTAGGTGGCAGTAGAGGACAGAAAAGGAGGCGGCAGAAGCCATTTTGTGAACAGTCATCTAAGTCATCTAAATAACTTTCGACTGACTCACACTTAAAGCAGCCAGCCCTGACAGAGTTTCTACACATATTTTAAAAGCCTGCTGCGACAGCTACCAGTTGTTTTCACTGGCATTTGGAATCGCTCTTTGAAAGAGTCAACTGTCCCCGCAAACGTGATCCCAGCCAAAACAGACTGCCTTAATGATTACCGCCAAGATATATTTGCCACATCTCAATGAAGTGCTTCGAGTGGCTGGTGTTGAAATACTTTAAGGATATCTTACTGGACATTCTAGACCTACTACAGTTTGCTTACCACTGCAACAGGTTACAGAAGATGCCATCTCTATAGATGCTATCTTCACCACTCTGTGTGACCTGTAAAATAAAAACTGCTACCTCAGACTGCTGTTTGTGTGTGGACTACAGCTCAGCCTACAAAGTCATCCTTCCATCCCTGCTTATTGCTAAGCTCCTACATTTGGGGCTTAGCTCCCCATTCTGCAACTGGATGCTGGAACCATCACAATCAGCTTTATTGTCATTCAAACCACTTGACATGATAAGAATGAAAGACAGTTTCTTGGTTCTCAGTGTGTGCAGCGTGGCTGAGGGATATTATTAGCCAACCTTTAATATTCCAGAAATCATTATCTGCGGGAGTGGTACCTTCAGATTGGAAGCATGCTGATATAACACCCATATTAAAAAAAGGGGATAGAAGTAATCCAACAAACTATAGGCCAATCAGTTTAACTAGCATTACTGGAAAAATAATGGAAGCTATAATCCAAGTGAAAATGGTAGAT
>JAOYFF010000128.1:29490101-29502399 GCA_025773925.1 Cryptomyrus ogoouensis
TTCGCTTTCGCGAACGAACACTGACTGCCACATTTCAAATGAAAAAGCAAAGTCCATTTGCAATTGCATTTCCCATGCAGAATAAAAAAATAAAAGTATAAAATAAAATAAAAATAAAATAAAAATAAAAGTTTTCCATTTGGTTCCAGTTCAGGTTTCATTCTTCAGAGATTGTGTTGTGAAAGAGATCTTGTTATATACTTGATTGTTGTTTTGGTACATTAGTGTACATTAAGCTTTTTACTTGTACTTTATGCGTATGGAGAGGAAAATGTTTAACGTCCAAAATATAGTTTGCCTGTTGGGTTAGGAGTTCAATAAGTTTACAGTGGATAGTGTTTAATGTCTGCAAAGGGTGCTAGAAGTTTGACTCAAACTTAATAATATTAAGGACATAATAAAAAATCATCTGGTCCTTAGCAGGTCTTAAAATCTGATGAACCTCAGATGAACAATGACATATGACATATTACACCATGTCATTATCTATTTAACAAAAACTAAGATAAAATCCAAAAGCAATGTGTGAAAAATTAAGTACACCCTTACTGTTTTTATAGGAATTAAGAGGATAAGTAGCAGCCATGTGCTGCTAATCAAATGCAATCATTTGATTAACTGATCATGAGCAAGTGTGACCGTCTCTATAAAAGCAGAAATTTTGGCAGTTGCTGGTCTGGAGCACTCACGTGCATTAACACAATGCCAAAGAGGCAAGACATCAGCAATGATCTTAGAGAAGCAATTGTTGCTGCCCATTAAGGGAAGGGTGATCCATCCATCAGCCAGCCCATTGCAGGGCACACTTGCACACACTGTTCACTCACACATTTAGCAACTCCTCAGTATATCTTTGGACTGTGGGGGAAAACTAGAATACCCGGAGGAAACCCCAGGACGATATGGGGAGAACATACAAACTCCACACACATGTAACCCAGGCAGAGACTTGAACCCTGGTCCCAGAGGTGTGAGGCAAAACTGCGAACCACTGCACCACCATGCTGCCCCAAGAAGGGTGATTTCCAAACAATTTATAGTCCATATTTCTACACTGAGAAACATTAGTGGAAAACATTCAAGGCACTTGCCAATCTTCCCAGGAGTGGATGTCCCAGCAAATTCACCCCAAGGTCAGAGCATGCGATGTTCAGAGAAATTGCAAAAAACCCAAAAGCTACATGACACTTCTGGCCTCACTTAGCATGTTAAATGTTACCATTCATGATAGTACAAATAGAAAAAGACTGGCTTGTTTGGAAGGGTTACCAGGAGAAATCCTCTTCTCTCTAAAAAGAACGTGGCAGTATGGGTCAGATTTGCAAAGTTGGATCTGAACAAACCAGAAGACTTCTGCAACAATGTCCTTTGGATAGACAAGACCAAAGTGGAGATGTTTGACCATAATGCAGAGCCACGTTTGGCAAAAACCAAACACAGCATATCAGCACACACACCTCATACTGTGGTGTTTAGTTTTTATAATTTCTTTCCTGTGTGTTTTTGTACATGTATTAGCAGCCACATACACACAGTACATCAGAGCTACTAATGACTGCAGACAAAAATCATTGCACTCTGGTTTACAATAGCTGGGACTTCCTCAAGAGATTTGGTGCTCCCCCGCAAGCAGACAGCTTGCCATACCCATGCTGAAATGGCGCAGACAGAGGAGGCACAGAAAGCAGAAGAGGGCTGCAAGTTTAGCTAAAGGCTAACCCCAATAAACTCGCCATCCCAAGCCTTTTTCTCGCTAACTCATAGTCACTTTAAAAAATGGATGAGCTGTGACTGCAGATCACCTCGCACAGTTTGAATTACTACGTGATGATAATGTGGAGACCTGGCTGGATCAGAACACCCCGGATGCTGCTTATTGAGTAGTCATTTGCGAAAAATAAAAAATAAATAAAAATAAAAAACCTTTTTGTCTTTTCATTTTCCAGGTTGACTTTTCATTTCCTACTTTGTGTTTTCAGGTTCACAACATGCAAATATATGTTAATTGAAACATATCAGTGGACGGAGCTAAGGGTCAGCAACCTCAGGCACTGCTGTACTTTCTTGGTGGGGTTGTGGAACCCATAGTAGTTGTATTTATTTCACATAGTTGCCCGTGTTGCCCGAACTAATGGCAAAGTTACACACAGCTTAAGTTAGCTACTTACAGTATTTGTGGCTTATGATTCATTTAGCTTCTTACACTACTCTCCACGTGCTCGCGTCTGCACAACACTTCGCTTGCTTGACAGATTGAGTTTTGAGACTTTGGAGGCGGGAATAGTCGCTGATTTCTCCACTTCATTGATTTGTCACTTTGAATCCTGTAAATGGCTGTTTGTTTTAGAAAATGTGATTCTTCATGCAATGTTAAACTTCTTGTTTGTTCTAATACTAGCCCGAGATATAACTAGTATCAGGGGAGTGCAGGGGAGTTCATTGATGTTGTAGGAAGAAAGATGCCTTGCTGTACTCTGCAATTTACTGTACAGTGGCCCATTCTGCAGAGACTTTTATATAGATTAAGTCGAATCGGGATATTCCAGCAATCCTGCGCTGAACTTCAAGCGCATGTCTGATTCCGATTACCACCTTGGAAGTGCAATATTAAAATATGATCTCTAAAAGATGTTAACTTAGTATAAGATTTCCTTGCTTCAACATCATAACATCATGACAGAGTGTGAAACTGGTTGTTCTCTCTTTGACTGGTCAGTGGTCATCTTTTTCCAAAGCAAACAGCCAATCACTGGATTCACAGTGACCAATCCATGAATTGGAGATATCAGCCACTATTCCCGCTTCCAAAGGTTCAAAACTCAATCTGTTGAGCAAGCGAGTGTTGTGCAAACGTGAGCGCGTGGAAAGGGTCCAAGGAGTGCGAGCACATAGAGAGGAAGTGTTTTCTGCTTGCGAGCGCATACACGCGCGTGGTTCGAATTTTGAGACTATTTAATGTCGAGTGAGTGTTGTGCAGATGCGAGCGCGTAGAGGATGTGTTTTCTGCTCGCGAGCGCATACGTGCACTTGCTTTTTATGCGCGCAAGTTTTGAGATAAATTAAACACCATAATGACCTCCACATTCCATTTCAAAATGTGGGTTCTAATTCATATCAGTGTGTACAATTGCTCAAAGTGTCATGTTACCAGTTGACTGTCACAAAAGAAAAATCACATTATGCTGGGTAATTCCACCATTTTCATTTTCCTTTGTGAAATTCTTATAAGAAATAAATATGCATGCTACAGCTAAAAGTTTTATTCATACATTATTTTATATTTTAATATATATATTTTTTTTTTTACAAATGACTCATGCATGAGTGCAAAATTCAAATGCAAACGGTGTTATTTCATTTTATTTTTGATTTTGGCAGGATCGTTGCCCACAGACTGCCAAAACTAAATGGCAAAGTCAAGATTGTAGTATTATTTTATGATTATCATTTTTTTTATGGCAGGAAATACCTTCTATATACAATGGTTTGTAAACAAACAAAAAAATTGTGACCTACACTATATTGCCAAAAGTATTGGGACACCCCTCCAAATCATTGAATTCACTTCTATGGCCACAGGTGTAGAAAATCAAGCACCTAGGCATGCAGACTGCTTCTACTAACATTTGTGAAAGAATGGGTTGCTCTCAGGAGCTCAGTGAATTCAATCGTGGTACTGCGATAGGATGTCACCAGTGCAATAAGCCTACTCGTGAAATTTCTTTGCTACTAAATATTCCACGGTCAACTGTTTGTGGTATTATAACAAAGTGGAAGCAACAACAGCAGCTCAGCCACAAAGTGGTAGGCCACGTAAAATCAACGCATGCTGAGGTGCAGTGTGCGTAAGTTGTCAACTGTCTACAGAGTCAATAGCTACAGACCTCCAAACTTCATGTGGCATTGAAATTAGCTCAATAATAATGCATAGAGAACTTCATGGAATGGGTTTCTATGGCCGAGCAGCTGCATCCAAACCTTACATCACCAAGTGCAATGCAAATTATTGGATGCAGTGGTGTAAAGCACATCGCCACTGGACTCTTGAGCAGTGGAGACATGTTCTATGGAGTGATGAATCACGCTTCTCTGTCTGGAAATCTGATGGATGAGTCTGGGTTTGGCGGTTGCCAGGAGAATGGTACTTGCCTGACTGCATTGTGCCAAGTGTAAAGTTTGATGGAGGGGGGATTATGGGGTGGGGTTGTTTTTCAGAGATTGGGCCCGGCCCCTAAGTTCCAGTGAAAGGAACTCTTAATTCTGAAGCATTTAAAGCCATTTTGGACAATTTCATGCTCCCAACTTTGTGGGAACAGTTTGGGGTTGGCCCGTTCCTATTCCAACATGACTGTACACCAGTGCACTAAGCAAGGTCCATAAGGACATGGATGAGCGAGTCTGGTGTGGAGGAACTTGACTGGCCTGCACAGAGCCCTGACCTCAACCCAATAGAACACCTTTGGGAAGAATTAGAGCAGAGACTGCGAGCCAGGTCTTCTCGTCCAACATCTGTGCCTGACCTCACAAATGCTCTCCTGGAAGAATGGTCAAAAATTCCCATAAACACACTCCTAAAACTTGTGGACAGCCTCCCTCAAAGAGTTGAAGCTGTTATAGCTGCAAAGGGTGGGCCAACTCCACGTTAAAGCCTATGTATTAAGAATGGGATGTCAAGTTCATGTGTGTGTAAAGGCAAGTGTCCCAATTCTTTTGGCAATATAGTGTATATTATGGATCGTGATTCTAACCAAGAAGATTTTGAGGGGGCATTTTGGCCATATCTCAAAAACGTTCACCTGACAGGTGGTGACCAAGAGAACACACACTGATATTACATCTGCTTTCTCCTCATTATGACACTGAGCGATGTCTATGTCACTTGCTCTGAAATGGAAGAAGGAGCATCTGTGTTTTATTTAGCCCTTTGGTACATGCTGTCCACATATGATTTAATGCCATTTCAGGTAAATATAAGATAACCGCTTAGTCAGTGGAAAAATGCAGTTGAGGAAGTCTCACATACTCCCAAGAGGAGCCAGCTCAATACTATCTATGAAATCTGGTGTGATGTAAGAAGCCCATTTTTATAAATCAATATCTCATTTTTATAATTCATGGATAAAAGGGCTACATTTACATTATGGCATTTAGCACACACTTTTGTCCACAGCAACGTACAACTGAAGATTACAGAGCAGGGTCAGTCCAGAATCCTGGGAGCAATTGTGGTTATGGGCCCAATAGTGAAACGTCTTGGCCAGCCACAGCATTTGAATCAGCGACCTTCCAGTCATAGGCACAGAGCCATAACCTGCAGTGCCATACACTACACACACCACACTGCACAGAGAGCTCTTTGACAGCAAGGATTAGCTTCAGCTCAGTTTGGAGTCTTGTTTCTGGGTTTGCAATGCTGTTTCAGTGCTGTATATTACCTGTTTTTATCTTGTTTGCTGACATTTTATGTTTGCTTTTGCTGTTCTCGTTGCCAGAGTCTTGTTTGTTATGGGTTTGTGGTTCAGTTAGCTGGCCTCTTTATCTGTGAGGTCATGGTTTTAGTTTTTCTGGTTCAGGGTGTTCTGACTTGTCATTATGGAAATAAATAAAATGAGTGTTACCAAGTCCAATCACAAGTGGAAAATCCTTGTATCATGTACCTGCTAATCGCCATGGCGATTATGACCGGTTCCCAACCAGAGTATAAGACCTCTCGAGTTGAAGGAATGCGACGAGCAATCAGCACCCAGACAGGTGTTAGGGTCACAAAGATGGCGCACACCAGTGGGTTGATGTAGTCATTGTGTTCTGTGGGAAAACAAAACACAAGGTAAAATACCAGTGATCTTTAATTCCCCACACTTTCTCATGTAACATCAATCCAAAACTTCTCAACTGAGAAAATAAATCTTTATGTTGGCATAAATGATGCATGATGTCTGTCAGAGTGTGGTAGCCATTTCAAAACCTCTCCTAAGGTCACCCCAGTATTTGCAGCAACCAATGAATTTTTGTACTTGACCACCACCATATCATATTTGGATAATGAATACCTGGGGTGCCCCTCAGGAGAGGGTTGTGACATGAAATGATGTTCTTCTAGGCATCCAACAAGATATCAGTAACTTTTTGGTGAACAGAAGAAATTCTCGTTAGTTTTTATTGTGCTGTTGTTAATTTTGCAAATGTTAATATTATAAATTATTTATTCTGAACAAATATACTTACTAACCAGATAAATGGCTTTATACATTTTCCCTGACTGGCTAAGCACAGTACTGTAATTTACATTTATTTATTTAGCAGAATTTTTACCCAAAGCAACGGTGAGAAACATTTGCTGTGATCACACTGTTTATTTGCCAAGAATGCAAATGCAACTTGTCAAACTAGTCTACAGTCCAATCCAGGGAGTGGCTACGTACCAGAGAGAACCAGTTTTCTACTAAGGTGAACCATGCTTCCCACTGGGTTGTAAAATTTTACCCAGCATGAATAAACAATGTTGACACATAATAATTACTAACTGTGCACAACAGGAGATGAATTTGCACCTTTTACCAGCTGAGCTGACTGTGTGGGAATGTGACATAGAGCTCTTACCTAGCTGTTTATATAGCCCTGTGCTAATGCCTGCTAATAGGGCCAGGGTAATGAGGTCTCCCAGACTAGCAGCAATTGGTGTTGCCACATTGTCTGGGTTGATGCCGACCTTTCTGGAAGCAATGATAACCCCAATCATGATAAGCCCTGTCAAAAGACAAAAGAAGACTAATAAAATGTGTGAAAGGGAAGCTTAAATACAAGACATAAGAAAACTGAAATATTACCATAAAAGTTTTACTATACAACCTTCCTGAAATGTTAGATTAACAAGGCCATAGTATAAGGTCTGCTTTCAGCACCCTTATGGGCCTCTAGCCCAGGAAAGCATTAGCATGGAAGGCAGACAATGGCAGCAGCCCAGCTGTCTCACCCAACAGCAGAGAGGCGATGAAGGCTGTGGAAACGCTGCTGGCACAGAGCAGCACCGCGTGGCCCAGTTTGAAGTGGCCCTCAGGGATCCAGCCGAAGATGACAGCCGCAATGGACGCAAGGAAGCCTACCACTGTGGCCTGGACCTGGACAATTGATTAGGATTGACAGCATAATTAGTACGCCCTTACAATTAGGTGCTTATCAGAATGTCTACAAATGCCACAAACATGGAATGGCACACTATAAGCTTAATCTTTGTCACATTTGTGTATCTAACTGGAAGCATCTTTGACATCATTTACAAAAATGGCACCTATACTAAAAAGTCTGAGGAAGATTAGGTGACTGTTTTCTCACAAAACTGTATAAATTTAAGTCTTCATTACTTTTTACCTGAATGAGGGCGAGGTTTCCCATTATCATCTTCCACATCTCCTTGGCTGTGTCCATCTGTCCAATGTTAGCCTAAAAAAGAAATTTGTTACTGTTAAACTGGTACTGTAAGAAATTATCACATATTTCAGTTAAATGATTTCATACCTTTCACTGAACACTCTTTCACTAGGTTCACAGATATGTTTTGTATAGTGTGGGATTTCTCATTGAGTATAATTCTATAAAGAAATGCTGGTCAGCTCTCTACACAAATTAAGTTAAATCTATTGAATATTCTACCAACTCCTTCCACTCTGTGTCATTCCTTCACAGTCTGCTGATATTGAATGGCCAGGTCTTCTGAGTGTTATTTCTATACATCCAAAACAAGTTAAACTTCTCACATGTATCATTATGAAGTGGTGGTGAAATTTAAATTAACAGAAACACACAGCAGAATGGTTTAAACAACCCACTGGAATGATGTGATACTGTTTCAAAATGGATTAAAATGTTTTATTATTATTCAGTTTAAGCTTATATAATTTGTCCTTTTTGTTAGTTCAATTAAGTTAAGTTAATGTTCTGATATTTTCTGCATTAGATAATCTCTTTTGCCCCCCATAGCTTCTGGGATAGGCTCCAGACCCGAGCAACTCTGCATAGGACAAGCTACAATAGACAATGGATGGATGGATATATGGATGGAAGAATGGATGGATGGATGGATGGGAATAAAATCTCTTCACACAAACCACAGCAAGCAATGAAACAGGAATGGTCTGCCATAAAACTAGATACCGTTTAAATGGTTTATGTCAAAAAAGGACGCTGGTTAACAGAGGAAAGGAAGAAAAACAGTATCTCAACAGAATGAGTTGAATGAGTGCCAGAGTACACAGAAGCTGCACTGGGACATTCAGTCCAACTAAATATGCTTCAACCTTGTCTAGGGCAAACCAGCAAAAGCATTTTACTACACTGGCACTCCAAGTTTCTAATTTCTGGGAAAATATCCTTGTGATATTTCTTTTAAATGTACCCAAATATTGTTGTCTGTGGGACTTTTTTTTAAAGATATACATTCATACAGACACATAGACATTGTGTTACTCTTAAAAAGAATCAACACAGAAACAAATGCTTAATTTTATTTAATATGTCAAAGAGAATTTTTGAGCTACTTAGAGAAATTAATATGATCATAATTTTGCAATAGATCCATGATAGCTGGGCAAAGGAGCAGGCAGGAAGGAGGAGCTTTTCTGGGAGTGGTGTGGGCAGATGCAGATTGTGTTGTGCAGCTGCCAACAGTCTGTTTGTTTCAAAAGGTCTTGGAGGTGACCCTAACTGGGCTGTCACGCCTGCTCGGCAGTACTTCTATTGCCTGCTGAGTCCTTAGTTTGGAGAAAACAGACAGAACTGCAGATCTGAGAACTTGCTGGTGCAGCAAATGATAACAGAGATTAAGGCAGAGGAGATATGAAACATGACAATATGGGAAAACAGGATGAATGAAATAATTTGCCTCCAAGCTCTATCAACAGTGTTGTCCAGCATTCTTTCTGGGGTGTTTGCATCAGGTGCTGTCACTGCCACGTACCCTTAATTCTTGGTCGCTTTTGGCAACTCTACAGCGTCACATTTCTCAAAAGATAAGGAGGTAGCAGTGTTTCATTGCTTAGCTGTAAAAGTCAATTACATTTTAACTTTCGTGACATTGCAATAGAGCTGTGTACTTGCGACACTAGCCCCCCAAAAAAGCTTCACTATCTTATCCAAATAAAACTAAGAATACCACTGTGGACCACACTGGACAATTTATGCAAGAATTGAGAATACTGTCAGGGTTTGTCTTTTAAACAGAAATTGCAATTAGCTGTGAATTGCAGACTTATTGAGTCATCATTTTTACAGCACGTCTTTTAGACTGTAGGAGATACCTGAAGAACCTAGAGGCAAGTAAAAGAAAAATACATCCAGATAGAGTTAGGGTCAGCTAAAAACCTACAAAGCCTAACTGCATGTCTAGGCAAGTCTATGAAAAAAAACAATATGGCTATATGTTAGCCTTTTTAAAGCTAGTTATAGTAGTGAAGATTTTGACATTTTTTTTTAGATACCTGTTTCTGCAACATTGCACAATTAATGCACCCAGTTTCCATGACCATGTATCCAAAACAGAATAATGTGATCCAAACACAAAGCTCACAGACCTTCTGCTAACTGTACATACAGTACCATACTTTTTCAGCTGTTTTGATGCCTGGTAGGGGGTTTTCCAATAGCCTGATGGTGGGAAACATAATTCCACCCAGGATTTCAAAGCCAAAGACTCAAAGAGTGATGCTGATACTAATTAACAAATAAATACATATAAAATGTTAGGAATTGGTAATGCTAGTATTACTACAACCATCAAATACATTATGGGGTCAATTCTCCCATCCACTTAAGTCAAAACACACAATTTTTCCCACTTCATTGATTTCTCCCTTCAACTTAATTCGGGGTTTAAATGCATGTAAATGATCAATACACACATTCTGCACCTTAAGTGCACATTCTGGGCTACTTAAAAATGTCATAATATGATGTGTAAATGCTGACACAGTTTTGATATCATCCTTTTTATGAGAGAAAAACTACTTGCACTTATTGAAATTTCAACTTTTTTGGATTTTGTGCAGAGCAATTGACATTACTTACTTATTCAATATATTAACATTACATAATTTATAGCTCTGATTTAATGATCCCTCAACATTTTCCCCAAATAGGCACTACTGTTGCAGTTTTAATATCAAATAACATTAACTAGATCAAATTGATAGGTTACGGTAATGAGAATGACCCATGTTGCATTTAAAAATGAATCCATATACTGTACTTTTGTTTTTTTTCCCCTCTTCATTTGGAATAATTCTGCAAACAAGCAAATACAGTGGAACCCACTTATAGTGATCACGGTTATAGTGATCAACCGCTTATATGGATCAAAAAGCTTGGCAGAGAATCATTCCTATACAAATACTGTTTAAATAATTTTAGTAATCAAGTAGTCTGCTTACAGGGTTCATTTTAGGTCATTTTATACATGACAACATACGGGGTAAAATGAAAAGTACGCTAATTCTTTTATATAATCTTTTTTTACTTTACTTTCTTTATGTTGGTAAACCTACTTTGCCCTGAGGCTAATGCGGCATGCATGCACAGAAAACATGAGAGAAAAAAGAAAGTCATTTTCTCTTAATAACAAATATAGACTCATTGAAGGTTATGATAAACTACCAAAACATAGCCACCGAGATGCTGCAGCAAAACTACAATAAGCTATATTTTATATATTTTATGTACAATATTGTACCATATTGAAGCGCCGAGCAGGCTGAGGGATCGCGATGCTGGCTAATGAAATCGACAAGAAGCAGACTGACACAAAGTTGTTCCACCTTACTCCTTAAAGCGGCTGTTCAACAAACAACAATAACACAAAAGTCATGAATGACAGGGAAACGCTAAGGATGGTAAGGCACACACATGGCAGGTAATTATACAATGGCTAAGTCACGCTAGGATCAGGCAAGAACCACATACAACCTCAGTTACAGGCACACGCGACTACTGGATAAACAGCACAACAAGTACCTACACTAAAAAATACAAACATGGACTATATACAAGACATACACGGGGCTATATACACGCGCTCGTGAGCTATGCCGGGACGTGCAGATGCCGCCGGTGCTAGTATATTATAGCGTATTTGAATTATGCATAGTTCAATAATTTAATTTGTACAGTACTGTAATTTGAAAAGCGTTTGAAACAGCTATACTGTATTTTGAAAGAGTCAATAAAATTTTATAAATAATAATAATAATAATAATAACAATAATAATGTGCCCTGCGTTGGGTTAGCGCCCCATCCTGGGTTGTTCCCTGCCTTGTGCCCACAGCCTCTAAGATAGACTTCAGACTCCACATAACCCTGAAAAGGACAAGCGGTTACAGAAATTGGATGGATGTATGGATAATACTAAGGTGAAATACTCTTCCTGCCCATCCCATCTTGCTCTCAATGACATTCAGTCACATATGTAGGTGAGAACAGGCAGTGAAGGACAGCCACCTGCAGTGGTACCCATGGAGCTGAGGGTGAAGGGCCTTGCTCAAGGGCCCACAGATGTGACAATTTTGCTGAGGCTGGGCTCGAACCAGTGACCTTCCGAACACAGGCACAGTGGCTTAGTTCAAACAGAAAGATTTTTCTGAAGAAAGACTATTAGAGTATTTTTTTCAGTAAGGGCATTTTTCTACCTAATCTGCAAATAATCACCAGTGTGAAAAGGAAAATGTAACCTACAAGCCTTTCCAAGATACTGTAGCACCCAAATTGCACCAGACAGCAGATTTACAATGGGAAAGGTCTTAAGGCAGAGCAAGTGTCAAAGAAAAGCTTTCAGTTCATCTGTCGTAGCAAGGCTTGAGCAAGGCACTAAAGCAAATGTTTACTCCTTTGTAATTAAAACAGTTTTGCATCAGTAAATAGTAAGAATGTGAATTTGTTTGCTTGAGGTATAGGATTAGACCACCATGCTTTTAGGATTGAATTTTTTACTTACTTCTTTTAATTCCAGCAAATGGCTGGGGACCCACTAAATGCCAGACACACACTCAAACATTTCATCAGCTGGTCAATGACATTAGCCAATGTTAAGGTTCCAGTAATTTATTGGTAAGGCCGAAAAAAATCCATCAGCAAAACACCAGTAATGTTTCTTTACATATTGTGGCACCACAGAACTTATTCATTATAACAAATTATTCCAATTACCAGCATGCCTTGCTTCGCACCATAGTTATGTGCTATACACTGTGTGCAGAATTATTAGGCAAGTACTATTTCTGGACATATTTTTTAGCTAAAGTTGGGCAGACTTGT
>JAOYFF010000128.1:29525084-29535251 GCA_025773925.1 Cryptomyrus ogoouensis
CTGCCTGTTTCCTGAATAAACCTTGTTTATCCGTCCATCCGGCTGATCTGCCTGCTTTCCTGCTCGCCCGTTCCACCGACGTGACACCCTGCTTCCAGAATATTTGTTTTTTTTTTACGGCATACACTCAGGTTCACTCCCCTGCACAGATTTGTTGTTTTAGTTCTTAGAAATGTGATTTGAAAGCTGCTTCCTTCCTAGACTATGGACAGTGAGAACTAGTGAGGAATGTAAGGGCATGCTGTCAAGCAAGCATATGATTAGCTGGAAATTAAAACCGAGACTAAATGTATATGCCCCAAAAGAACAAACGAGAACTGTGAATGAGAGACTCCCTCGCTCAATCCCTCCTAAGACCTAAGCCCCAAACCCTCAGAGACTTAACTGACATCACATGGTAAATGACTGAGTGTGAGAGGCTGCAAGGGCCAAAACATGTTCCTTACTATTGTGAGTTTGTGATTTTTTAATTTTTAAATGTGCACTTCACGGCAAAGTCACTTACGAGACCAGCTGCTCTAGTTCAACATGTTCCGGGATCTTGCATTACAGAGAGGTAATTGGATGAGAGATAATTGTCAAATAATCAATTTACTCCTTTTTGTCAAAACAGCATCATTTAAGCACTCAAGGACTCAAGCGAAGGGGTCAGCAATCAGAGAGGCTTCCAATGGGAAATAGTGTCAGAATCAGGGGCAAGACAAAATTCGAGAAAACCTGTAAACAAACCAGGGTCATACACAATAAATCACAATAATCAGACAGCAAATGCAAGAGAGAAAGTAAGCAAGCGCTGGTAGTATTCGCGTCTTCAATCCTTTCCTGTGTAGCAGCTCAGAGTAACAACTTCCGCCGAAGGAAACCCAGGGGCAGATCTTTGGGGCAGAGCTGACAAATACTGAACCTTACGGCATGTAACCCAAAACCTTACAGCACATACACACAACCTTACAGTACGTGACAATTATTTGACAGTGGGACAGCCTAAGACTCTGATAGGCTCTTGGTCATAACTGAGACCCAAAGGACTGAATGAGTTGGTGAGTGAGTGTATGAATGAGAGAGTCTCTCAGTCACTCCTTCAGGTCTTCGGGTCTTGTGATCTTGTACTAAATAAGAGACATGAAGAAATGAAAGAATTACTGAGTGAGTGGGTGAAGGAGAGAGTCTTTCGGTCACTCCTTAGGGTCTTTGGGAAAGAATGAGTTGGTTACATAATCTACTGGTGTAGTATATGCCTGCATGTGCAGCAACTTCCCGTATGCTGCAAATGAATTTTATGGGTGCAGCATGTTCACAAAAATTATTTCAACCAAGGCTCATTAGCTGACCAGCCAGCAAAGGCTCGCCAACTGAGAGGAGCAATGCAATCCCAGCTGTGAGCACGCCCCAGGCAGTAGGCTGAGGCTGCTCTCCTTAGTCACAAGGAGGCGTGCCACATGCTGGAGGCCTGGCTGGCTCAGGAGTGGCGGGAGTTAGAAGAGCAGTGGTGGCAGAGCCAGCAGGACTGTGAACAGCTGCCCAAAGAGTGGGACAGCTGGGAATATGAGTGTGGCTGCCAGAAGCAGGAGGTCAAGGCAGCGGAGGCGGCACTTCTTGGATGCGACACATCGCTGCTCAGCAGGGAGGAGGCATACTACGCTCTGGAGACCCAGCTGGCCCAGGAGTGCAGCGAGCTGGCGGCACAATTGGAGCAGGGTGAGCGGCTGTGTGAGTCCCTGGAGCAGGGGTGGTGCATCATGGAGAAGCTGCGAGAGCGGCTCCCGGAGTGCGAGCAGTTGGGTGAGGCCACTCAAGGCGTGGAGTAAGAGGCTTTCCGGGAAAACCAGCCTTGTAATCAACAGGACCCCCCAAAGTTACAGAATAAGATGAGCCAAGGCCGGGGGAACCTGCACCGTCAGAACCTGCTGGCAGCGCAGTGCCAGCTAGCAGCCCAGCTCCACCAGCACTCCATAGCTGCTCTGTGCATTGGCTGTCTCTGAGGAGGAGAGATTGGCTGTGGAAGTCGCTGGGTGTGGTGTTCCCTGGGACAGATGACCATTGTGGGGGGGACCTGTCACACCAGCACCCACCAGCAGCTCAGCCTCGCCAGCACTTGGGAGCTGATGGCTTATCCCTGCCCCCTTGTCACTGGAGGTGATGCACTGACGGCTGCCACCAGACCACTTGGATATACTTCAGACCTGAGGTGGGGACTGGGGACGATGACAGTCGACCTTTGAAGTGTGCATGTCCCAGCATGCCCTGCAAGTAATATAAATATCCCCTTGCATGTATTTGTTATTGTAAATATTCATTCAGTTGTTGTATTTTCCTATTTTTGCATGTGTGTTTTCCTGTGTTTTGCATGAAACCTGTCCAATCCTCATGTGTCTTTAGTCTTGTATAAATCACCCACTATGTGTGAGAATTACCATCCGGTGTCTGACCTCCCTTTGTTTACCCATTACATTTGGTTCAGTGCTCATTGGGTACCTATGTTAGTCCTTTAAGGACTAAGTAAAAGAGTGTCATTCTCCCCTAAATGATGCCTCGTCATTCGCCGTTGTCTTGTCCATGATGCTTCCGTCTGCCCGGCATTACAATAGACTAATTTTAACATGTTGGAACACAAGTGTTTCAGGTCATCCATTTTATGCAAACAAGAAGTGCCTCTGAAAAATTTGGTGAACAAATCAAAACTAAGCTTTTACATTAACTAAATTAAACTGAGTTTCTTCCAAAAAAAGAGTAATTTCATTCATCTTTATATAACACCTCTGAATTACCCAATTTATTCAATGGTATATTAATGCCTTATGACCTATGCTGCCTCCAGCTCCATACATGGGTAGGCTCTAGCCTTACCCATCTCTACTCAGGGTAAACAGCAGGAAAATGAATGGGTGCAGTATTTTTTTGAATAAATAGATACACATTATTAATCTCAATCAGGACATTTTAATGCCACAGCAGTACATAGACCACAAACTACTAGGACAAAATGTACAAAAAACATTGATATTTAAGTAAATAAATAGATGACAAAGTAGTGCTACTTTTAAAAATAGCAAAGCTCCTGTACCACGCAGCAGTGTAATTGTCACACACCTTGGGGAGGCGACAACCGCAGCTGAATCCTCTTGGTTCTAATCAGTAGAACTCCCTACTTAAGCCTTGCAGCGGTGGCAGTGTAGTGCGAGGTATTGTTGGCAAGTCGTGGTGACTTTGGGACACGACTCGGTTTTTGGTGTTTTGTGCGGATGGCTTCTGTTTAAGAACCTGCAACAGCTTCTGACTCTTCTCTGTTTTGCCCTTAATGAACCTGGTTGCCTGGAATTCCCTGTCCTGCGGACCGAAGGATTTTCGGCTTCTCATTCCACCTGAACGTCGGATCTGGAACTGATGGTTCTGGGACACGTGCCCCTTACACTAGAAGAAGGTGAAAGATGCCGAAGCCGGGGGTTTATGCATTTACTGCATTGAAACAGGGCATTTTATGTGTCTCTACCCAAAACGCACCCTGCAGGATCAACCTGAAGGAATGCAGGTAAGATTGCTAATCCATCCTGATATAACTAAAATGCAGATGGTTGTGCCTGTCACTTTTAGCTGGGGTGCAGTATGGGTGAAGGATCAAGGCCTACTTGACTCCGGGGTGGCAGGAAGTTTTGTGGATGCAGACTTCGGCCAACAACATCACATTCTCTTGGAGAAATTGTTCCAGGCCATGATGGTGAACCCCTCTCAGCAGAGCTGGTAACCCATTGTACCGTCCCTCTGACTCTCAAGGTGGGGATTCTCCATTCAGAGACCATCCAGTTCATGGTTGTTCCCCCTCTAACAGCTAAAATAATACTGGGATTTCCTTGGTTAAGACAACACAATCCCAGGATCGACTGGAGGAAAGGTGAGATCCAGGCCTGGTCCCCTGACTGCTTTCTAAACTTTTTCTCTCTCCCTGAAGATCTGTATCTTCCCCGAGCCTTACTGTGATTTCCATAAAGTGTTCAGCAAAATCCAGGCTTCTGGGCTGCCCCCCACTGCTCCTCTGGCTGCGCCATTGACCTCATTGAAGGGGCTGTCTGACCCCATGGATGCCTCTTCTCCCTTTCTAGATCTGAGGAGGCGGCCATGAAGAATTACGTCCAGGGTCCCTGAAACAAGGTATCATTCATTCCTCCACCTCCCCTGTTGTGTCTGGGTTTTTCTTTGTTGAGGACAGGGGACTTCGACCCTGTATAGACTACCAGGTACTCAATGCCATTTCCAAGGAATGTCGAGACCCCCTGCCACTGATTCCCTCCTCCTTAGAACAGCTTTGAACTGCCCGTATATTTACCAAACTGGATTTGAGAAGTGCCTATAATCTGATTCGAATAAGAGAAGGGGATGAGTGGAAGACTGCATTCCTCTCCTCTACAGGACAATATGAATATCTTGTGATGCCTTATGGGCTAGCTAACAATCCTTCTGTCTTTCAGTCCTTCATCAATGACATCTTGCGAGACATGCTGCATCGCTTTGTGATTGCCTATATTGATGACATCCTGATTTATTTAGAAATGGAACAACACATCAACCATGTTAGAAAGGTGATTCAGAGGCTGGCTGAAAATCAACTCTGTTGAAGGTGAGAAATGTGAATTCCATCCAGTTACACAGTTAAATTCCTAGGGTATGTGATTACTCCAGGTGGAGTTGATATGGATGTGAATAAAGTAGCGGCAGTATGGGAATAGCCATGGCCAGTGACAGTAAGGACCTTCAGAGGTTTCTAGGCTTTGCAAACTTTTATTGACGGTTTTATACAGGAATTTAGTACTTTGGCTACCCCTCTAACTGATCTCTCGAAGCATGGTGAGAAGACGCTGGCGTGGACTACTGAGGCTCAACTCGCCTTTGAGGACCTGAAGAAGCACTTTTGCTCCGCTCCCATCCTGAAACAACCAGATCCTTGGCTCCCTTTCCAGGTTGAAGTAGATGCCTCCAAGGTGGGCATAGGAGCAGTTCTCACCCAAAAGGACCCCCTGACTGGTAATACCCACCCATGTGCTTTCTTGTCCAAGAAACTCACCGACACTGAGCATAACTACGACATGGGAAATAGGGAACTACTGGCTATCAAGGTAGCCCTAGAGGAATGGAGGCACTGGCTGGAAGGAGCCCTACATCCCTTTCAGGTACTAATGGACCACAGAGAAGCCAAACATCTTAACGCACGTCAGGCATGCTGGGCTCTCTTCTTTACTCGCTTTGACTTCCAAGTAGCCTACCTTGCAGGCTTCCTGCTTCATTGCTTTATGTATGCTAAGGTCTCCGTACCAGTTTCCTGTATCCTTCCCCCCCCTCTTGTTTCCTAAGCCCCATAATCTGGGATCTAGAACAGCACCTCCAGGAATTCAATAAACGCACTCCACCACCTCCCGAGTGTCCCCCTGAGAAGAGCTACATCCCATCCCAGCTGTGCAATGAGGTTCTCCAATGGGTACACACCCGCCTCAGTTCACGACACCTGGGTGTCCATGCCCAGAATAAAGCCACTAGTGGTCTCCCCTCTGGACTCTTACAACCCTTAACAGTGCCTACCTACCCCTGGTCACACATAGCTATGGCTTTTGTCAGAGATCTGCCTCCCTCCCAAGGGTACACCACAATATTGACCCTGGTTGACATATTTTCCAAGATGTGGCACCTTGTTCCACTTCCCAAGTTTCCAGCATAGTCTCCAGGCAGATGAGTCTGTTTAGTGGCAGAATGTGCTCACTGTCCTACTCGACAGATAAAGGAAGTCTTTAGTCCCCCAGGTCATGCAGCTCTACAACTCGTCACAGAGATGGAAGAGCGAACTGGACTTCTAGGCATGAGCCTGCTTTTGTATTCCATCTGCATTTCTAATATATACAGTTTAAATATTTTACAGAGTATGTATATTTTATTTAGTACATATTTGACCGTGGAATATCTAGTAGGGAAGAAATTTCACAAACTGACTTATTGGTTGTTGGACTTATCCTACAAGAGTACCACGCTTGAATTAACTGAGCTCTTCAGAATGACCCATTCTTTCACAAATGTTTGAAAACCTGACTGCAGGGCTAGGTGCTTGATTTTATACACCTGTGGCAGTGGATATGATTGAAACTGACCTGAATTCAGTGATTAAGTGGTATGTCCCTGTACTTTTTTCCATATAGTATACATGGTGTCACAGCTCTAGGATGCCTTCTAGTAGTATTACCATTGGTGGCATGCTTGAGTAATTGACTGAAACTTAATCCACTGTATACATTTGTCATCCTGAATAACTATATGTATTATGTTTTTTTATGGTACAGTTCTATGCACTAAGATGTCCCTTGTGCAGCTTATTATTAATTCTATATTATTATAATATAGAAAATATTTTGTCTGAAACGCCAAAATAACGCACAGCCCTTATTTGTATTCACCGACCTTTAGTACCAGTCTGTCACCGCAGACACTTTGGTATGTGAGCCATTAACTCAGAACCTGTTTGATGGATCTTTTTCAAACTTTGTACAGGCATTGCTTGGGTGAGGAATTAATGAGAAAATATTGTGACATATTGCCCCAAAACTTGAAGCAGTATCACTTAGTGGCAGCAAAGGCAGACATTTAACCACATTAGTGCAATAACTCAAAAAGTATTTGACATCTTTTTTAACCTTTCCAGACATGTTGAAGACCTTGACCTGATCTCATTACACCAAAACGGAAGCAGTATTTCTTTATGATAGAAAAGTGAATGCCAGTTCAGACACTTGATTTTGTCAGCATGATAGCTCAAAAATTATTTGGCTGATATTTTCCAAACTGTGCAAGCACATTGTATAGGTGAAGACCTCTTCAATTTTTGTGGCAAATCGCACCATAACTGAAGCAATGGTGTACTGTCACCACTGGATTCGGGTTAATGAGTGATGATCCAAATGCAGCGTAGGATAACCTGAAAGGGATTTTATGGGATAACTGGAACACACACTAGGTAACAAACAAAGAATTGCAAGGGGTCAAAACAAGAGTCAGGAACGTAGGGTTGCCATCCGTCCCTTATAATACAGGATTGTCCTACATTGGAAAATAAACAGCTATATTATATGGGATGATCTGGTATTATATGGGACGGGTGGCAATACTACAGGGAGAATAACTCAGGATGGACCAGGACAGACTTAAACACAGCCAAGATTGGGCAAACAGTAACAGAAAACACTAACAACCCATGAGTGGGAACTAACACAGAGCACTAAGAGTAACAATGACAAACAAAGTGGCAGTGCCATAGTTCCTCATCTGTCCCTGACTGATGTGTCTGTGCTGCCTCCTTGGGATGAACATCTCCGTGGATGGACATCTCAGTGCAGATCTGGGTCTTGGTGGCAGGTCTGATGAGCATGTCCCCATCTCCCTCTTAAGCCTCATTTCCACCAATATGGTACTTTTTCTCAATCCGGCACGGTTTCCACACATTTTCACCACAATAAAATGGCCATGGACCAAAAAAATGGCTCCAGCACATTACCAGAAAAGCTTGTCTCAGAATGCGTCAGCGAAAGTGGGGCAGCCTATGGCGTCAAACCTTTCGTATACCCGGAAAATTCAATTCATAACCAAAATCGTTAGTCTAATAACGGCAATGCAGGCAGTGAAACAACTTGCCAGCGTACTAGAGCAATAAGGTTAAATTGTTTTTTTCCTTCTGAGATAAATGAAAGATCGTTCTGCTGACCTGATTTAATAATAAAATATAAATATGTTGCAGGTTGAATAAATAAAATATTATGGCGTATTAGTGACAAAGAAATCATGAGGCGGACAGCAAAGTTCAGTTTTTAGCAGTGTTTAGCCTTTAAAAGTAAAACAGCAAGTGAGAATAAACTAACACAGACGGGGGAGCCTTTACTACAAAATGTCATAAAATAGCTTAAATAGTATGGATTGTATTTGCTGAAAGCAAGATATTTTACGTAAAATATTAACTTCCATCTAAAACACTTGTATAATTTACATAAATGATGAAACATTATATCATGCTTTTTTATTCTGTGAAAAATGAAGGATTGATCTGCAGGCCAGATTTACCAATAAAGTATAAATATGTCACAGGTTGAATAATTAAAATATTGTGGCATAAAGTATTGTGGAGAGAAGAGATCATGAGGCAGACAGCAAAGTTTAGTTTTTAGCACTCTTATTGTGTGATCCTTAAAAGGACAGAGGTAAAACAGCTAGCAAGATTAAACACACTTACACACATACGGCCTTTATGGAGACAAAAGGGGATACAGGTAATAGAGACAGGTCGCAACGAGTCATACTCTGGAAACTTTTTTTTCGGTTCGGCAAAATAAATCCAAAAAACAAAATACCGATTAACCTTTACTTTCACTTCCGCCTACATAACATTTCTGTTACATTCTTTTTTGAAACTGGTGGACACGCAGGCTGGTTTTCAAAATGCAGCAAGCAATAACCAGTCCAGCAACAGCTCCATTTCGGTGAAAACAAACTATTAGAGACAAAGACAGCAACCTGAAAAACCTGTTCAACTGGTTCCTATCACCAGTCCCTCCTCTGTTGCCAGACGCTACTGGAAAATACTGGTTTTCCATTTACAGCCATGCCCCTTTACAGCTGTGATTGAGTTCCCAATCAGTCAGTATCAGTGGTGCAAGATCTTCCAAGTGTGAGCGTTCAAGTGTTTAGTCTGAGTTCTGTATTCTGGTTCCTGATACCATTCTATTGCCTTGCCCCGTTCTGATTGTTGTTTGTGCTTTGCCTGACCCCTGCCTGTCTCATTGATCTCTGACTTGCCTTTTGACTTGGATTCTGTGTGCCTGGGCTGGTTTTAGATCTGGTCGATATGACCTTAATTTTTGCTTGCTCCAATTAAAGCCTCAGTCTCCTATCACCGTATTTGAGTCCTCATTTCCCTGCCGTCCATCACAAATAGGGCAAGCACAGGAATATTATATATAGGTGTAGCGCCCCTTTGTGCACTAATAGCAACATGGGAGCTACCCTGAATTCTTTTCTCTTCAGTACTTTTTTATAATTAGGGTTACCTATCAATGCTTCTCCTCACCCAGTTAATTCTAAAGTTGTCGGATATTAAAGTAATTGTTCCAAATTAACTTACCATGTATACACATTTACCATACCAGACATGTACTCGACACATCATACACTTATCCCGTCGGTTCTCCTTAAAGCCCAAACCACATAAATGCATGCATCACTTTGCACGAAAAGAACATATACAACACAGCAATGCAATGAGAAGTAAATGCAACTATTTACTCATTTTTACCATTTTGTACAAAACATTTCATCCCAGGAGCAAATAATAGTCTCATCCATCCTTTTAACCCGAAACAGAGAAAGTCCTTAAAAGTTTAAAACTAAAATGAACACCGGAAGGCAGATTTGAATAAATGAAATCAATGCTCCTATACGTTGCGGGCCTGTACTGAAGCTTGGGCGCGGTGTAGCCAAAAAATGAAAAAGGCTGCTTCGTACTTGTGTGCTACAAGTGCACAGGAAAATTAACTACCACCACACTCACGATTTCCCTGGGGTGTGTCGTCTCCACTCCTACTCTCAGCCGGTACTGTGGTCGAGGAATCCCACTGTCACCCAGTGCAGTGCAGGGTTGATCCAGAGGCCAGGTGCACCCTTCTATGTTCAGTCTCTCCACTTAGTGTTCTTTTCCGACGGCTTTCCGCAAATACTCTAGCCGCTTCTCACAGGCAGACAATAGTCACTTTCAGAGACTAGTTTCTAGTTTATTGAACTTCGCGTGGAAATTCACTTTTAGCCAGAGTCCTTACTACTAGCTTATTCCATCATCTGGTCGACGACTTTCGCTAGGTCCTTGAAGTGCATGAACTACCACTTCAGCCGCAACTCTCTGCCATTCCACCTTCTTTCCTCCACTCTTTTCCCGCGCCTCGCTCAACCTTGACCCTCTGTGCTAATTGGACCACACGTCACCAAAATGAATACATTAATAAATTAGGGCTGTCAAAATTAACGGGTTAACGCAGATTAATCCATCATCGTGATTAATCTGATTAAAAAATTTTATGCAATTAACCCATCTGCGCAGAATGACTCAAAATCCCTGAAATGTCTCTGTCAACCCATTTCGGGCAGTTTTGGTGC
>JAOYFF010000128.1:29578256-29592559 GCA_025773925.1 Cryptomyrus ogoouensis
TCACCCGAAGATCGCTATTCACATTCTAAATAGCCGCATTAGCGCGTATTCAAATCGCATTTGCATGGTAATTTGATTAACAGCGCAACGGTGAAACGCGATCCAGAAACATCCCCATCAGCGCCATAAAAGGGGAGTAGGGACGTGGCCAGGTGACAATGGCTCATTCATACTCATGAAAGTTGCTACATATTCAATGAAAGGAGCAAGAAATAGTGACATGAGTTAGGTTTTTCTTATTTATTTATCCAAATGAATGTTGCAACTACACCATTTACATCTTCATGTAGCCAAGACTTTGGTGATCAGATATCTGGGATCAAAACAAACTTACAACTTACAAACTTAACAAAAATGTGACATATTTACAATATACATTAAAATAAAGATGAGTGTAATGGCAAAACAAATATATAAGAAATAATTTATTTGCCATGAATTAAGTTTATGATATTTGAAGAAATATGTGATCATGCCCCAGTCAGTGAAAGTGTGTTTCCTACCCCTAGACCCCAGAGGGTCTAGGGGTAGGGTGTTGACGCAATTTGATTTCTGCCCAGTGCTCTGAATGTCAAAGTGAAGAAGTTCAATGAAGTGTAGCTTCACAGTATCTATGAATCTCTTGCATGCTTCTCCCTTGGGCAAGGAGACTGAGTCATAGTGATGGCTCCACCAGACGGGCTACAGACTGGAGAGTCTGTAGAGGACTTGCTGAGTGACGATGATCTGGCGGATGAAGCCCTTCTCAGAGCTGGAAGGGGCCAGCTTCTAGTAAAGAAAGCCGGTGCTTGAGAGTGCAAACAATATGGAGGGCCGAGCTGTGATGATTACTCTGCTGAATGCCAGGATTTGTTGCGAAGTATGTGGGGAGGTGCCAGGAGGCCCAGTTAAGGCACACGAGCACTTTGTGAGGTTCCACAGAGAGGTCTCCTTGCTTTTTCAATGCGAGAAGTGCGGCAGATCAGACCAGAACCCCAGGTCAATATTGAGCCTATTCAGCGGTCTGTCCCAGCACAAGCGACACCTGCACCCCATAGAGCACAATGAAGAGTGGATTGCAGCAGTATCACAACCGAGCAAGGAAAACGGCAGAATGTTGCAGATCTAGTCCCAGCAGGAAATTGAGAGACTCTCTCAGCTGGAGGCTACCTATGCTGGAAGATGAAACATTAACAAGCTTATTGCCGAAGAGCTCGGCAATAAGAGTCACATCCAGATTGAAGAGAAAAGGAGGCAACTGCGAGAGTCAGCTATTCCCCTTCCGAGGATGCGGATCCTCTTGCCTTCCTAGACGTCATACCCAAGCTGTCCTCGGTCCCATCTGAGGCAGCAGCTACCCTACGACACATGGCGGTTGGACTCTGTGACGGAGCTCAGGAGGAGGGGTCGCTGCTGGCGATCCTGAAGGAGTGGGTGACCAGCAATTTGCATGTTGAGCAGAATTCACCAAGCGTTGGATTGTTCACCCACTGATAGGGAACATGAACTGGGTTTAGACCATCGTGAGACAGGTTAGTTTTTTCCCCCCAAAGATGTGTTGTTGCAACAGTAATCCTGCTTAGTACAAGAGGAACTGCAGGGTCAGACATTTTTTATGACTGAACGCCTCTAAGTTAGAATCCCCCCTAAATATGACGATACGTTAGTGCCGCGGGTCTGCGGTTGGGCCACGATAACCAGTCGCCCCTCCTCGTGGGGGGAGGCCGGTGCGGAGAGCCACTTGTGACGGAACTGGAGCATGGCAGGACGAAGGCCGCCTCTATCCCAGCCACGGAACTCACGTTCGCAGGAGCCGGGTGCTAAATCATGCTGCGATCTATTGAAAGTCATCCCTCCATCCAAGACTTTGTCGGTGGAAGAGGGTGCCCTCCTACTAGGAAGCTTAACACTAGGATCCCAGAAGTCTACGAAAAATCTCGGATGCACCTCTGGTGGAGTCTGCCCCTCACTCCCCACACAAACTGCCCGCCCCCTTATCAGCTCCAATCAACACCTATTGTTTTGCAAATGAAAGCGAGTTTCACGGTTTCAACCTCGGGTCTGCACAGAAACGTCTTTCTAACAGTGTGGTCTGAGGAATCGTAAAATACATGTATATTATAATCGTAATTTGAAATACAATTGAATCCCCATTTCTCTTGATTCAGCAATTGCGATTTCAGTATCCCCAAAGTATTTGAAAGAATAAATAAATTCATCTGCTTACTGTAACAATCGGTGTTTCAGTTTTAAAGTTCGATCAGGGCTAAAAGACTAATTCATTAATGTATGTCGTTAAAATTACCCTGGCATGACATTAGCGCGATATATGCATTATAAATGTGCTGACAGACAAAGCATTTTTATAAGTAATGAAGAAAAAATGGAACTTGCAATTTAGAATGTGTAAAGACCATATGAAGTCCTCCAAGCACACAAAAGACTACTGATTACTATGTCCATCTCTTATGAGATGGCACAATGTGCTCTGCATGTAAACACTGATGTCGCTACCTTTGAAAAAGATTGCGCAGTTATGAGCACATGAAAGACTATAAATTACTCCGGACGTGTGTGCAGTTATGTATTGGATTATTCATGATGTACCTGTGAAACAGGATGGGCAGTTATGAGCACACAAAAGTGCTAATTACTAGAAACAGATTGCGGTCCAAATATATTACGGTACAATAAAAAAGACTTTCGCGTTCGCGTGTATGTTTCCATATCACATTCAAGCGGTTATATTTGATATAATAAATAGATACAGTTGATGTCTGCAACAATATGTGTAACCTTATTCAGTTGTAAAAGTTAGAGCTAAAAGATAAATTGATTTACATATATCGGTAAAAGAACCCTGACATGACATTAGCGCGATATATGCATTATAAATGTGTCACGAAGTAAAAATGAAATATTGTTTATTTGAGGGGTGCCAAAAATGTTATACGATGTAATGTGTAAAGTTCAACCTTTTGTTAGACTGCAAATTACTCCGGCCATGTGTGCATGGAACAGGATGTGCAGTTATGAGCACACGAAAGTGTATATGCATATACAATATATAAAGCATGTATACGATTCCCTACAACACACCGCTAGATAAACTCTTTAGTGCGGACCTGAGCTGAAGAAGTGACTTCAGGCTGGGGGATGACTTTGACTGAGTGACTCTGATTAATTTGCAAAACAAAAGGTGTTAATGGTGCTGGAGAGGGGGCGGGCAGCTTGTGTGGGGAGTAAGGGGGGGTGCTCTCGTGAGGAGAGCCTAATTTTTCCAGGAATTCTAGTGTTAATACTCTGGACTTTTGTTACGGTAACATCTCTGATGCCTTCATCGCGTGTGTACATCCTCCACTCAGCCACTCTGACCACAATGTTGTCAGACCCGTAAACACCCTCTCCTCGGTTGACAGTAGTCATAGCGACCTCATGATATTACTGGCACCGTGCTATCCATCCCAAAAATGGTGAAAAGAAAGGCAGAAAACAGGTGCTCTTTGGACAGGTGGGAGGCAGAATATCTGTTTACATATGTAAAAGACAGACCTGTTTGTCTTGTATGTGGAGCCATCTTGGCTATAACCAAAGAGTACAACATTAGACTACACTATGAAACGAAACACCATGACAAGTACAAGGATCTGGACATGACTCAAAGCTGCCAGAAATTACAGGAGATGAAAAGAAGTTTGGTTTCACAACAGACTATGTTAAAAAAAGTGAGGCTGCTGTAAAAGCTAGTTTTATTGTGGCAGCAGAGATTGCAAAATCAGCCCGGCCCTTCAATGAGGGAGAATTTGTGAAAAAGTGCATGATGAAAGTTTGTGACATCGTGTGCCCAGAGAAAAAGCAAGCATTTTCAAATGTGAGCCTGAGCAGAAACACAGTAGCTGATCGCACATGTGATCTTGCCACCAATGTATATGACCAGCTGATGGAAAAGGGAAAAGATTTCGTTGCATTCTCTATTGCTGTGGATGAGAGCAGTGACACATCTGATACTGCCCAGCTGTGGAGTGGACTCAAATCTGTGTGTTACGGTGGAACTTTTGGGATTAAAATCAATGCATGGCACAACCGCAGGAAAGGAAATCTTTGAAGAGGTTTCCAAATGTGTAACTGAAATGAAGCTGCCTTGGTATAAACTTGTGGGATTAACAACAGATGGTGCGCCAGCGATGTGCGGTCAAAAGAGTGGACTAGCGGGCAGGGTTCAGGAGAAGATGCGGGAGGAGAACTGTGCAGGTGAGCTAACTGTTTATCACTGCATTATACACCAAGAATCACTATGTGGCAAAGCCCTAAAGATGGAACATGTTATGACCACAGTAACACGAGTAGTTAACTTTATAAGAGCCAAAGGTCTGAATCACTGCCAGTTCAAGTCTTTTTTGGAGGAATGTGGTTCGGAATACGCAGACGTGCCGTATCACACAGAGGTGAGATGGTTAAGCCAAGGAAAAGTACTGAACAGATGTTTTGAGCTGCGTGAGGAAATATTTCAGTTTCTGGAACGCAAAGGGAAAGACACAACAGAGCTCCGGGACCAAAAGTTTCTGTGTGAGCTGGCCTTTATGTGTGACATCACGAGCCATCTCGATGCGCTGAACCTGCAGCTTCAGGGGCGGGAGCATATCATCACAGACATGTACGCTGCTGTGAGGGCTTTTAAAACTAAATTGCGCCTCTGGGAGAATCAGATCCTGCAAGGAAACCTGGGCCGATTTCCCTGCTGCCAAACAATTAAAATGCAGATCTCTACCGCCATGTTCCCATGTGCACAGTTTGCTGAAAAACTCAGCGCACTTGGCGCTGAGTTTACCTGGCGATTTGCCGACTTTGATGTCCAGAAATGTAGGTTTGAACTGCTCAGTAATCCATTTGCAATTGACGTGGAAAACGCACCTACCAACCTCCAAATGGAGCTGATTGAACTCCAGTGTAGTGACACGCTGAAGTCAAAGTATGATGTTGTGGGTGCTGCACAGTTTCCACATTTCATCCCTGACATAATGCCTCAGCTCTGCACCCAAACTGCTCAAATCCTCTCCATGTTCGGCAGCACTTATCTATGTGAGCAACTGTTCTCTTCCATGAAGATAACCAAAACATATCACAGGAGTCGTCTGACAGATGAACACCTTTGTTTGATCCTGAGGATTTCCTCATCTGAGAGCCTGAGCCCAGATATTGATGAACTAGCATCCAAGAAGAGATGCCAGGTATCTGGCTTGAACACAGAGTAGATCAGTGTGTAACAAACTGAACAACAATTAAAGTTGTCTTTATGCACTTTTTCTTGCTAGTCCAAGGCATAGGCTTAAATGGTTGCACGTTCATTGAAGGATATTATTATTAATAAATTGGTTTATTATTGTTATTTTATTATTTTTATTTATTTATTTATTATTAGCCTGTGGAAAAAGATTAATGTTCAAATTTAAATCAGAAGGCTGCAAATAAAAAAAGAGACATACGATTTTTATTTAAATTTTAAGAAATGAATGCCATTGATGTGTTTTTTTTTTATTCGATTTTGCATGTGCGCAATATTAAGTTATATATTATATAGTATTAAGCATTGCTTGTTCCCTATTGTTTAAACTTGTTTGGGTCCATTTTTTCAATAAATATCAATGTTGGCCCGCGACATTGTCCAAGTTTTAAATTTTGGCCCACTGTGTATTTGAGTTTGACACCCCTGGTTTAGAAGTTTCTGTATCTGTCAGCCTCAGTAGTATGAATACGCCCTTTAATTAGTTTCATAGCTTATCACTATTTTGAAGAGCTCAGGCTGTGAGCTATAGTTGCTTTGGTCAGAGGCTTCCGTAGTGAAGAGGCTACCAAGGTAAATGACATCTATCCATAAAACTTGAAGGCAGACTGCACCATATGCACTATCCATTATGTGGACACCAGCTTGTTCAGCAACCAAGGATTTGAAGTTGATCCACCCTTGCTATAGCAGCCTGTACTCTTTTAGGAAGTCAACAGTCATAGTGACCTTTTATGCAATGTCACGTGTTTCTGAATAGCTAACGTATAGCAAAGTTATTTACCTTTCATTGTAACTGTATAAATAAATGGCAAACTAATCAATCAATCTCCTAAACACTTATTCACTACAAGATAATGAAGAACCTGAAGCCTATACTAAGCATTACATGGCACAAGGCAGGAGAACACCCTGGATGTGATGCTAGTCCATCACAGGGCACATACACACATATACACATAATGGGTGATTTAGAAAAGCGAGTTCTGTCTAACTGTAGGGCCTATGTCTTTGGAGTGAGAGAGGACACTGGAGTACAAAGAGGAAACCCACACCACATGGAGAGAGAATGTAAATGCACAGGAGTGGGGGCAGAAATCAAACCCCCAACACTGTAGGTGTGAGATAACAGTGTTACCCACAAAAGTACTGTCATCTTTCCCCATTAATAAAAAAATGCAATTATTGCTCTTTCTTATGGGAGAAAACATAATCTAATTTATAAACATGCACATTGCATCTAAGAATTTTTTTAATGATTTCATTCATTGATTGTAGGTGCTGCAAAGTGATTCCATACAATAATGTAAAATATATTTAGCAGATTTTAAACATTATTTTAAACATTAAATATTTAAACAATATTATTTTTCTAAAAACAATGTTGTAGTTCTTAGGGAATGTTAGGTAAATTCCCTCCAAAAATAAGTGCATACAATGAAAGATATTAGGAACCCACCTTTATTTGTGTCAAAGATATTGATGTTCTTGGTGAATTTAGAACTTTGGTGGGAACCCCCTTGCCGGAGTCCTCCCAGCCAATAGAGTCGTCCCGTTTCATCCCACACCACTCCTGAGTAGGATCTTTTGCAAGGCAAACTTGGAAGTGTTGTCCAGGAGCGAGTCTCAAAATCAAAGACCTCATAGGCTTTCACACATCTTTTATTCTGACGTCCCCCTATGGCCAGAAATAAATGTTTTGTTTTTTAGACAGACACAATTAGAAACTCAGTGCCATAAATGATGCCTATTTGTCTTAAGTTAACATGACATGCCAATGCAGAGTTATCAAGTATGAAGTTAGTTACTTCCCATATACACAGAAAATTAGCATGTTTGTTTTGGTCTTTTGGAATGGTTTAAGTATCCCTGCCCAGCCAGCATGTCCATATGGGCCCCATGTGGGTTTTATATGGGTTTAATAATGGGCCCCAATTGGTTGACCCATTTTGGACCAGGCTTGGTCTCCGTATGAGCCCAAAGAGGGGCAGCCCAAGTTGCATATTTATGGGTGTAAGATGGGAACAGTGTGGCGTTATAACTGGAAGGGTTTATATGGGATTTACATTTCCCCCTTTAACTTCAGCCCAAGTGTTTTTAAAGGGTATTTATTAGATAAGAAATGGCTGCAATTTGGGGCCATCCCAATGTGTTAAGTGGTTTCAGCTCAGATGGTACACTATAAGGACACAGAGTAGAGTATTTGATGTACCGGACCAGTTCAGAAAGACTTGTCTCACTGTAGGACTTTTGCTAAACTTGTAATTCAAGAGTTAATTAAAATAAACTGCAGAATCATAAGTATTCAAATGAAAATAATACAGTGACAGTGTTTACAAACATGAGAAATCAAGTGACCATTTATTGCTTTTAATATTTTACATATTTGGTTTATAACATTTAAACAACAATTTAAAAGAAACAAAAAAATAAACTGTTTTACAAAAGTAACTGCAATGTTTTTTCGGAGACAATAAGTCGTTATTTCGACATAAGTCGTTATAATGAGATATTATCTCGTTATTTCAACATAAGTTGTTATAACGAGATATTATCTCATTATTTCAACATAACTCATGTTAAGCTTTGCGTCAATATTAAAGAATGCATTAAGTCATGCTGACGCACTGTTAACATCAGTAGCTTACTTGGTACACTAACGACCAATGTATTTCTGGGAATTTTACATAGTTTGTGCTTTCATTCCAATTTAACCCTTACTGATGTTAACTTTATACAGACCATTAATATGCTCCATATCATTCATATCGTTTGTCATAAATCGCCTATAAACGTATCGTGTGTAGCATTTCATAACATTTTATATTCCGCTAATTCGTTTCTAAAACATTGCCTGGGTAATTCATCTACATCCGAACTGAAAATCAGAATAACATTGACCGATGAGCCAGGACAGAATTACGTCGCACATTATTACGTTGGTGCAGTTTGACCAGTACGTCTAATTATTGGGCTGCTGTTTACAGTGCACAGACAGAGGCTACATTCACACTGCCATGCTGAAGTGACTCAAATTGGATTTTTTGCCTTAATGTGACACAGATCTGATCTTTTTAGGGCTGTGTGGACACACAAATCTGATCTTTTCAAATCAGATTTATGTCACTTTCATATGTGGTACAAAATCTGATACGTATCCGATTCGCAGCCATGCGACCTGAATGTGAACTCTCAGATCGGAATTCATGTGGCTTTGTGCTTATACGCATATGCTAACATCATCAGCCTGCACCGGCAGCGCGGGAAGGTAAAAATGGGGGAGAACTGCGATAACAGTCAGTGGAAGGATGGAGAAGTTGGGGATTTAATTGATATTTGGGGAAATGAATCTGTTCAAGTTAAACTGGAAGGAACCTATCGTAATAGAATAGTAATTGAAACAATTGCCAAAGAAATGGCACAGCGCGGACACAAACGAACGTGGCTACAATGCCAAAGAAAAATAAAGAGCCTGAAGTCAAAGTTTAAGGAGGCAAAAGATTCGAATCAGCGCAGCGGTCATGGCCGCACAACGTGCCGATTTTACGACCAGCTTTTTACCCGTGTAAAAACTTATCAATGTGCGCATGCGTGACTTTTCAGAGGACCGATGCGTTCACATTACAGTCAGATACAGGTCACTTGTAGTTATGAATGTGAACCGTCAGGATAGACAAATCCGATCTGAGCAAAAAATCGGAATTAAACGATGTGGCGGGCAGTGTGAACGTAGCCAGAGTGATTCAGTGGTAAGAACATGAACAGCCTTAACCGCGGCGAATAAACCCTGCATGTCATGGTTTTCTAACATACGCACTCAGCTGACCCATTAGGAGATACCGTAACTGTACTGCTCCACCCACATAATGAACTGATGAACAACCAAAATCTGATGACCCAAAAAAAGCGTTGAATCCTAAGTGATGAAATCCATAGCAGTAGATCTTATTTAATCCACGATAAAAAAAGGTAGACACTAGTATACATTTCAATGTAGGCTACAGCAAAGTCATAAAAAGCTATCAAAACAAAGTTGTAGAAACATGAACAGGTAGTGAAGTTAAAGTGATTATTTGTTATATGTGAAACACACCAGTGCACAACATTCTGCATTTTACCCACCAAGCGAAGCAGTGGGCAGCTATCAATACAGCGCCCGGGGAGCAGTGTGTGGGGATGGTACCTCAGTGGGATTCAAAATCACGATCCTCCGAGCAAGGGGGGAATCCCTTAACCACTAGGCTATCAACTGCCCCCTATTGCTGAACTGCAAGAAAGATGTAACAAAACGATAGCTTATAAGACTATTTTAGGCTATTATACTATTAAGTGGTTTACTGTAGAAAATTACAAAAAGAATCCACAGTTCCATGATTAAACTCTTTCCAACGCGCTATGATTGCGACTTCTTGAGCAAAAAGCACGTTCACTGGATATATGCGCTTGATGCTGATGCACATGGCAGACTATAAATGCATTATAATTTATACCTATCATTATTATGTCGAAATAACGACTATCTCATTATAACGACTTATGTCGAAATAATGACTTACTATCTCGTTATAACGATTTATTATGTCAAAATAACGAGATAATATCTCATTATAACGACTTATTATGTCGAAATAACGACTTATTGTCTCTGAAAAAAAATCATCAAATGCGGTTCAGGGCTTCTGTACAATTTCACTGAAATTCTTTTCAAATAATTGGAACATTTGTTTAGAAAATGTCTAAGATAAAATTTTAAATTGCTTTAACAAAGCTAGCCTGGACATTCTGAAGTTTCACAACTAAAAGGAATATATCTTTAAATAATTAATTTCTATAAACACAAATCAGCATAGATTTCAAGTCATTTTGTTTTGTGCAGAACACTGTACTCTAAGTGAATGATTACCACCATGGTCACAAGCACCACTAATCCACTTGGAGACTGCCTTTTCTGCATCCCTTCAGTTGACTTTGGTGGTTAAAGCTTTCCTCTTCAGGGCACTTTGTTGGGAAAGATTAAAAAACAAAGCAAAGGAAAGCAACACATTACTGCTGTTTTCAGCTAGGGTTTGCACAGTTGTGTGAAATACAACTTTTATTTATCATTATCATAGAGACATAACACATGGGGATGTTACAAACCTTAATGAAAAAAATACTAACATATGTCTAAAGGCCATTTGTAGGTGCTTAGAGGCTTATTAGCCTCTTATATTGACTGCCTTCAACTGTATGACCCCTCAATCGATTCTCATGATCATTCACTCCATCCTCCCATATAAACCCACTGATCAAAGTAGAGCCACCAGAAATGGACTCAACTAGTAAAAAGCACTTGACTGCTTTTTATACTGATAGAACCCATCTATCTGACAATTCTGTTCCCGCCATCTTCCCCTAGAAATGCAATGAATGATTGAGTTTCCAAATTAGACAAAAAGGATTAACTGTTAAAGTAAAGATTTTATCTATGTTAGCCACATTTCTACTGAAATAATAATTCTCTACTAATTATATTCCTTCATTCATCCCTCCATCATAACATTATAACCCACTAACTTTACTACTTCTCTAATTTATAAATTGGTGCAATCACATTTCTTATATACTACACAGATTCAAATACAGTACCAAACCAATTAACTGCTTTTTGAATTTAATTTTGTTGTAACTTGAAGTACCCCTTACAATATCCAAATTCTACTCCTATGCAATTACAACCAAACTTTAAATACCCCTTCAACACAAAGACATTTAAAAAAGATGCTAAGATGGCTTTAACAAGCCATCAAAGTTTAACAAACTTTTCTTTGTAGTGCATCTTGTGAGCAACTAAAACAGTGTTACATTTTGAGACTCAAAATATAGCTAGGGTGTAAAAAGAATCACCCTGTGACTACGGCCATTTAGGAAGAAGGCCAGACATGAGCTTATAATCTGAATCCAAGATTATAATGTTCAGTATGTCCAGAATTAATTAATATAGATTTATATTTACCATTAATATAAATTATTCAGAGAACTGTAAAACTTCACAACAAATGGAGTGGAATGGGTAAGCTCAATCACTCCCTAAGACTTACCATATAGAGCACGTCAAACAACGAAGTCCTTAGAACAGCTTCTTCCCGTGGCAGGCAATATAGTTGTACTGACATGTCAGTTCATTGGTCATCAGAAATACCATCATTCTTTGTGTGGCTTCATCAACTGTTTATCTACCAATTTCACTCACAGCACGCACCTGAGTAAAACAAATTTTGGAAATATTATTAGGTAATACAATAAATACAATAAAACTAATATATAAAACTCCTATTTGAAAATTGTATGGACACATAAATATTAATAGCAGAAATTTATACTCACAAAATCTTCATCACTCAATTTTTGTTCCACAAAAACATCATCTACAGTTTTTAGTGGAAACATTCCCTCAGGAAGAGAAGGGGCAGAGACTTGTCTTGTCTTGCTGCCAAGGAAGCATTTGTAACATTCTTCCTTGTACATTCAGGGTGTCTTTTATGTCTTCAAGCATGGTAGACCAATTCAACATGCTGCACACTTGATGACTTGATGTTGGGTATGTCACTTGATGTTTGCTAGGGAGTTTGGAGTGGTGTCACTGCAGATACAAAAGGCATTTATTCACATCTTTGTGGGTGGGGAGGGAGCAGTATCTGTAGTGGAGGTGGTGGTTTGCATGGTTCATATGTTTCTTCTTCAGATTTTAAACTGGGGTATTTTCTTTTCCTATTGTCAAGCAAAGTATAGTTATCAAACTGAGAAATTCATTTATAATAATTAATGTTCTATATATTGTGTAAATGTAGTGTAACATTTATTAGAAAATCGGAGCATGACAGAATCAACTGTGGTAATTTTATCCTGCCTAACACTGCAATCTATTTATGTGCACCTATGTGCATACTACTGAGTAATATATAAAAATAAATTACTGATAAATCATAATCAGAATACAGATACATACATAAAGATCCCACGCATCCTAGATCATTAAATTACCCCCAGACATCCAAAGATTAACAGGATGTAGATAATAATCTTTCCCGCTACATACTTTCTTTATCATGATCCTCTCTCCACGTCTGAATCAGTTTAAAGATCGGATTTCAACTCTGCTTTACTTAGTTTTTCCCTGGCCTGTGAATACGTTCCTATAAAACATCTCCAATCTTTAAGGAAATTTGTTGTAATAGAATAGAGTTTTGCACACAAGCATACAAGAGCTTCCAAATTAACCTACAGTACCTGCCTCTCCTAAAACCCACACATAGTACATCTCCCAGTTTTCCTGAGGGTTGGTACAGTTCCTAACAACTTTATCAATGTTTCCAGCTGACCAGTAGCATTCTTTTTTTTCCTTTCCATGGAGCCACTTGCTAAGGCAACTGTTCCACCTTCTCTGAATTCAACCATTGTAAACTGCTGCATTTAAACTGTTCAACATGAAATGCACAAGGGATAAAATACTTGGAAATAAAAATCAAAGTATATTTTAACAGTAAAAACAAAGCACAGTTTGTGTAGCTGGGGAATAGTGACAAAATAATCTTGGAATGGTAAAATAATTTTTCTGGTGTTCTCTGTTAGAGAGATAACATGTAGCTGACTAGAGAGTCATAAGAACATAAGAAATTTACAAACGAGAGGAAGCCATTTGGTCAATCAAGCTCGTTTGAGGAGAACTCAACTAATAGCTCAGAGGTGTTAAATTCTTATCCAGCTCTGATTTAAAGGAACCCAAGGTTTTAGCTTGCACTGCACTAACAGGAGGACTATTCCATACTCTAACTACACACTGTGTAAAGAAGTTCTTTCTCAAATCCAGTTTAAAATGTTCTCCCACTAATTTCCACCTATGACATTTCCACCAATGGAGTTATTGTAATCTAACTAATCAACTAATAGTGAAGTAACTATTTGGTTGAAGAGCATCCAGACCTGTTAAAATCATATATACCTGGATAATCTCCCCCCCCCTTATTTTCCTTTGCTCGAAGCTGAACAGATTCAGCTCAGCTAACCTCTCCTCATAAGACATTCCTCTAAGACTAATGCCTTGTCCACACGTACAAGGGAATTTTTTAAAACGGTGTTTTTCCTCCTTCGTTTTAAAAAAAATCCCCGTCCACGAACTTTGTCTTCTACAATATTTTCTGTCCACATGAAACCACTAAAATGCACGCATGCCAAAACAACAGGCGGCATTATAACTGTAACCATACTGCCATGTTAGCCAATCAGAAGCCTAATTGCCAGTCCTGTTAAGTTGAAAACCATGGCGCACATTCCGACGCCTGTGTTGATCAATATAATGCGAGAGTGACTCAACATTTATCTGTACACATGTAAGAAGTCCTGTCAGCAAGGTTAGCACAAGCACTATTTCGGCTAAGTCCGCCATTGCTCAAACTCGCCTAATGTATACTAGTGGTGGGCGGATCGATCCAAGTATCGATAATAATGTTGGTATTGATATTGATCAATACCAGTTTAATGAGATCGATACTTAAGTTTCAGTTTCTCTCCTGGATGCACTGCGGATGTCTGTGTTCGCGCTGCTGCTCTATATTGCCGCTCCCGACTGTCACGTGACTCAGCGGCGCCAAGCAAGCAGACAAGCTCACCTGCGCGCGCGCGCGCGCACAAACACACACAATATAATATTTATAATAAAGTACTGTAATTGTGGGTTGCTGAGTCATGCTCGCAATAATTAAACAGCAAAGACAGTTCGGGGTTTAATCACCATATGCCGTTTATTACACCCGTACCACTGCAATCACACACACTCGCACTGCCCACAGTGCTCATTGCCCCGATTACTCCTCATACACACGGCGGGCGCACGCATACATGCACATACACTCAGGGGTGAAAGTAGTTTTCATTCCTTGCCGGTACTACAATCTTTTAATCACTTTATCGTTTTATATCTGTCTTCAGTCGCTCCTGAAAAAAAACTTTAATATTTAAGTGGGCTTACGTGAAATGACAAAAATGTTTTACTTGCTTTATTGTG
>JAOYFF010000128.1:29628205-29642025 GCA_025773925.1 Cryptomyrus ogoouensis
CCTAGTGGATTAGACTAGTAATAAGATTAGCGTAAATCTTACGTTTAATGCTTGTGTAAATAAATATCGAAAAAATCCATACGTGTCCATTGAGAATCTATTTTGAATCGACTACATTTTTAAAAACGATATATCGAAAAATCGATTTTTTGCCCAGCCCTAATAAACAAGATTAGATCACAGATTTAAACATGTGTCCGTGAAGCAATCCCATCCAACCATAGCCACACTATTCTTACGAGAGTAACTGATCATAATAAGAAGAGCGTATTTACACACACACACACACACACACACAGGTTTGTTATTATATCTTTGTGGGGACTCTCCATTCATTTCTACAGGGAAAACTCTAATCCCAACATGACGACCTTAACCCCTATCCAGCCCTAACCTTACCTATAAGTAACTGAATACAAGACTTTTGGCAGTTGCAGTTGGTGTGGGTTATATAGACAACTGGCGGATGTTTTGGGGTAGGCTTGGGCTTTTGAAGAGGGACGGTATTCATCCCCCGTGGGCTAGTGCCGACCTCCTGTCTAAAAACATATCTCATAGCCTTGAGGCAAATCGCTGACTAACTAGAGCCAAGTCCAGGCGGCAGGCAAACCGGCATAACCGACCGCCTGCTAGTCGCTTAGAGTCGGGGGTTAATTTTATTGAGATTGTGTCTGTTCCCCGTGTTTTTAATCATGGAAGCCTATTCCACCATAGTGTTTATTTATTTCTTTATAACATCTGAAATAAATTAAAATAGAAAATCATTGTTTAATTTATGATTCACTGGATAAACACAGACATAACAGATGGTTTTAGAGACTAATGTTGACTGTTTATCGCTATTGTTTTTTCGCTATGTTTGGTAAAGTGAAATCTGAGAATGAAACTTTTAGTCAGCATTTTTGCCTCAAACAACAAACCAATGCTTTAACATATCATTCTGTTTACATGAAGGTGGTGTTCCAGTTACACGATGCGCACGTTCTATTTCAACTGTTTTGATAGAGCTCGACATTAAACATTCATATACAAACTTTTGTGAATAAATATTGCGAAAATATCAAGCAATTGTCTTCCTAATAAATAGAATGCTGCATTGTTATTTGTTGCTATTCATAGAACTCCAGCCAATTTTTGAGTTTTTTCTATCCCTTTATTTATTGGCTTATAATAAACAAATTACAATTTTTATTCCCAGATGGATGGATCATATAATGTGGACAATATCAATGTTTTATGGATTATTAGGGGTGCCTTTTCATGGAAAATATAACCTATACCTCATTGCACACAGGATTACTCTGGAATATTGTAGCGCACAATGTTGCAACTTGGATGACCAGATCGAGTAAGTTCTCTCGACTGCAAAGATATGTGATTCATGTCTATGCAGTATACCTATCAAAGTTATGAGCCTGAGATTAATGGATGCAAAAATCAACACATTTTGCATTCAGCAGATTCTAAGGCTTAACAAACTGATGAATAGTATGCCATTGTAATAAATACTGAGGTGTTTCTGAGTGGTCTGAAATGGTCTTGAAATAAGATCTCAAGTCCTTTACGTCTGAGACCGACTTGGTCCCCACATAATCCACACACAGTTTATCCAAATTCAGAGTTATTTTAACATGAATAGATGTACTTTAACATATTTCATCAGTGAAAGCTATGTCACATCACAAAATAAATGGTTTAAATAAGAAATTTTAAGAAGACCTGCAATCACAATTAGAGAACACTTTGTTATACTTGACAGTTTTTGGATCCAATCTGAAATATCATGACATATCTGACAACCCCAACCCATTTGGCAATAATGGTAGGCATTTTGCAAGATGGTGGACCTCTCCAAGGTGATTGAAACCTCGTTCCCGCTGGAAGTGAACTTAATCATTCCAGGAACTCCATTTCTTGAACATTGAAGCTGTACAATAAAATGTTCTTCAACTTCCGAAAAAGGCTGGTTGATCACATATTACAAAGTAAACAGGATGATAGGGAGATTCTCAAGGGGGATTGGCTCAACAGCTGGAATTGCTCGCCAAGTTGGTTCTGGGCAGGGCATGGTCATAACATCTGGGACAGTATGGACTGAAAGCCCACTTCTTAGTCACTAAACCACTCACCAGCAAGAACAATGAAAAGGCTAGACTAGCCCTTTGCTGAGGAGCATGTTGTATGGAGAGATGAAAACTGTTCTTCATTGATGAAAGCAAGTTCAGTTTAGTTGGTTCAGATGGGAAACATTATTGGTGGCTTTGAATTGAAGATAGACTCCACCAAAAGTGTGTGAAGAAGTCAGAAAAGTTGGGAGGGATAAGTGTCATGATAAGTGGTATGTTATCTGCTGCAGGAGTCAGGCCTCTCATATGGCTACATGGCAAGGTGAATGCTAATGAGTATCAGAACCACCTTCAGCAACATGTGGTTTCTGCTCTGTGAGCATCACCCAGTCAGCCAGTTATTTTTAAGCAAGACAATGCCCCTTACCACACTGCACAAAGGGTGAAGCAATTCTTTGAAGCTGATAACATCAAGGTGATGAAATGGCCAGCCCAGAGTCCTGATCTGACCCCTATCAAGAATCTCTGGAAGGCAACTGGTGACAAAATTATGGTAAACAAACCCACTACAGTTACGAAATTGGGGAAGATACTGAAAGAGGAGTGGAACAAAATCAATTCAGACCAGTGTGAGAAACTGGTTATGTCCTGTGGGTGCTGATGTGCCAATAATTGAAAGCAAGGGTCTCTATGCTTCCTCTTAATTTCTGAAAGTTGTTATGATCAAAAAAAGTTGACAGAATTCATTTGTAGATTTTCTCCACAAAATTTTTTTAACCGTTCTCTACTTTTGATCTCCATTGTGGGGCCGCAACATGATGTCTGCAGTGTGGAAATATTTTACACTGACAAATGAGAGCTGTGCAAGTGCAACTTGTACTGTCTGTAAATTGAGCATTTCACAAGGAGGTAGTAATAGATCTTCATTTAATACCACAAATTTGATCAGACATATAAAAGTTAAAACACGCAGCTGAGTACAGCGAATTCACTCTGCTCACTCGGGGAAAGGCTGCGTCGAAGCAACACACACTGGAGGAAACTTTAAAAAAAAAAGAAGTAAGTTGTCACACGACAGCAAAAAAACAAAAAGGATTACAGAGCGGGTGATAGAGTTCATTGCTCTTGATGACCAACCCATCGCATTTCATTTTTACTTTATCTTTATTTTATTATTACAATTATTATTTTTTTAAATAAACTCATGCTATGTGAAAGTTCCAATTTTTTTTTTTTTTACATTTTTTTACCATGTTGATAAAAACAACTGCATTTAAAAAGTTTGTTTTTCTTGCAGCACTGCAGACCTACTGAGCTGTGAAGCATATCCACCATAGATTTGAATAATTTTAATGTACTTATGGTCTATAGTTTGCACTGTGTGCTGTTGGAAAATACATGTATTGGTTTGAGACTCGGTATCGGTAAGTCAGTGTGATATATAGTCAGTGTCCACTGGAGTGCACAATTATCTGGCATGAATTGATCCAGCTTGGTAAATCCAATTTTCCTGTGGCTTTGAAGAACTGAAATAGCTGGATAACTGTATCCACAATTAGATGATTTGGGATGAGTCCTCTATATTACATGTACAAAAAATACCCCCTGCTATCGTATTGTCTGTTTAGCAATACAATTCCATCTTATGTGTATGTACTCTTTAAATTGCTTGCATGCTGCCTTCTAGACAAATGGGAGCTTTATTATCAATACATAACACAGAATAGACCACGGGAGTTGAAGTACGTAAAGGCAGATAAACAACACTGGAACAAACTTGGACCAAGGACCTACTGCCAGGACCAAGACCAACAACGTACACAAAACTCAAGAGTTTTTCCTGTCAACACATCCATGTAGTGGCAGTCTTTGAGCCTGGGGGGTTTGACTACAGGGGGCAGTGTTGATCCTTGGGGGGCAGTATGGTATTGAAACGTCTGACTGCCTGGGGGATGAAACTGTTGTTGTATCTAGCAAAGACAGTTTTGATACTCCGAAACCTTCTGTCAGATGTCATCCTCACTATCCAGTGCAGGGACTTGCAGTCAGCAGTTCCTGAACCAGATGATGATACAACAGCAGAAGTTTTCTACAGTCCCTTGGTAGAATGAGATAAAGATAGAAGGGAGGCTGGCCTTCAGCCGCTGTAGGAATTGGAGATGCCGCTGAGCTTTCTTTGTCATGAATGTGGTGGGCAGGATCCAGGAACGTTTGTCTGATATATGCACTCTCTGCTAACTGTCTTAACAGTGGAACCATTGATGTTCAAGAGAGACCAAGAGTTCTTCCTGGAGTAAACAACCATTTTATCTTCTCAACGTTTAGAAACATACTGTTGTCCTGACACCAGTCTACTAGATGTTCGACCTCCACTCAGTTGGGGCTGGGTATCGCCACTGACTTCCCAAATCCATCTAATTCAATTTACAAATTGAATTGATTTCCAATTCCACTACATTTGATTCCATTTCAACTGTGATGCCGAAAAATGAGCATCACTGTCATGACCTGCTCGTCCGATCCTCCTGTGTGCCACGCCCCCTTATTACCGCATGTGTATTTAGTGCTTCTGTGTGCGTCTTACCCCTGTCCGGTCATTGACATCCCTGCTTGCGCTGTGTCCTGTGGTTTTTGTAATTTCTAAGTAAATCCCCGTTTACCCGATTTTCACAATGTCAGTGCTGCTTTCCCAGACGCAATCCCTGACAGAATGACCGGACCAAGAACAAAGACGCCTCCCCTCAGCGAGGCAGAACACCTTGATCTTTTGGACGAGGTAAATTACTGGCTCGGACAGCCCGAGATAAAGGAGGACCCCGCAGCGCGAGCCATCGCTCGCCAGTCGAGGAAAATCCTAGAACAGATCTCCCCTTTCGAGGATCCGCACCTCCCAAAAGAAGCGCAGACGCATTTGATCCGACTTAGAAGCTGGGTTGCTGAGGATATGCTCCGGCAGGCAACCATAGATTGTGGCTCCCTTCTTCCCTTGCCTGCCGAACCTCGCAGTGCCTGCTCGCTGGAAAAAGAAATGGAGAAAGAGATGGGAGGACGTGCTGAGCGTTTCTCTAGGGGCCATATCAATCTCCACCATATCCCCTATGGCGTGCCGAGAGGAGCCCTGCCCGGCGGTGTTTGCACATGACGCCCGTCTGCCTGCTGCTGCTTCGCCTGCGCCTGAAACCCGCCTGCCCGTTGTGTCTGCTCCACCCCCTGTGGTTTCCTGTCCCCTGGACCCTGCCCCAGCCCTTGTCCCCGAGAAGATTCTGGACCATCGGGCCAACACTCCTCCTTCATCTCCAGGTGGAGAGGAGCTTGAGTGGGACCCCTCGGGGATATCCCTGGTGACTGCCCTGGTGAGCCCCTTTGGTGGGTTGCCCCGATCACTACCCCAGCGTGGCAGATCCCGACCTGGACCTCGACTCTCTGTGTCCAGAAGGGGGAGAGGACACTTACGTAGGGGTCAGGTCCCGCCCGCCCTGCTCCCTGGCTTACCTTCAGTCCCTCTGGCTTTGGCTCAGCGGTCGCCTGCAGTCCCCCTGGCTCCAGCTCAGCGGTCGCCTGTGGTGCCTCCTGCGGCATCTCTTCAGCTGCCTTCGGTCCTGCCTCCAGCGTCTCAGCGGTCACCTGCGGTGCCCCCTGCTTCGGCTTGGCGGTCGCCTGCGGTGCCCCCTGCTCTGACTCATCGATCGCCAGCACCTTCGCCAGTTGTGGCCGCGGCTTCTGCTCCCTTCTCGCTTCCAATGTCCCTTTCTGCTCCCTTCTCACCTCATTTGGTGTCCCCTTCGCCTCCCTTCTCGTCTTCTCCATCTGTCCCTCAATCTTCCTCCATGCCCCCTTCATCGTCCCCTCTGGCTCCTACCTCGCGGTCGCCTACGGTCCCTCCTGCTCTGGACTTACGGTCACCTGCTGCCCCTCCGGCTCCCGCCTTCTGCCAGCTGGGGTTCCATCCAGCTCCCTGCTTCCTGCCGCCCTTTGCTTCCCTGCTCCCTGTTTGCTCTGCCCTTGATCCCTCCTGGTCCCTTTGCTCCTCCTGTTGTCCTTCCATTGTCCCCCTCCTTGGGTTCCCTGTTCCTGTTTTTGGTGTGCCTGTGTCTTTCTGTGTTCCCTCTGGTTTATCTGTCTTGGTTGTTGTCTTGGTCCCTGGTTGTTGTCTCAGTCCTTGCATTGTGTCCTGTGGTTTTTGTAATTTCTAAATAAATCCCCGTTTACCCGATTTTCACGAAGTCTATGCTGCTTTCCCAGACGCAATCCCTGACAGGAACACAGAAATAAATAAGTAAATAAAATAATGATTACAAACAATTGTCAAGTTGGTCAGCCTTACTTATAGATTAAAAAAAGGTTTAGAGCTTGACAGCTCATTAGTATGCGGGAGGAAGAAGTAAATAAATTAATAAATAAATGTTTGGTAGAAATGAATGAATGAAACAATAAATAATCTTTGAAGGAAATAAATATATAAATCTTTGTCATAAACACATATATAGATATATCGTATTTATTTATTCCTTTATTGCACCAATTTATTTATTCATTCATTTATTTATGCCAAGGACTGATTGATGCAGAACATTTATTTATACTGAACATTTATTTATTTATGTATTGTTTGTATTGTGTTTTTAGGTCACATTTCTTCCTCCATTCTATTTGGCTATGGTTTATTTTGGGTAAATTTAGTCTCATTTTATAGAAAGGGAGTGCAGCAGAGGAGCAGCAATGTCCTTCTTATGGTATGGTGACCAAACCTGCACACAATATTCTAGGTGGGGTCTTACCAAGGAATTATATAATCGTAGCATCATTTCCCTTGACTTAAACTCCACACATCTAGAGATGTAACCCAACATTCTATTGGCCTTTTTTATTGCTATTGGAGGCATCAACCTACACACCGAGATCTTTCTCGTAATCAGCTACCTTTATTTTGGTGGAACCCATCAAGGTTATAATAGTTTTGGATTTTTCATTATAGTTTAGTTAGTTTTAAGAGCAGGTTTGCTAGTTTTAGTTTAGTTTTTATTAGTTTTAGTATTAGTTTTCGTTTTTTCATACTTTGGGTTATTTGTCAGGTGCAGGATTCAAAAAGATCAGTAAATATTGTGTAATAAAACTCAACAAAGGATACCATTTAAAAAAATGTATTCAGTTACTTTTGAACAACCAACCATCCACAACAACCAATAGTCTACAAGATAGCAGCTTAAGTGCAATTGAGTCACATAGTCGTGTAGACATCCCAGTCTCAATAAACATGTTTACCAATGCATCCTCCCGCTTGTGGTGTTCCTGCGTATTTACTAACCAGCAGCAGTTTGGTCATCGGTGAAAGCAGTCCATTATGGTTGTCTCCTCCTTCCTGGTGCTACCTGGCCGGGATGTTGCTTCTCTTTCGAGGGAGCTAATCAGAGAGGCTACTTGGTCAAGGTACTCGCGATTAACCGTCTTATGCGAGCTTCTCAAGTGGACTTTCAGATTTGTGGGGTTTTTTCCCTGGACAAGTATCCCACATATTTTGTCACCTGTTTCTACAATGCACCTGCTCTTATCTGTCTCGCTTTCATAGTCAAAGAAATTCCAGATAGGACTCTGCTGCCTTCTCCCAACTTTTGTCGTCGCCATTTTTCCAGGTAACGCGGTGACCACAAGCCGACTGTAATCCATGCTTCAGTTATTCCTATAATGTCGTGTCTGATGAATTTAAAGCCTCAAAATCATGAATTTTGTTTCTAATACTCCTAGCACTTAAATACAGACCGCAAAGGGTAGACCTTTTACAGTGCCCACTTTTAATATTTATTTGGGCTTTCCGTCTCTCCCCACCTAAATTCTTAACTAACTTCCCTGCCCCCCAGTCCCTAGTTTAGACATTCCTCAACTACTCTACACATATGCTTCCCAATACACTTGTTCCCCTTTGGTTCAGATGCAACCCGCCCGGCTTCAACAGGTCCCACCTGTTCCAGAAGGTCATCCAGTGCCCCATAAACCTAAACCCCTCTTTCCTACACCACCATTTTACCCACACATTTAATCCCCTTATCTCAGCTTAACCTGGTTTGCTTGTGGCACAGGGCTTCTGAGTCAAACCTGTTAAAGAACTGGGGGTGGGGGGTATTGTCCATAATGGATGTCAGCTTAGACAGCATCCTCTCTTCCCCAACCTGCTCGATGGATTTTAGTGGACAGTCCAGGACAGAGCTGGCCCTCTTCACCAGTTTGTTAAGTTTCCCCCTGTCCCTCTCTGAAATTCCACCACACCAGCAGACCACAGCATAAAAGATAGCAGATGCTACCACAGTGTCATAGAAGGTCCTTAAAAGAGTCCTGTTCACCCCAAAGGATCTTAGCCGCCTTAGCAGGTGAAGACGACTTAGACCCTTTTTGTAAACTGCCTCAGTATTTGTAGACCAGTCCAGTTTGTTGTTGAGGTGAACACCCAGGTATTTGTACTCCTCCATCGTTTCAATGTCCAGACCCTGGATGTTCACTGGTGTAGTAGGAGAAGACTTCTTGCTGAAGTCAATCACCATTTCCTTCGTCTTGCTGGTATTGATACGAAGATGGTTGTGTTCACACCAGCTGACAAAGCCATTGATGACCCCCCTATATTCCAGTTCGTTCCCCTCTGACACCCGACCAACAATGGCGGTGTCGTCTGAAAACTTCTCACATACTGGGGTCTCCTGGTGAGGTAGTCCGTAATCCATGCGGACAACTGGTCCACTCCCGCTCCCTCTAACTTCCCCCTCAGCACCGAGGGCTGGATTGTGTTGAAGGCACTGGAGAAGTCAAAGAACATGACTCTGATGTTCAGCAGGTAGGCAAATTGCAGCGGGTCCAGATCCCTCCTTACTAGTGGGCGAAGGTGGTGAAGTACAATCCTCTCCATGGTCTTCATCAGGTGTGAAGTCAGGGCAACAGGTCTGAAGTGGTTCAGTTCCTTGGGGTGCATTGTCTTTGGGACTGGCACCACGCAGGATGTCTTCCAAAGAATGGGGACCCTCTCCAGACTGAGACTGAGGTTAAAGATGTATGCGATGACCTGACACTGTTGACCTGCGCAGTCCATCAACAGTCTGGAGCTGATTCCATCTGGACCCGTGGCCTTCCTGATTTTCATCTTCATCAGCTGACCCCGCACCTGGTCAGTTGTGATGGAAAGGCTGCAGTGTAGGTTGTGGGTGGGTGACTCCTGATGAATGGCATGGGGGGGAGGGGCAGTAGAGCCATTGGGGGACAAAGGGGGCAGATGGGGTGCCGCCAATATCCCCAGTGCTGTGACTACTGTGGGGGGTTGCAGGGAGGTGTTAAGGAGGTGTGATGAGCTCTGGTGGATGGGGAGGGGGGCTTCTGAGTCAAACCTGTTAAAGAATTGGTTCAATCTATTAGCCCAATCCTGGTCGCCAGACTCTGGATCCCCTCCACTCGCCGTGCTCCGTCCGGTGATGGTATTTAGTCCCCTCCACACACCTCTGGTGTTGCTCTGCTGGAGCTGCTCCTCCAGCTTCCTCTTGTAGCTGTCTTTTCCCCTCCTTATCTCTCTCCTTAGCTCCTTCTGGACTCTCCTAATTTCCTCTCGATCACCGGATCTGAAAGCCCTCCTTTTTTGCTCCAGCAGAGTCCTCAGATCTGTAGTCAGCCATGGTTTGTTGTTGGAGTAACACCGTACTTTCCTGGTCGGTACAGTGTTATCCATGCAGATGTTGATATAATCCGTTATGCAGGCTGTTAGACTGTCAATATCCTCCCCGTGTGGGCTGCATAGCACCTCCCAGTCTGTAGTTTGGAAGCAATCTTTCAGTGCCATACTCGCCTCTTCAGACCATTCTCTTACATATCTTGTAGTGGGGGGTCGTTTGCACACTAAAGGTATGTATGAGGGAACCAAATGGACCAGGCTATGATCTGAATGACCCAGTGGGGGGAGGGGTGATGCTCTGTATGCGTCCTTAGTATTTGCATACAGTAAGTCCAGTGTTTTGTTTTCCCTGGTGCAGCAGTCCACATACTGGGTGAAAGTAGGGAGAGTTGAGGACAAGGAAACATGATTAAAATCCCTAGAGATGAAAAGGACGGCTTGGGGGTGTGATGTCTGTAGCTGGGACACAACTGTGTGAATTGTCTCACATGCTGCTGCTGCATCTGCCGCCGGCGGAATGTAAACAGTTATCGCGATGACTTGCGAGAATTCCCGCGGTAGGTAATATGGTCTGATGCTGACCGCCAATAGCTCCACATGCCGTGTACAGCATTGCTCCTTAACACTGATGTGCCCTGGTTTACACCATCTCTCGTTCTCATACATCACAATCCCCCCACCTTTTTTCTTGCCGGTCTCCTTCTCATTCCGATCCGCTCTCACCAGGTGGAATCCTGGTACAGTGTGAGTCTGGAGTGAGGTGTGCCAGCCAAGATTCTGTATAGCATATCATGCTCACCTCCCGGTACGCCCTGTGAAGTCTAGTCAGCGCCGTTAACTCATCGATCTTATTAGGGAGAGATCTAACATTCCCCATAATGATCGAGGGTACAGATGGTTTGTACCGTCTCTTCCGCTCTCGACATTTAACTCCAGCTCTGCAGCCCCGTCTCCTCTGCCGCAGCTCCCTGGGTATCTCTGGTCTTTCTCTGGGGTGTATCAGCTGGTTGCGAAGCACTAACAGCTGATCCCGGGTGTAAACAATGAAGCCTTTGCTTGATGAATCTCCGGGTAAAACAGTCCGTAAATGATTAAAAATCAAAAAAGTAAGTTCACAAGTTGCTTTTGATTAGCATACTTGTGATTAGTTGAAAGAAAATGTGAAAAAAGCAAGGAAAATGGATGATACATTAAAAGAATAGAAGCATGTTTTACATGCTGAACATAAAATATCCAAAGGAAGCAGCCCTTTCACTGGAGTTTATTCAAAGGTAAGTACAAGACAAGGGAGAATTGCAGTTTGGCACATTTTGCTGTTGCTTTTTTAAGTTTTTCTTTGCTCTTTGCTCATCACTTACCCAGCTCAAAAAGAACTTGAAGTGGGTGTGCAGGCTGATTGTGTTATAATAAGTAGAATTATGCATTTAAGAACAGGCACATTATTTCAGCATGCAGGGTCCTGAAAGATTTGAATTGCCCATCCATGGACTACAGTCAGAGAGAGAGAGACAGGAATGATAACTTCACTAGTGTTATTTCTTTGGTTACCTATCAATGATTAATCATCCATTTCAGCAAAGCAAAGTTTTACTAATACTACATGATAATAATAACTGTAAGCTGTAACACCTGCAATTTGTAACTTTGGACACCAAATGTACTCATAGCATTATTTAAAAATGAAGGCTATAAAGGCAATTCTCTCTCTCATACACACACAGTTTGTGCACAAAACTGTAGTTTTGTACACAAATGACACATAACTCTATAGCAGGGTTCTTCAAATCTGGGCCTTGATTCCAAATCCAGGCCTTGTTTTCAGTTCTTCCAGGTAGTTAGTTTAATAATTACTGACTCTGATTGGTCAGAGGCTTCACACCTGGCTCACAGGTAAAGGAAGGCTGGAAAACCAGCAGTGCTCAGACCTCGAGGACCTGTTTCTATATTTAGTAGTGTAACCAGTGGATATAAAGCCCCCAAGAAAGCTGACACATGGAAAGATATCACCTTCTCTTTGAACGTTGTGTGCCAAATAAATCTAAATGATCTTCAAACATGCGTTCGCTTTTCAGAGCATGATTGGCAGGAGCAGAAGGCTAATATTATTATGCATGTTTTAAGTCTGACTGAATAGAATAAGTCTTGCAATAATTTCCTATGTTGAGCATTTGCACACTTATGGCCCAGATACTATTTAGTGAAGATGTGTCTCTAATCATTTTTTATCATTTTAAAATTGTATTGTAGTACCGGCGGGGCGCATGTCCCAGCATTCCCTGCATGCAAGTTGTAAATAGCCCTTGTATTGTTGTTGTTGTTATTGTTAATGGTCATATTCCTTTTTGTCGCATGTGTGTTTGCCCGTGTGTTGCATGTACCCTGTCCGATCCTCGTGTGTAATTAGCTTCCGTAAATCTCCCACTGTATGAGCCATTCTTTCATTTGTTTATTAAACATAATTTAGTTTGTATTTATATTGGAATTATTTATAATTATTGTTATATATTCGTAAATATTGTTGATATGTATTTATTTATTATATAATATATATATTTATTATTGTAATAATTGTAATGAGATGTAGTGATTTTTATTATTGCCTGAGTGTATTCCCACCTATAGGGAGGCGATGGCTACAAAAGGTGCTAAGATGACGTGGCCCAGGTGTGAAGGTGCAACGCGAAACAGTCATTGACCGTATTTGCCGTGTGTGAGGGTGTCTGCATTTCGGCCAAACTAGATCAAAGTATATTGTGGGTTAAAATATCATAAGAATAAATCTACTCATCAGGAACAGAACTTGGTGTCGTATCCTCATCATTTATGCGTCAGACTTTTGCACCTTCTACCACCAGATAGTGGATCACGATCAAAGAAAATTTAGCCTGTTTTTCCACTACAACAAGTCAATGACTTCGCCTAGGACTCCGTTGTGGATTATTTTTGAACTACTTTGCTTGCAAGTCGTGTGAATGGATTGAAGAAAGCTGACACGATGCGCGGGACCCCGTAAATAAAGAAGAGCGTCTCAGCGGAGGTATGTGCTTTAAATCCCAGTAATGCGCATGGATTGTGGAATTTTATGGATATGAGAAGTGTGGAATATTTTGGAATAATAGTCAAACGGGAACGTTTTTGAGGGCAAAGTAACTTTACTGGACGTAAATTTGGAACGCAAATCATAAATCGTTTTGTTTCGATTGGAGAATTATGTTGGATTGGAGAATAATTAAAGGTTGTTTGTGAAACTTCAGGATGGCTGAATTAGACACAGGCTTAGATATAAACCAATATATATCTAAGTCGGCAAAGTGTCGCATTTAACGCGACGAATGAATATTATTAATACTCTTATGGATGATAATGGATCTGTCAATGAAGTCAAGCAGAATGTGGTGAAGTTCAATGGAATGCTTAAAGAATTAAAAGTGCTCCATACTTCATATGTTGAAACCTTGAGCGAAGAGAATAAAAGGGATGATTTTGAGAATTGGTATGATCCCAGAATAGCGGAATTTAATTCTTTTCTTTTAAATGTGTCGAGGTGGATCTCCACGGTGGAACAATCCGAACCTCATGGTGCTGGTCTTTCTGTTAGTCCCGGTCCTGTTGTTCCTGTTGCTTCTGCCATGTCAGCGAGCCATATTTTCTCCGAGGTAAATATAAATGTTCCCCTTAAGGATAACTATACAGGTGACGCTGTTTCCTCTGTTAGTAGCCACCGCTCCAGTAGAGTGAGTAGATCGAGCAAATCAAGTGCCTCAGGTTCAGTGCTCATTTGTGCCGGGGCGGAGCGCGCTGCATTAATGGCCAAGGCTGCAAGGCTGCAGGAAAAGCATGCTTTAGAAAAGGAACAAGAACAACTTAACCAGAAAAAGGAAGAACTTAGAAAAAGAAGAGAAAAACTTGATCTGCATACAGAATTGGCAGCAAATACAGCAAAAATCGAATACCTCAGGACTGCAGTATTTTCTGTTTCTGGAAATAATGCAGAAAAGGGGCAAACAGATGCAATGAATGAGTATTTTGATGCAGCACAGAAAGCATCACAGTCTGATGCTATCAGAGAACTAGTCACACGGCCTAAACGTGGTGTCCAGTCGCAGTTTACT
>JAOYFF010000128.1:29691106-29701973 GCA_025773925.1 Cryptomyrus ogoouensis
ATTAGTTAAGTTCTCCCCAAACGAGCTTGATGGGCCGAATGGCCTCCTCTCATTTGTAAATTTCTTATGTTCTTAAAAAAGGTTCTATCCTTGCAACCAGTGCCTTCGCGAATATAACATCTGCACAAATTAAAGAAATAGGTCTAAAACTGGAACAATCCAAGGGGTCTTTGTTCTTTTTTAACAGCAGTGAGATAATGGTTTTTCTCTGATCCTTGTGGAAGGATCCCTCTTTAATGGCAGAATTAATGGAATGAAGAATCTAAGGGCCAACAATTCCCCAAATTGCAAGATATAATTCTGGTGGAATTCCATCTATACCTGGTGACTTTCCCGTCTGAAATAACTTTGCAGCCTCGTGTAGTTCAGGTAATGAGATTGGTCTGTCTAAACACGCTCTGTCTGGATCATTTAGTTCCGGTAAATGGAGATCGTTCAAAAAGGATTTACATGATGGCCTGTCCAACTTGATCTCTGATGAATATAATCTAGCATAGAACGTTATGTTTAAATGTTTGGCTAATGGCGTTTGGATCTGTCATTATCTCACCCTCTGCTGTTCTAATTACATCAATACAAGATTTAGATTCATTCTCCTTTAATTTAAGTGCAAGCAAATGACTAGGCCTATCCCCCTGATAATAATATTTCTGTCTGGTTCTATGGACAATAAAGGACGCTTTGGTTATAGACAGTCTATTATACTCCCCACGTAGGGCAGAGAGAGCGATGTCTTTATCCCTATCGTAGTGCTCGGACTGTTGTTTTTCTAATCCCTTAATTTCAGATTCCAATTGTAACATCTTTCGAGCATTCTGCTGCTTTAATTTGGAAGAGAATGCAATACAACCTCTCAAAAACCTCTCAAAAAAAATTTGCGGATTGGGACACTCCGTTTCATTGAAATTGACAAATTCTTGTAACTGTAATTGGAGAGTATCTACAAATTTTGTATTGTGTAGTCGAGAATCATTGAAGCGCCACCTATGAAATTTGGATTGCGATGAGGATAACTTAATATGACATTGAAGTGGGGAGTGATCAGAAATAAATCTAGGTAGTATATCTACTCCACAAATTTGATCAAGTAGACTAGGGCTAGAGAAAACATAATCAATTCTGGACAATGACTTATGTCGAAAGGAGTAAAAAGTATAGGTTTTGGTAATATTATTCCTAACCTGCCACATGTCTACTAGGTTCTGCTCAGTGATTAACCTATTTAGGGCGAGGCTGGCTGGAGGAAATGAATTGGAAGCGGGTGATCAGTCAATCAGTGGGTTAACTGTTGCAGTAAATTCCCCACCAATGAACAGACAGCAGTCACGGAATGAATGTAACGCATTTGAAACGTCGTCAAGAAATTCTGCATCAAAATCGTTTGGGGAATAGACAGACATTAGGAGAATCTTTGTATTGTTGGCACTTACGAGAGCGTAAGCAATTCGGCTGTTCATGTCTTTACCAGTTACATGTACCACTATCTGGGCAGATCTCTTAACTACTATTAGGACACCCTTGGACCTATTGCTTGCAGACGAGCAAGCTATAACTTTAAATCGTCTGTTCTGAAAGCAATGGACATCCTCTTGCTTAAGATGGGATTCTTGAATTAGTGCAACATCTGCATTATTATGATGTGAAAATTAACACACCTTGTTCGTTTACTGGGACTGTTCAGACCACGCACATTCCAGCTAAATATATTTAGATCGGTCATCATAGAATTTATTCCACATTATCAGAGCGCCGGACCATGCAATGCCAAACACCACAGCACTTCCCCACAAAAAGAAGAGAAGACAAAAAAAACACCATCCACATTGTCCCTGCAGTGCATGACGTCCTGTATGTGACTAAACAGATGTTTGTGATCTGCCACAAAACACAAAAATATATCAGACAGTATAACTATATACACGAAACAAAGAAACCGCAAGGGAATAACAGTCACTTTGGTTTGGTAACAACAAGAAAAGGCAAGATGCACTATCCGCCTGCAGCAAACGAACAGATGGTAAGCAAACAACAGTGTAATACAGAAGTAAAAAACTGTAACCTGATAATTAAATCTAACCAAACAAAATACCATAGCTTTGAGTACGGGTAAGTTTGTCTACAACTAAAAGCATAAGCTACAGCTGTAGCATGAATCGGTTTGGGTGGTTGAACCAATAACCTAGTGTTAGAGTTAGCATACCTCAACGTCCATTCATTGCTTCTATCCCAGCAGATTCAAAGACGGTTCGTATAGAAGGGGGGATCTTAAGATGTCGATCCTGGAGAGATGGTGACCATATTGTCGTTCTCTGAGTGACCATCATCTTGTAGCTGGGAATCGCGCGAATCGTCGGTGGAGTGTAGCGCCGGTTGGAGGGAACCGTTCGACTTCCTCTGGAGTCTTGAACTCTAACTCCTGGTGGTCACTTTCAATAATGCTGGAAAACGCAAAAATGACTGTATTCCTCAAGAGTTAAGTTTCTTTTTGACATCGGAGAAGGTTTTTCTTTTTGTCATGGTCTCTAAGCTGTAGTCAGGATAAAAGCTGATCCAGCTGCCCTCGTGGCTTTCAGAATTAACTGCCTATCTCGACAGTTTAGCAATTTGAAAATAAGCGTACAAGGTGTATTACCCCTGCCTGTGCGAGAGTATATGCGGTGGGCTCTCTCTACACAAATACGGGATCTAGCCAGCAATGGAAGCCATTACGGAATGTTAGCCTCTAGAAATGAAACAGCATTGCCTCCTTCAACTCCTTCCTTTAGACCAATCAAGTGGAGATTCGACCGGCGATTCCTGTCCTCCATGTCATCAATCTTGGCAGTGAGTTCGCCTATTGTTACCTGTAAACTACAAATGATTGCTTTATCAGAGCGAGTTGAAGTTTGAATATTGTCGCATCTAGATTCCAGATGTTTGATGGATTGTTCTTGCTGATCCATTTGATGGCCGAGAGAGGAGATTTAGCCACTGGCTGCCTCAAGCTTAAGTTTCAGCTCATTTGTATGTGGTGTTGATATGCCCTCTAAAGCCTCTCTAAGTGATGTCATAACTAGCTCTTCGAGTTAGCTCAAGCTAGCTCTTAGCTCTTTGCTCGCTAACAGTTAGCTTAGCCATTAGCGAGGTCCTCCTTCGACACCATATTGGTTTCTTTAAATTTCTTTTTAATCGGCGAGCGATCTTCCTCCCATAATTTAACTAACTTCGTCTGCTTGACATCACAAATAACCAGGCTTTAGATATTGAAGTTTGCTGCTAGAAAATAATGAATTTAGGCAAATTGCAAGCGGAGCTCCTGTTTTAGCTTTGCATTGCCATGCACCGGTCACGTGATTCCCCCCAAATATGTGTTTTTTGATTTTGAAACATCCCAGACGTCGGGTACCCATATCCCCTTTTATGTGTGCGCCATCTCCGATCAGAATGAGATAATGACTGCCAAGGGCCCTGGAGAGCATGTTTGAGAAAAGGTACATCGACAGTCACTCCTTTCTAAGCATGCCGTTGAGAAAAATCCCCAATGCAATGGGTTGCTCAACTCGGATGCGAAAAGGCTATTTTCCGCATCATTTCACAGACATGGAGAACTTTGGATACGTAGGGCCATACCCCCCCCCCCAATCAATTTGGGCCTGATCAAATGTCCGGCAAAGAACACGACAAGTTTTATCAATGGTATGATGGAATATAGCACCATTGATGGTCGCTTACTGTAAGAATGATGTGGAGATTCTGAGCGAGGGTTGCTTGCACTTCCTGCGGGAGTTTAAAACGCTCACGGGTTGCGATCCCTTCTTCACGACCACCATCGCTTCAGCCGCGCTGCTGGTTTATAGGACAAATTTCCTACCCAGAGATATGATTGCGATCCCAGATGTATGGGATTACAGATGGCAATACATAAGTTATTCCAATGTTGCGATCCAGCGGCTAGAATTCATTGGCCGCACGGGCAACATTGAAATTTGACATGCGCTGCATGGGGGTGAAGTGCGTATGGGGCGCTTTCACCTAGACGGATATGTGGACATAGCGGGAGAGAAATGGGCTTTCAAGTTTCTAGGCTACCAGTTTCACGGGTGTCCTACTTGCAATAATGAACATGACATCTGCCCCCTGACACGCGAGAGTTTCGGTTTCTTGTACGTTAAAACTCAGGAAAAACTCGAGGTATTGCGCCAAGAGTTTAATATGAAAGTAGAATTGATTTGGGAACACCAATGGCCTTACGCTAAAACTCATGACCCCGAGGTACAGCATTTCCTATCAGACTTTCAGCCCCCTGAACCCCTAAGGCCGTGAGAAGCGCTGTTTCTCGGACATCTTGGACATCGGCGATTCGCTTGCGTTACGACGTCACGGGGGAAGAGCGTGTCTGGTATGTGGATTTCACATCGCTGTACCCATTCACTTTGGCTAAATTTTAATTCCCCATGGGGCACCCGGTAGTCATTCATTCAAATTTTAAACCTCTGAATGAATACTTGAATCCTCCGCGCGAGCTGTTTTTTCCCATCCTACCCAGCAGACTGACAAATGGGAAACTGGTGTTTACCCTCTGTAGGACGTACGCGATTGAGAACAGGCAGGAGGGTGCGTGCGGGCATTCTGATACAGAGCAGGCATTGACAGGGGTCTGGGTCTCCACGGAGCTCAATCTGGCTTTAGACAGGGGTTATACCGTCGTAAAGGTCCACGAAGTGTGGCATTTTCCCCAAACCAGCAGCAAACTGTTTAGAGGCTACATTAAAACCTTTCTCAAAGTGAAGAAACAGGCTTCAGGCTACCCCGATGATGCGACCGATGCCGCAGTTCACTGGGACTACATTAAGAATTATCTTGAGCATGAGGGGATTGAATTGGAGCCCGATAAGATCGTGTCTAATGGGGGGAAGAGGCAGGTAGCCAAGGTTCTGCTTAACTCTCTGTGGGGTAAACTCGCACAGAGGAACAACATGCTCCAAACATCTATAGTGTCTGCCCCATTTTTTCTGCTGGAAGCTGAACGAGATTTCGAGTTTTGCGTTTCTGAATGACGAAGTTGTCCTCATCCGCTGGCGTTACAAGTCTTCCTACAAACTGTCACTGGGAAAGACTAACATATTCATAGCCTGTCAAACTACTGCGTGGGGGCGGGTAACACTTTACAAAGAACTGGAAAAATTGTAGGACAGAGTCCTGTATCATGACACAGACAGCATCATGTACATAAGCAGGCCAGGTGAATATGAGCCAAACTTAGGGAATTACCTGGGGGAGCTCACGTCCGAATTAGCTCCCGACGAATAAATCGCTTCGTTGAGTGCACTGGGGCTGAAAAGTTACTGTTACCAACTCAACAACGGGAAAACACAGTTAAAATGCAATGGTATAACTCTAAATTACGAAATCTGTCAAAAGGTAAACTTTGACAGTATGATTGGATTGATTGAAAGGAATAATCCTCCTGTAATGACACACTATAACAAAATCAAACGCGACATGAAAAGTTTTCAGCTGTTTAATAGGCCTCTTGATAAAAAGGTCAGGGTCGTCTACGACAAACGCAGATTGTTGACTAGTGGGGAAACTCTGCCTTTTGGGTACTGAAATGTAAAAGGGGCTTAAAAAATATTTAATCAAATGAATTTGTTAATGTAACATGAAAGTTTTTCAAAGTAAGATGTACAGTTGGTTTAAAATGTAACATGAACGTTTTTTCCAAAGATATACAAATGTTTTTAAATGTAACATGAAAAGTTTTTTTCCCAAAGATGTACAGATGTTTTAAAATGTAACATGTATACGTGTGTTTTATTTTTCAAACTTGTATGAAAATGTTTTGTACATTTATCACAAAAAAAATGACTCTCTAGCATATCTGTAGAAAAATTGAGCAGGGTTATCGATGAATGTCCTATAGGGGTGTGTGGCCGATGAAGAACTGATCAGGACATCATTCAGAATCACATCCAGCTGAGAGAATATACAGTTTAGGGGGTGCTGTATAATACTGCAGCGGTCAGCATCAGTCAGGGGGGGCTCCGTCCGCCCTAACGATCCGGAGCCTTAGATATAGCAATGTAGAGTTCAGGTCCAAATAGAAATTTCCCGACCCTGGTATTAGGAAATCCAAAACATCCTGATCGGTAATGGAATTTAGTGGGTTGACTTCTACATAATTGGTCTGATCTGTGGATAATTGCGTCATAGAGGCTGCAAACAGGTCCAGCTCAGATTTGGTGCATTCTGTGGAGAGGCGTGAGCTAGAGCCATTCTTCCTTAAAATATGTCCCCGGGGGGTTTAATTCTTCTTCCTCTTAGGAGCTTGAGACTTGGGAATCCTGCCGGCTCTGTGAGGTTTTTTATGACTGTGCCTGTGTAAAGGCGCTGGGGCTCTTTTCCTCCCCCTCTGAGAGAGCAGCAGCAGACCTGACCCTTCCTGCTTGGGATCACCTGTGTTTGTAAAATGGCCACTGACTACCGAACTGGCGAGATCCGAAGCTATTCCTTTGGCCGCCGATTTCAAATGAGGTTTTATCAACCCCACGCTTAAGAAACAGTAAAATTAATCTAAAAGCCCTACTGAGCATGGAGCCCAACCCACGGCCGTACATCACGGGGCTCCCCGCAAAACCGGGGAGCCCGTACCCCATCTGAATGGTGTAATACTGAATAAATCTCTGCGAATTGTGGTATGCCCCTCTGCTTTCTCTTTTTTTAAACGGGGATCTTTGGCACGGGGCAAAAGTGTAGCTTGACGATCGTTTTTCCGTAGGAGAAATTAATCAGAGTATTCTGATCGTTCTTTATCTCAATATGCAAATTCTGGAGGCTCTGCTTCTTCACTAGTACATAGTGCAGCTTGTGGAACGGTAAAGTGACTACGTCGCCGAACCTACCCTCTATTTTAACAGTTCTGAGGAGCAGCACTACAAAATCCCCCACGTGCTGCAGTTCCGCAATGTTAGAGTAGACGTACATATTATAGAATCCTGTGTGAATGTCGGCAGGGTAGGGTGAGGTCGGTGTGGTACCTCCTACATTATACCACTGACCCGGCTCAAAGCCCAGCATGTAGGCCAGAGTAGGTTTAAATTTGACCCTGTATTTCTGTTGACCGGTTATATTAACCCTTCGCGTAATCTCGCTGTATGACAAGGTAATATCCGTACCTAATTTTTTTAATGACGCATTGATTTCAGCACAGTCTGTGAAACAGGTCAGATTTAATTTTCCAAGGGAAAATGTCTCCTAAAGGATCAGTGACTCTTTGCCTCTACCTCTGTATCCCGCAATTCGAAAGTATTGTCTGGGTGTGTAATATTTTGCCACATATAACAATACATGATTTCAGCCAGTCCTACTTCATAAGGCCCCTGTAGCTCTATAGGTTGCGACAGCATCACGGTGGAATCCGAACTCTGGTTATCGGGGAAGATGGAGCGACAAGAGTTTGATGGTAGCGTGAAGTAAAAAGAGGGGCAATCCTCCATTTTGTCTTTAAAAAAAAAAATTAAATCTGTATCAAGTCCGACTGCGTTATCCACGAATCAAACCTCGAGGGCCAACCCTGCCAACGTACTAAAATCCACTTTTTCCCCTTTTTGGTCTTAGAGCCTATAACCTTCTCAATCTTGAAAGCACGTTTCGGAGATATTTTGACTTTCTGCAGCTCCGCTTCATAGAATGTCCCTGTCAGGGACAGAGATGGAAGGCACGAGGAACACAGGCAGATTAGAAAAAAATCATTTTTTTTAATTCACAAAAAGAAAGCAATTTAACAAAAGAATAAACTTGGGCCCACAAAAAGTCAACTTATCAAAAACCACAGCTAGCCATATAACTTAAACCAAACAAACTGACGTTCTCCTAGACAAGACACCATGAGGGCTATATATACTGGTTGGCCAAACCATAATACACAAAAGGGATAAAACCAATAACAAATACACCAAAACAAAAGTCAACTAATGTTTCAATCAAAACAAACAAAATCAAATTAAATTAAGTTAATCCGAAAAAATATACCTAAACAATAAAAAGAAACTAAATGCAAACTATTCCACCCCCACCACAAACAGCTAATTGGAGCTTTCCAATTTCCTGCATTTAGCCCAGCTTCCATGTTGGCCACCTCTTTTGCCTGGAGCAGCAAGGAATCCTCCCCTGCACTCCACACACGGTAAATCAAAAGAAACAATTAAACTTAATAAATACTCAACACATTATTCCAGTTAACCAAATGTGCGAGCCTAATCTAGCAAACTGGTTAAATGTGCCAAATAAAGAAATGCATAAACAAATTAAATGTTAATTACTAATATATTGCAACTTAAACAAACTCAAACATAGAATAACAAATGACCATAAATGATACCTCCCTTCAAATTAGCTGTGTGGCTGTGGGGGCAGCCATCACAGTCCCCTCGAGTATTTCTCCGCGCATGTCCCTCAATTTATACACCGGCGGGGATCTGGGTACACATTCGCATATGATAAAGTACTCATCCGTAAATGTCTGCTCATACTTTTTGTTAAATATCTGACTGTGCTTGGATACTCTCACAGTGTCCCCTATGTTAAACTTAAAACGTGGCTGTCTGCTTTTTTACAGAGGTAGGGGACCGATTATCAAATACTCGATGGGCATTATCGGTCATGACCTCGGAAGGTTTCATTTTAATATTGCTGTGAAAAGACTGGTTATACCCCTTTATTAGATCGTCTAACACATCCACATATAGCCAAGTATTTTTAGCCGTAAAGTACCTGTACATCCTCTCTTTCAACGTTCGGTTAAATCTCTCTATGACGGAAGCTTTAAGTTCACTACCCGTGGTGAAATGGGTGATTTTATGACTTTTTCAAAGTTTCTGAAAAGTCCGATTTAAAAACTCCTTACCGGTATCCATCTGTAACTTGAGGGGTTCACCCCCCTCGGTTAAAATACAATCAAAGGCCTCCGTTACAGCCACCCCTGTCTTGTTTCTTAACGCACGCGCATAGGTCTTTTTGGAAAAAACATTAGTCACCATAAGAAGATACTTTAACCCATCATTATATGTCACCAGCCCTTGCATGCTGTATAAATTGGCCTGCCACTGGTACATGGCTCTCAGTCAAAACACTCTGTTCCTGGGGAAATTCTTTTTAACCAGTTTATGTAAAGTGTAACTGGCTTGCATAGACAGCCAGTCTCTGATGTCATCAGTACCAGAGCATGTGAGCGGAGGCTGTTGGTTCCGCCCGCTCCTCCACTCTAATTTGCACTAAGCTGCTCCGCTCAACACCGCTCCTCACTCCACTAAAATTTCCTCCCACTCCAGTCAAATCACTCCATGCTCGCTCCAATTTAAAAGAGGGGCAAATAATCTGCATGCCTAACAAATGTCACCTTAAACCGAAGCCTTATATCATAAAGAAATATGAGCAGCGGCAACATTGCCACTCAGAACAGAAAATATTTATTTTTAAACAACATATAGGCAACAACGGACAGGTTTGGTAATGGCATTCCACACAAAAATAGGCTTAAAAATAAAGGAATCAGTGGGCTTAAGAGCCTAAAGAATATACAAGCTAAGCATCCACGTTTTAAATTCCACAGTTTATTTCTGTTGATGCTGCTGCTGCGTCTCTCTATAAAATAAAATTTCACGGACAGTGTACGTGAAATTAAAAAAATCATATTAGACCTATTTTGAATGACAAAATATTTATTTGATTACCAATATTTACTTTAAAGGCTTTTATACTTTAATTTACTTTATAGACTTGATATGCTACAACCATATACACATTGCTCACGTTTTGCTCTGGCTTCTGCCTGTTCGCGTAGCACTCTCATGTTTCCGAGGAAAGTGATACCAAAGTCACTCACTGAAACAGTTTCACCACATTGTTGTTCTTGCTCTACATTATTGTCATCTATACGTTTGATAGTAGTACACTTGCATGATTTATCAGTTTCCTTTGTGAAATACTTTTCGAATTCCATCTCGGCCAATTTGTGTAACAGACTTGATAATTGTACAGATAAATTCTGGGTAGATTTGGGCACGCCTCAGAATCGTAGTGTGAGCGGTATTGGAGCGAAATTGGAGTGAGACGAGCGACCACTCCAGCCTTAATTAAAAAAACCACTCCGTGCTCTGACTAAATTCCTCCCGCTCCGCTCCGCTCCACTCCACTCCACTCACATGCTCTGATCAGTACCCACTTTTTTCCCCATATCTTCCTCCACAGCTCACTGCAGTATGGAGGCACCCCCGTATGACCCCGGGTGGCTGGGGTCATAGTATGTACGGCTCAAGACACGAGTTGTAGTCTGCGCAACAGACATGCTTTTCACAAAATGAGTGGGGGTAAGAGCAAGGATGCTGTGTGTCTGTGGGGTGAGGAGTAGTTTTTTTATATATGGGTTTATTTAGAATTTAGTGATACTGCCCACAAAATAGTTTACTTGGAGTGTGGTTCAAACCCACACAGGCACATGTCCCTTGGATGTTAAATCCAACACCTTAACCACTCGGCCAGACGGACAGAAAACAAAATGTATGTATATATACACAAACACACACACACACACATATATATGCACATACACACACACATACATATATATACACACATATACACATATATATACACACATATACACATATATATACACACACATACACATATATATACATACACACTAGGGGTGTGCAAAGCAGCCGGTATTTGTATCTGTATTTGTTGAGGGGGGAAAAGTATGTGTATTTGTATTCGAGTAAAATTGAAAATAGGCGTAAAAATCCATTTTTTTTACGTTATAGTGTAAGTATTCTTTAATTATATCCATTATAATAATTATGGATATGCAATAGACAGAGTAGAGAGT
>JAOYFF010000129.1:7076-51987 GCA_025773925.1 Cryptomyrus ogoouensis
TTTCAACAGAGGTAACAAAAAAACGGGAAAGTACAAGAAGTAAATATACATATGAGAGGCTATAATAAAGGCCCCCCACCCCCAACAGCCATTAAATGTAAAATAAAGCATTAAGCGTCCTGTTTGGCAGAGTAATGATTTACTAGAATTAGTATGTTTTCTGTGCTTTTTTTGGTTGTATATTCTACCAGAACAATGTATGCGTTACCAGATGTTTGTGGAAATTTGTATTTGATTTTGTCGAAACTCTAAACCTGTATAAAAGTAGTCTGGTGGATTTTAAGATCAACAATTAACAAGTCCAAGAAATAAAATATGATACTATAAACAACATGACTTCCCGTTTCTTTTAGAGAAGTTAGAGGGACTATGTGATAAAAACCTCTTTTAGAGGTTTAATGCATGATAAGCAATTTCTGCTGTTCACTTGATATGTACTGTAAAGAGTGGGGTTAGCTTAATGGGTACCTACCCTAACACTTACAGAGTCGGGAGTTTGAATCCTGCCCTGTGATGGACTGGTATATCGTACAGAGTGTAGCCCTGCCTTGTACCCCATGCAGCCCCCAGAGACCAGTGTCCAGGGTGAGCACTTGGAGAATGGTGTCCAGCTGGGGAGTTCCTCTGTCAGGATGTGAGGTTCACAGGAAGCCACTGGAATCCTCTGGACTTCAGGGGTGATGCATGCTTTGAATTCCTACACATTCAAGGCAGACAAGTTAAATCATCAGAAGCGTCAAACACCTTCAGAAGATGCTGGTAAAGTGAACAATGTGCTTCTCCAGTGAAACACTAATACATAATTACACTCACACTGGTTGTAACTAAGAAACAAATGCCAAAATCAGTCAAATTTGTTAACCATCAAGCAGTGAAGGGAGAATCCAGCTGCGACCTCCCTAATGTGTTTAATAACAATGTATTTCATTACATAAAGGAAGCCCCAAAGAATTTAGGCAGCATTGCTCATCTAGTACCATAACTAAGACAGTCATTTGAAAACTCAAATTAATTTGAAAACTATTAAACGGCGGGAGCTGCAGGGCGGCATGGCACCACCTGTGGGCAGATCAGGGTGAGGCAGCGCCAATCTGTCCAATCGGCGAGGACGGGCGGTGCGGGGCCCCGCCCTTCGGAGCCAGAGCGAGGCTGGGCCTTCACCGCCGGCGTTCCCAGCAAGCACTGCGGCAAAGCCAGCGGAAAAAAATAGAGTCCGGTAACCGAGGGGCGCCGAGTCGGACGGGATCGGCTAACTGGTTCGCTCTCAATAAAGGAGAAAGAAAAAAAGTGAAATATATATATAATATCTTAACGGTTCGACATGGCCGACAACGAGAAGCTGGACAACCAGAGGCTGAAGAACTTCAAGAATAAGGGCCGGGATTTGGAGGTGAAGCGCCGCCGCGCAGCTAGCTGCGCCGCTGTTTTATTCGGGGTTCTGTGTGATTCCGGGCCGCCTTCCGCTCCCCGGGGGCTCGTTACTCTGCAATCGCTGCCTCTGGTGTGGCGTCGTTGGTCATTTCTGTGGGTTGGGCGGTCGCTGGTCGGCCTGGGCCAGGACGCCCCGTCGTGGCGGGTGAGGCCTGGCCCAGTCGGCTGGCTAGCGCCGGGTAGCCCCAAGCCCCCGGAGGGTGAGTAATCTCAAGGCCGGCCCTGTGTGCGTGTGTAGGGCCCCGGTTGCGGCGTCTGCTCCGGTGTGCTTTCTGCCGCTGGATCCCCAGGGCAGTGGGCCTGCCAGCCTTCTGACCTTTTAAAAACACAGGAATAGCGGATGGGGGCTTGCTTGGGCTGTAAGGGTTAGCTGCGTGTTGCTTGTTAGCGCCCGAACCGGGTTACATCGTTACATAGGCTTGTTAGTTGGCGTAGTTAGTAACTAACGACCGTGTTTTTTTCCCGAAACATGATTTGGATACGGTGTTTAGACAGGACAGGAACTGCCTTGTTACAGGGCGGGACAGGGCTCAGCGTTCAGCCGTAGTGCCCTGTTTGTATTATCTAGCTACCTAGTTACCCAGTCAGCCTGATAACCAGCTGAGAGCTTGCACAACACCCGCTTGTGAAATCAAGCCTTTCCTATCCGGTTAGCTGCTTGACGGTTTCTTGTCGCACTGCACGGTGCCTGGACCTCTGTTTATCCAACGACACCTAGCTTTACTTAAGACCGGCAGGAAAAATGTCGTCGGGCGGCGCTGTACAGAGACGAGATGCAGGTAGTTCTCGTGTAATCCCTCAAAACTGTGTTGTGCTTTTACATTTTAAGTAGATTAACCAGCTCTGAGTAACTGCCCCGCCGCCCGCCCCGATATGGAACGCCGCTGTGTAGATCCTGAGAAGATAACATCCAAACTCATGACCAGATTGCCTGTGTGTTCATCACGTCAGTTTTTGCGCACTGACTTAGTAGGTTTGAATGCCGGAGGCGTGTGAGTATCGTGTAGGCATACAGTTTATCATCAGCAGTCACTTTCAGGGCGTTATTCGGGGTGTGCGGTATGCAGACGCCCAGTACTGGGTCTGGCCCAATTGAGCCCGGGAAAATGAATCGACGCTGCTATGCCTGTCAGGATTTGTCCTTGGTTATAATAGTGGTCCAGTGCCATTTCTATGCTAGGTTTATGATAATGAGCCAGACGCAGGGTTACTTGTATGATTGGGGTGCTAGTGGTGTATTCAGTTTTGTTCAGCTGAACTATTCCGCGCGACGTGGTGTCCAAAGCGCGTGTGCTCATTGGTGTTTGTGAATTCCCTTTTGCAGACGATGAGAAGGCAGCGGAACGAGGTTGTAGTGGAACTGAGAAAGGTACGTGTGTCTATCTCCCTGTTCAGCATTCGGCCTTAAGATTAAGCGAGGGATTTTCCCAAAGTGATCCAGGTCTTTGAGTCTGACTCATCTGCTGCTATGTGAGTGACCGTAGGAGACTGATGGTTCTGCCTTCCCCTGCCCCAATGCCAGAACAAACGAGACGAACACCTCCTGAAGCGAAGGAACGTTCCCCATGAAGATATCTGCGAGGACTCTGATGTGGATGGGGACTTCAGAGCAGTAAGGGCCTTTGACACCCTACTATGACTGTGACTGGGTTCATGTAAACGCCAGTCGTTTCCTGTGGTCCTTCTTTCTGTAAACTCTCTTTTTTCACAGCTCGGTTTTTATGTTCGGTTTCAAATTTGTTCTTTTTGCTGCTTAGATTTTCACTGCTTCACTGATGCATTTTTATTTTGCAGCAAAACACCTCTTTAGAAGCAATAGTCCAGGTAAGCTTGTCGTGGCTTTGACGTGGCACTCAATAATGGAGGCTGGTACATCATGTGGCTTGGCTGTAGTATGAGTGCTGTGTTAGGGTAGTCTGTCTGCAGTTATGGTCGGCATCTCATTTGCCTATAGTGTTCGATTACTGTGGCTGTGCTATTTACTGCTCTGCAAATAGTGTATTCCTGTTTGTAAGTTCCTTCTAAAATGTCAGTCTGTTCTGCTCTGTCCCAGAACGCCACCAGCGATAACCAGGGTGTGCAGCTCAGTGCAGTGCAGGCCGCACGGTAGGAACGCGCCCCCCCAATTCACTCTGTTGACCTGCCTTTTGAATACGTCTCTGCTGCTCATTGCGAGCAGCTCTTTGGATGGTGGATAGCTGAGGGTTTAGAGCCTCCTGCGTCTTGCGCTTCTGCCCTTCACAGGAAGCTGCTGTCCAGTGACCGCAATCCGCCCATCGACGACCTGATCAAGTCTGGGATTCTACCCATATTGGTCCACTGCCTGGACCGAGATGACAAGTAAGCACTCTTTGGACCGTGGGAGCACTTCACGACAAACTGTCCTAAGTCTGTCCATTGGTTGTTTGTTCCATTCTTAGGTCTGTGTAGCTCTATTTTGAGAGCGACTAGATCTGGAGGACGAAAAAACATTTGTGGTTTTTTGGTAGTGTATGTTTGAGGGTTTACTGGGTGTTTTCTGAGGGGAACGGATGAATTTTAGCAACCCCTGTCATTTGACACAGTGTGTTTTGTTCCTGGTTAGCCCGTCGTTGCAGTTTGAGGCAGCCTGGGCTTTGACCAACATCGCATCCGGAACCTCGGAGCAGACACAGGCTGTCGTGCAGTCCAGTATGTTGTCATCTTCCTTGCTCTGTGTGATTGATCTCACTTGCGGCCCTAAATCTCTCTGGACACTAAGAATGTTCTCATTCTATCCTCAGATGCCGTCCCCCTATTTCTGGGACTGTTGCAGTCCCCCCACCAGAATGTGTGCGAGCAGGCCGTCTGGGCGCTGGGCAACATCATCGGTGAGTGACGCCCACTTTGGGGGTCACGTGGTTGGTCAGCCGGCCACTGCCACCTTACCGCCATCGACAGGCAGAGTTACGGCATTCGGCCACCTATAACTGCTTTGTAAATGTTCCTCCAGGTGATGGCCCTCAGTGCAGGGACTATGTGATAAGCCTGGGTGTGGTCAAGCCGCTCCTGTCCTTCATCAGTCCTTCCATTCCAATCACGTTCCTGCGAAATGTGACCTGGGTCATGGTGAACCTGTGCCGTCACAAGGACCCGCCTCCACCCATGGAGACGATCCAGGAGGTAGCTTCCCGAACATCTGAGACCAGTGTAGAAACCTGAACACTGGTGGCTAGGTCCTCCATTCTGAGCAGTCATTTAGGTTCACGCTGGAGTGTTATGTTTAGCAGTTAAATTGACTAAACAGATCTGGGTGAGGATATACCAGACCCTGCATTTTCCCCCTGGCTTACACTACTCTCCAACAGATCCTGCCAGCCCTGTGTGTCCTGATCCACCACACGGATGTTAATGTGAGTACTGATGGGCTTCATTGATTCCTCTGCAGTGTCAGTGTGTGCAGGCATTGTTCTGGGTGGGTATTGAAGTAGAGTGTAATTCTTGCTGCTTTTGTGAAATATGAGCATGAGAGTAGCATAGATCATTTTGAGCATCTTCTCCAGATGGATTGGAAGATCTTACCCCTTGCTATCTGGAAGGTCCACTGCTCTGACTGACAATGCATCTTGCTGCAGATCCTGGTGGACACTGTGTGGGCGCTGTCCTACCTGACGGATGCTGGAAACGAGCAGATTCAGATGGTGATCGACTCTGGTATCGTGCCGCACCTCGTGCCTCTTCTGAGCCACCAGGAGGTCAAAGTTCAGGTGGGTACTTCAGGCTGCCGTTCCTGCGTCTGGCAGCTGACATCCTTTACCTCTGTGCTTCTGCTTTGTAAATTATGTTTTACAGCTGAATTGTAAGTAATTTTCCTTTTATCTTTTCATGTAAAGGTGGTATTTTTATAAGCTTACTTTTGATTGGGTCACAATGACTGACTGCTTCTTGTGTCTTAGGTCGAGGAAACAGTTTACTTTTCCCCAGAACGTTCCTGTATTTGGCTAAAGCTTAGTGTCACATGAATTACAACCCACCCGCTAATCAGTTGTTTAGCCTTTTGCCGGGTGGAGGTAGCTGTTGTGTTCCAGTAGAACTGGATGTTCCCTTCTTTCTGATTGGTTCGTCTGGCCAGCCATTGTCACTGCATCCACATGGTTAGTCACTTTGCTTGGGAGCGACTTCCTGGCTCCTATACCAGACCGGTGTCACATCTTGTCACGCCTTTATCTCTGGATTCCTCCTGTGCCTGCCTACTATAGGTTTAGGTGTGTATTAGATGTACATATTGAAAGCATTTTAAGAAGTGGAGGGGGGGGCAGCAGCACATCTGCTAATTGTGGCCACCTGACTCTCAAGAAGGTTGGAGCTCACCTCCTTTTTCATTGGTTGGGTCTTCTTTATTTTTTCGCCCCGGGGTGTGTCCATGTGCTCTGGTACTGTGAGAAGGGGTCCTGACTGCATAGAGCTGGGCTGCCCTGCAGTTGCAGTGCTGCCGCCAGATTCTCAGGGCACTGACCTCCAACGACCTTTGCAGACAGAGCCAAACAGGAAACCTGAGACCCACAGCCTTTGGGAACCAGGACAGGGGCTATCAATCAACCCCCCCTCACTTGGCCTAGATGCGTTTGTCCTTGATGGTTTATTGATTGTGAGGCTCATGGGTAGGCTTACAGAGAGGTGCTTCCTCGCATAGAGCAGCGGGCTCACAGTACGAGCGTTTGGAATCGTTGCCACATCCACTTCTGTGTTCAGCCTGGCATACTGACCCCTGATGGTCATTTGCAGACTGCAGCGCTGAGGGCAGTGGGGAACATCGTGACAGGCACAGACGAGCAGACCCAGGTGGTCCTGAACTGTGAAGCTCTGGCCCATTTCCCTGCTCTTCTTACCCACCCCAAGGAGAAGATCAACAAGGTAAATGCCAGGGTCTGGCCTGCTGTAGCCATTGCTATTTTCTCAAATCCTAAGTGCTGTTTGTGTGTGCCACCTGTAGGAAGCAGTGTGGTTCCTGTCAAACATCACAGCAGGAAACCAGCAGCAGGTGCAGGCCGTCATTGAAGCCAACCTGGTGCCTTTGATCATCCACCTCTTGGACAAGGTGAGTTCCTCCAAGATAATTTTACTCGCTACTTCAACCACTACATCTTTATGCTGACACGCTTCATGCTGTGGAAGCACATTATAGTACAGTACTGTAAGCTAAACGCTACACCCCCCACCTCCAGGGAGACTTTGGCACCCAGAAGGAGGCTGCCTGGGCCATTAGCAACCTGACGATAAGTGGAAGAAAGGACCAGGTGAGATCCTGCAGTCTCATTTGCTGTGAAGTTGTTTTGCCGCAGGCTATAGCTAATTTCATCAATTACCTAATAAGAATTCTGAACTCACAAGTGGGGGGGGGGGGGAACCAACTGGCTGCACGGTAGGAATGGAAGGAACCAAGTGGGGTTGCATGCTAAAAGCAAGGAGTAGATTGTGATCAGGTCAAGCCAAAGTCCACACTGGCCTTTGTAGGTTGGCAGATTGATGTCTGTACCCTTGATGTTAGTTTGAGCAGTCGGTTTGGTTAAATCCCTTCTCTGAACATGATGACCCTGCCCACTGTGGCATTTCAAGTCTATCTCTTGGCACACTGGTGCAAATTGATGTCAAATGTCGAACTATGATTGTCTGTCCACCAGGTGGCGTATTTAATCCAGCAGCAAGTGATCCCGCCGTTCTGCAACCTCCTGACAGTCAAAGACGCGCAGGTAGTCCAGGTGGTTCTGGACGGCTTGAGCAACATCCTAAAGATGGCCGACGATGAGGCTGAGACGGTCGCTAATCTGATTGAGGAATGTGGAGGTAGTGCTTTTTTTCCTTCTTTCTTCCTTGAGCTTCCTAATTTTAAAAAGGTGTGTTCATGAAGCCATCTCTCCCCCAATACAGGACTGGAAAAAATTGAGCAACTTCAGAATCATGAAAATGAAGATATCTATAAGCTGGCGTATGAAATTATCGACCAGTACTTCTCATCTGATGATGTGAGTCTCACTGGTGGACCTTTGTTGGAGGGGTTAGTGAATGAGGGCGGAGTGTCCTGATGCTTGCTGGTATGGCGCTGATGAGCATTTCGCTTCTCTTTTAAAATTCAGATTGATGAAGACTCAAGTCTGGTGCCCGAGGCCATCCAGGGTGGAACTTACGGGTTCAATTCCTCCACTAACGTACCAGCAGAGGGGTTCCGGTTCTAAAGAAGCGTCTGTGATGGGGGAGATAGGTCATGATGCAGCACTCTGTTCAACAAAAATTGCGAGCAAGAGAGAGCGAGAGTGTGAGAGAGATTAGATCCATTGTGCTTGGTTCATTGGATCCTTGGCTGCATTTAATCCGAGAGCAATTGTGTGGATTTCGTTTGGCGTTCCGGGGGGAGCCGGCCCAAATGGAGTGGCGATGGAGAGTGGATGCAAGTGCGAATGAGTGCTAAATGTTGCAAACAAACATCTACACTGAAATGCTTTGGAGGACATTCTGAACACTTTGCCGTTATGACAGGTGTTATCTAAACCGCAAAAATAAGATGTCAATTGGGAGAGAACCAAGACATTGAAATCAATCAATTAGAGGAATCTGGGGGGGTTAAGAAAACCATATTAGTTTTTGTGGTCCGGTTAGTTGAGGGGAGGAACAGCGAATGGGAGGTGTCAGGGAGCGCACCCCTCAGGGCCGTGCTGAGTGAATGGACCCACGTGTGCGAATGTGTGGACTCGGCCCCGAGGAGCCCGGGCCGTCTCCTCCAATCCTGGGGTTCCCACCCCACAAGGAGCCAGGGAGGCGGCTCCAGTGGCACGGAGCGTGTGCGAGAGTGGTGGGTGCGTGTGCGTGACTGGGCGTGAGGCTGGGTGTGTACGCATGCAATGAAAACAAAACCGAAATGAGAGCCAGGGGGAAAAAAAGCTATTAAAGTTGCCCATGGAGGAGGCTGATTTATTCAGAAATGGGACACCCCTTACCAGAAAGGAAGAGTAAGGTCTTTCTGTAAACAGGAGAATGCATAGAGGCGCATTGAGATGTCTATAATGTTAGTATTAAATGGCACTGGCCGGTGAAACCGGGGTGAGCGCACCTGCGAAGGCCACGCGTTTCAGTCCAGTGTCATTCTTTTTATTTTCTTTCCCTATGCTTTTATTTCCAGTGTTTGTGCAGAAGTGAATTGTTTTAAGCAAGGCTCCCTATTTACACTGTACCTAGCACCAAAAATCCATTTGATGCTGCAAATATCCATGATGCCATCTCTTAGAATTAAATTTATATGATCCCTTGCATGATATAATATACATTTTTCTTTTTCTGAAGTGAGAACCACTGAAAGCTTAAAATTGTCACAAGGGACATGAGGAAGAATGGCCATTTTTAAATGTGACTTTCAGTCCTAATATTTTGCATGTACTAATTCTTTATTTTAGGGATTTATTTTAGTTATCGTGTACAAAGTGTAATTTTTATTTGTAGAATACAGTACAGTTTCAATGTTTTTCATCTCCCCCTCACTTTAGTTCCCTAACCCGTTTGCACATTAACTCAATGGGCAAAGTGATGTTCTGCACCAGTGTTTTGACCATGCATAAATGAAGTGTAGCAACACCTTTAACAGTGTGTAGTGTTTTACTGTATTCCAGGTTTTTTTTTTTTTTTTTTTTTTTTTTTTTAACGATAAACTATTAATCCAACTGGAGCCACATTGCAGAATTTCATGTTTAAGGGAGCTGGCAATATGTACCTGATTTTGATTTGGGAATCTTTTCTGTAGGGGGGTATGTGATAATCATGGGTATTGGGAAATCTGCTTTGTCTCAGTCTGGGTAAACACTGTATATACACTGAGTACAGAAAGACTGTCAAAACAACCTTGCTGTATGTCATGTATAACGGTTAGCCCCCCCCCCCCCCCAGTGTCCGCTCTCTTTTGTGTTGTAGTTTGACACACAATAGAAATTGATTACATTTTGTGGTCACTATCTTCTGGATTTTTTTGGGTTATTTTTGCAGCATTCCTTGTCAGCAAAGATGTGATTTAAAGAAAAACATTTAAAGGGCAGAGCAAAAATTAAAAAAAAAAATGCTTAACCTGTTGAAGTTAGATTATGGGCTAGGTTGTCTTTAAGAAAATAAATGCTAAAACTTCATGTGCTGCGTCTTATTTCTGTTGCACTCCTTAAGCAATAGGATTTGGGGGAATTTAAGCACCTAATGAAACGTCTGAGGGTCTTAATGTGTTTTTGCGTCCTGTAATACTAGAAATGTGCAGCTTGGACTTTATTCCCACTTTCTGGATAAACAGTCCTTTGTGTCTCCTCTGGTATTAGGATGATGTCATCACTGCTGTCCTAGGTGTGTGTACTATTAGAGCCTTTTAGCATTGTTGCACGACAGACCAGTAGGGGGTGTAGTGGTCAAGGATGCAACTTGAACCTGACGATAGCCCTCTGATGTATCAGGTGGTGCCTTTGTTCCTCCTGAATGTGGGGATTAAACTGACTTGCTTCACTAAGATGTCCTGTTTGCGTTTGTTAAAAATGTCAGCAAAACAGACGGACGGGGGGTCCAGGGGGTGTTTCCCCGCTGTGTACAGTCTGTCCCTCCGGTGCTTCGTTTCAATTGCGTTTGAATTGCGGAGTGGGGTGATCTGATTGGCTGTCCGGAACGTCAGCTATGTGCGCATGCGCACTTCTCTTCAAAGGCTGTAAACGCGAAAGGGGGCTTCGGACCCGAGCAGCGGCGTTTGGTGAGTTTGTACCTAGTTAACTTACCGGGACGCTTGTATTTAGCAAAGAGAACGGCATCTCCATGGCGGTGACACGGGCCGCCGTCTCTAAGCAGACGTTTGTTTGGCTACTGCCTGCGTACTTCTTAACAAAGAACTGCGCCTGGCTTATCTCACGTGTATTTTGCTTGTTAAGTGGATGTTTTGGGAGAGTTTGTGCGTTTTCCTAAACTTCTGGGCGGGACCATAAAAACCGAGGTTGTTTTGTTTTGTTTATTCTTAATAAACTAGAAATGTGGCGTTTAGAAACGATATTCTGTGCACATTTCCCACAATACGAAGATGGCCCTTCGAGCTAAACTAGTGCCGGGCTTCTGTTCCAGTTGTACGTTACGCTGGCCGTCTGGGGTTCGTTGCTGGACATAGATCCGTGTTTCGGGCATCAGCTTGAAGTATCAGACCGCCCCCTTCAAACTGCCTCTTTATAACCACCTGGATATGACGGCAGTGTGTGACACAAAATGTCTTTAAATTGTTTTAAATGTGGGTTACGTTATGAATCTTGGAGAATACGATTTAGCGTTGCCGGGTATCTGTTGTAGAACACAATAAAAAGTTTGTTCTTGTGTCACCTGTTCTAGCTATGTTCTACCATGTTTGTGTAGCCATAGTCCTCGCCGGCACCATTTATAGTCTGATGACGTTTCCGTAAAATATGCAGCTCCGATGCGGGTGACGCCTCTAACCTTCCTGCCCGGCTCACGCCGTTCCGTTAGGTTCAGGATAACACGGACTCACGAAGCTGCCCTGATCACGCTGGCGGACCAGAGTGGCCTCTGGCTCTTCTGCGAGTTTTCGCGTCTCTCTGAGACGTGTGACTCTTCTTAAACTGTCTGAAAGTTTTTGTAACGCCAGATTTTGGTTTTCAGAAGCGCACGTCTGAACATAAGGTATTAAGCTGCTTGGTGACCCTCCTGACCTCAGAGCTGGCAGCATGGACAGCCTGGAGGAGGATCTCACCTGCTCCGTGTGCTGCTCTCTCTTCAGTGACCCACGTTTGCTTCCCTGCTCCCACACTTTCTGCAAGGCCTGCTTGGAGAAGGTGCTACAGGTGTCTGTTAACTTCTCCATCTGGCGCCCGCTCCGCATCCCCCTCAAATGCCCGAACTGCCGCAGTGTGGTAGAGCTGCCCCCCTTGGGTGTGGACGGCCTCCCTGTCAACATCTCCCTGCGTGCCATTGTGGAGAAGTTTCAATGTGATGGCCACCCCCGTCCGGCCGCCTGCCCCGAGCACCCCCGGCAGCCACTCAACGTCTACTGCGTCCGGGACCGCAAGCTGGTCTGCGGGTTCTGCCTGACGGTCGGGCAGCATCAGGGCCACCCCATTGATGACCTGGAGACTGCTTACGTGAAAGAGCGCGAAGCCCCGGCTCGTCTGATCGAGCAGCTGACGGACAAGCGCTGGGCTGAGGTGTGTGCCCTGGTGGATCAACTGGAGCAGGATAAGGAACGCTGCGAGAGGCTGCTGCAGCAGGACCGCGATGCCGTGGTCCAGTTCTTCGGCAGCCTGGAGCTGATCCTGGCCCAGAAGAAGGAGGCCTTCATGGAGGCGTTGGAGGCGGCAAGTGGGGAGCTGCAGCACGCTTACGACCCGCTGATCGAGAAGCTGAAGGACATGAAGGAGGAGCAGCTGGACCTCATTTCGTACAGCACGGCGGTGGAGGGGGAGGAATCCCCCCTCGTCTTCCTGGAGAAGGTCCACATCTTCCGGGAGAGGGTGGAAGCCTTGATCAGAGCACCATTGCCCAGGCCGACAGCCCTCTCCACCCACCCTCGGGCTGCTGAGTTCCTGGAGCAGCACTGGGCTGGGGTGACTGTCGCTGATTTGGAGCAGGGTCCAATTCCCCAGATCACATGTTGCATACAGGGCTGCGGTCAGAAGGAGGGGCCCCCCTCCACTTGGCCACAGCCACAGCCTGCCCCCCCAGTGCCCTCCACTGTCCTGCTTGTGCTCCTCCTGTCTCTTGTACTGCTCGGCCTGAGCTACATGTACGTGCCGCCCGTCTCCCTTCCTGGTCTGCCTCGGGCGAGTCAGGTCCTTCAGGCTGTTCTGCATGAACTGACTGGCCACGTCTGCTTGCTACAGGAGACTATGGTGTACCTGCAGTCTATGGTTGGAGATGTGATTCTGAAATGCAGGTTTCTCCTGTCATCCCTTGGAGAAACTACAGGGTATTACTTAGGCACCATCTTCAAGCTGTTCTGATTCTCGGGGAAAGAGGGTTAGTGCAAGGATTTGCCTACAAAATGACTATTTTCTTTGATTAGTGATTTTCTTTTTTTTTTTGTGGTGCTTAACAGCTTAGCGGGGAATCAGTACCTCCTGTCAACCACATTTATCTTGCCAAATCAACCCCAACTCTTTCTACACTAACCGACTAGAACCTCTGTGGGGCACTTTTGTATCTTTTTATAAGAATGTAATTTTTTAGTCAGTCTCTTATTGTAAATTTTATAGATTGTCCAGGGATGGTTATATAATCCCATTCCTTTGGAGAATTTGCACATTGAAAAACCTTCCCCGAAAAAAAGCATAACTTTTTCCTGCATTCTAGGTGAATTAACCAGTTACTGTGGCCTGGACCACACAGGCTACAAAATACTGTACCTGAACGGCCCCGTCAGTGCCCTTTTACACACCATTCCACTCCAACACACCTTCAGCATGTGATACAACTTAAGCTGGAGCTGAACTGACCCTTTGACGGGTTTGAAATCTCTCCACTCTCCTAGAACTATAGTCAGATACAGTAGCTTGGTTGAGACTCTTGGTTTGAAAAGAACTTAATTTTTAATAAGCTGTGAATTTGGAGCAGGTGTGAGTTATTTTACACTTAGATATCAATGGTCGTAATTTCTGAGTTGTGAACATTACTGCTATTATTTTAATTGAATAAAAATCACGCTTCATGCTTTTTGTCTGAGCCGTTGTGCTGTTGCTCTATAGGTCTCTGCACTCTGCTGTGACTTATGCTTCATGTTCACAGCTTGAAGGGGGTGTGTGCCCATATCCAAGGTCTGCTGGGCTCGCAGGTAGCCACAGCACCCTGGCCGGTTCTGACCAACTACTTCTTTATCCCCTGATCCAAGCCCAACTCTACAGAATCATGGTGTTTCTCCTCTATTGATTGTGGAGCAGTTACAGTCACTAACCTTGGAAACGTTTTCAATTACTGACAGTATACTTAAATGTCCACAGTTGAATGTTACGTTTATATAGTGCTTCAAGACACCCAAAGTGCTTTACAAAACCAGTGGGGAACTACTTCAACCACCACCACTGTGTAGAACCCATCTAGATGATGCGACAGCAATTCTGATACTAATGATCCCGTACCGACTATAGATGCATATCACCCATGTTTAAGGAATTTGTTTACTTGTTTCAGCTTGGTATCGATGCCCCCTATGGTGTTGTGTTACAATGAACTCTTAAGTTGAAAATATCCTAAATCGAATGTGAATATGATTAGAGGGGCTAAAAAGCCCAAGTGTCAATCACCACAGAGACTGGAAGCGTGGCTGTGTGGATGGAAGTTACATTATCGTAAAGCGAGAAGCATCTATACAGCGAACGGTCAGACCAATGGAGGAAACGGATTAAGCCAAACTTAGAAAGCAGAAGTAAGATTTTATTTATGAAATAAAAAAAAGCAGCTTTTATGATAAAATTAAGAGATACAAATGCCTCAAGAATTTTTAGAAGTTTGGGAAAAAATGATCCCTGGATTATGATTAAAAAGTGCTCAAGCTGAGGGTGTTCAGGCGGTGGCCACCTTGGGTAGCTCCGTGGACGCGATGGTTTTTGGGTTAATGCCCACACTCTTGGTGGTGTTGTGAGTCTTGTAGATGCCGATCAGCCGATCAGCGATCTCAAACATGTTGTTCCGCAGAGAGATGATGATGAACTGGGCATTCTTGGTTTGTTCCTGGTGGGTGGAGGGACAAGCGACTTATACTACCAGTGAATAATGTACTAATCCATTTTAAACAAAGTAATTACTGCAGTAGTTCATGATGCTATTGTAAATATTAAATCAACTTAACCACTGGTCCACATTGTGCAAGGTTTATGAAACCTTATGAAGCCTCCCAATTAAGGTGGACCATACTTTTACCTCCTGGGCACAATAGCCTCACCACAAAAACGTGGTTATAAAGTGGGACTGAGACTATTCAAAGTCAGTCTCCCTTGAATAGGCTATTTATAAGCTGTGTTAAAAAAGAAACACCCACACAATCCAAAACTTAAGTGAAATCCCTTCCTACTGACTAAGAAAAGATCCACAATTAATGGGAACTTGACTTGCATAAGATGACATTTTAAAAATCAGTCAAGCCGGAAATTAAATGTAGTGGAGGACAGTCACATCCATCACTGACCAGGAGTTACTCACATAGATATAAAAAGCCACGATGGACACATTCTTAAAATCAAGCGCAGCATCAATCTCATCCATAAAGTAGAGAGGTGTGGGTTTGAAGTGGTGGAGGGCGAAAACCAGAGCCAAGGAGCTCAGTGTCTTCTCTCCACCAGACAGGTTAAAGATCTTCTTCCAGCTTTTCTTTGGGGGTCGAACGCTGCACAGACAAATGGAAAGAGATAAAGGCCCCCCTAATATGAGAAATGCTGGTGCACATCGACCAGAAACGCCATACCGTTCAGTCATTACCTGAACATGATTCCCTCAGAAAAGGGATCCAGGCTATCCACAAGTTCCAGCTCTGCGTCGCCCCCTAGCGTCAGCATCTGGTAGTTCTCCTTCAACTTGTTTGTGATGATGTTGAAGCCGGCCATGAACTCGTTGAGCCGCTGCTTGCGCAGGTCCTCACATGCACGCTTGAAATTGTCCCGTTCTGTGGTAATCTCATCCAGCTCTGCCACACGCTGCAAGTAGAGCTCCTCCTGCAGGAGGACAGAATAAGCGTCAGTACTTGCTTCCAAAGCCCTGGGGAAGGATGAGAGGTAAGCTGATCAAAATGAGGTTTGCTTTCTACCAGGCCTTACTGCAAGGCCACAGACTGGTACCTTTTTCTTGTACTCGGCGATGGCGCCCAGGTTGGGCTTCATCTGGGCGGATTGTGCCTCCAGAAGGGCTATCTCTCTGTTGAGCACATCGGGGCTATGAGCTGCCAGTTCCTCAGGGGAGAGCGACTGCAGCTCCTCTGCTGGCTTGTCGTCAATGGTGTGGAGGGAGAGCTTTGAGATCTGTAGAGTGAAATGTGGGATCAATTTAAGAACTGGGTATAGCGCCCCCTGCAGGGCACAGAAAAGGGGCCATAGGGAATGACTGTCAATCAGCAACAAGCCCCACCTAATTTTATCGCCAAGATTTCAAAATGCCACAATATTCCTTAATACTACCGAAGCCTGATGGTAACTTTAAAACTTCATAAACGTTTACCCATTTCACTACACTGCTGTTTGCCTGCCAATCTCTGTATACAAATGCAACCAATCAATGACAAAATTCGTTACTGATAATTACTGACGTTATTGATTTCTTGCAGCTGTAGTATTAATACAGTAGGGAATTCTGTGTGCTTTCTCTCACTACCTGTTTTACACAAAGAACATCACACAATGCTTTCATTTGTGACTAAATTCAAAACCTGGGACCCCAAAACAGTGCCGTCACAATGTAATGCAGCAGATTGTTTAGTCCTGGCAGAGACCCTTAATGGTATAAACCTGTAGGACGTTTAAGCTCCCAGTCTCCACTCTTCAGGCTAAGGCCATCTTTCCACTACAAACGATTGCAATTCCTGGTGATCCGACTGCCAGAACAGCTGCTTCAGATTCGTATCAGGTGTTGGGCCTGCTGTGAACCTGAAGTTACCCATGTTCTGTGACATACAGGCATCATAATTACCAGACCTGTCTTGCTAAACTACCAGTTGGCAACATATGCCCTGTGGATTACAACTACAACATTTTCCTGGAAGACGACTCTCGCTCCACCACAGGAATCTTCAGAAAGGCTTCCTATTGTAGCCTTAATAGTGAACACCATCCAGCTGGGACACCAGTAGTCACACACAGCACTTAGCCCAAACAGAAAGCGGCCCACCTCTCTCTGCCAGTGCTTGATCTTGCTCTGATGCTCGGAAATGGCCCCTTCAATCTGCTCCACCTTGAGGCGCACACTGAGCAGCTCTTTCTGCAGCGTGTGCTCTTGCTCCTGGATGCCCTTGATCTCCTGCAGTACACCACGGTGTTGCTCCTGTACTTCTGGCAGTGCCTCCTGCAGGACCGGAGGGAGACAAAGAGCCCATGAAGACCATGTCAGCAAGCCATTATATTTTGAGAGATTTCATACTAAGCAGTGTTAAAATGTTTTGCTACTAACAGGTTTTCTGAAACAATGTAAAGTAACTAGTGAATTAAAAAACATCCCAGCTACAGGTTGCATTATGTGTATGACCAAACAGCTTCTACACTATTTCTAGTACTTTTCATACCTTCAAAATATTAAGGGAGGGAAAAAACAGGCAGCATTTATTGGACAGATTCTTTTCAGCAACAAGCAGTTTGAGTGATAAATGCAAGAAGAGATTTAAAATCAACCTTTAAATTGATAAGGAAAACGTTTTTCACACCTATGGAGTCACAGGAGTGCCATACAAAAGTCTATAAAAGCATAAGGAAATAAATGTTGAAGAAAGTGAAAAATACAAATAAAAAAATTAAAAATAAAGGAATAAGAAAATGAATGCTTTTCTTTATTGCTTTTAATTTTGCTGTATTGCTTTTACATTTAATGCATTGCTTTTGCTCTTGCCTTATTACCCTTGCTTTTCCTCAAATGGACAAGCTGTCGATCAACTGGCTTCGGACACACCTTCCTGCCCAGGCTGAGTAGTCAATTCCAGCCCACATGAATATATTACAGATTTATTCTTGGTTATGGCACTCTTGTGATTCCTTACAAACCACTGAATTTGTAGTTAAAATTTATCAGAATAAAAGAATCCCACAAAATCTGACTTTGGGTCATATTCCTGGTAGATTTACGGTAAACGAAGTGCTAAAGATGAGGGAAGTGCAGACTCAAATTCTAATGGTTCATAAAAAAGAGCAAAGCCCCAATAGAATTGCAATAAATTACAAAATGGAGCAGAGCTTAGTGTGTCTTCCTCAGTTGCCTTCATTAGTGACTATCTCTGTCAGACTCCTACCCGAAGAGGAAGCCCACTGCAGCCCGACTCACCTCCGCCTGCTGGCACTCCTTCATGATCTCTGCGGCCTGCTCCTCCAGCTTCTTCAGGTGCTCCATCAGATCCTCCATGGCCTTCTCGTTTTCTGCCATCTCCCTTTCTGTGCGAGCCACCGCGTCCTCGGACTTCTTCAGATTCCTTGGGGAGCAGGGAGAGAAAGTTCACAAATCAGATGAAACATCATGCTGGTGCGATTTGACCAAACCGTAATATCTTGACGTTCACAGCCTTCCAATTATATGACGTGAAACTGGTTACTGGGGCACAGATCGGAAGGTCCAATGTGACGGAGTAACACCAAATCCAGGTCTAATTACACTGCATATCAGCTGCATTTTTTTAGTTTCTTCAGACTCAGTGCATTACTACTACCACTACTATTACTATTGTCAGTGTCCTGCCAACAGTGCAAACAAAGTAGGCAGCAGGTGGCTGACCTGTCTGCTGTCTTGATGGCCACTTGAGCCTTGGTGATCACAGAGCAGCATTCGTCAAGCTCCTTGTTGATTTTGTCTAACTTGTCCTGCTGAGCCTTCAGCTTGTGGCTGTTGATGTCCACGATGAGGTTGTGCAGTCGCTTAACTTCTGCCTCCACTTTGCCAGCTTTGCTTGCTGCAGTTTCATATTCTGGGAGATGGAGAGAAGGATGGTTCAGTCATGTTAAAGCTCGGCTTCACGCCATGGCAGCTTTTAGTAAGTGGTGACACTATTTCCAATGAGTAGTTTCAACAAAATGATTCTGATCGTGCTTGCAGGTCATCCACATGTGGGGGCGTGAGGAGCTTTATTTGAAAGAGTGTGGGGGCGGCAAAGATGCACACCTTTCTTGAAGGCTTCCAGGCTCTTCTCCATCTGTTTCTGCTTGTTCTTGTCAGGAGCAGCAGCCACAACATTGGCCTCCAGCTCCTTCATCTGTGACTTGAGGTGAGCTTCCTGCTCCGACAGGCTCTGGGAGGAGGGTTGAAAAAAGCAGGTAAATGCTGAAACCCTGAGGAAGTAGTCAGTCACAAAACAGCACAAGCCTCTTAAAATTAGCAGCAGATTTACACTCTAATAAACAGAGCTTTCCAGTCATTCATAACTGAAATGTGGTGCCACTCTTCTCCCCACGGTGGAGATCTGGTGTAGCGAGACCTGGGGCTTAGCGGGCAGTTTCTCACCTGAATGCTGGCCGTAAACTTCTCCAGAGTGTTCTTCATCTCGCGGAGCTCCTGCCTGAGTCTCTGCACCTTCTCCTCCAGCTGTAACTTCCTCTCCTGACGGCCTTGCATTTGCACCACCTGCTCCTTCAGCTTAGTCTCCATCCTGTCCAGCTGGTGGCAGCAAGAAGAGACACACAAGCTGACCAAGGCTCTTTGAAAGAAAGGAATGGCATGCTGATGGAATATGGTCTCCAGTCTCACCTCCTCCTGTGTGACCTCCACTCCTACTGAAGTGCCCATCCTGCCCTTCATTACACGCCCACCCCCGCCAGTCATTGTGCCTGCAAGAGAGCATATTTTAGTGGGGTGGGCACCCAACTGGCATGGTGCTAAAGAAATCACAGAGAGCAGTCTCCACCACGAGACATAGACCACTTGATAGGGGAGGCAGGCGCAAATCTAATGGAACACTGGCAAGTTGCCTTGGAAACAATATAGGAATGATATCTACACTTCCTGGTCAGTTTGAAGTTTGATGTAATTACGCTTTAAAGCACATTTTCATATCTACCTCAGCTGGAATTCATTGCGGTTATGGAAAAAGCAAATAGATGATGACTGAGAAGTACCAACCTGCCTGCTCGATGATCTGGCCCTGTAGGGTCACTACTCTCCAGCGCTTGTCCTTCTGGAAGGCCAGGCGGGTGGCCTGCTCTAGGTTGTCGGCCACCAGCGTGTCCCGGAGGGCGAAGTAGAAGGCCGGCCGCACGGCCTCGTCTTTGACCTTGACCATGTCAAAGAGCCGTGGCACATTCTCTGGAGTAGCTATCTGTCCCATGTTTTTGTCCCACACTTTCATCTGAGAACACAAGATGCTGCTTTTTTAGGCAAATCTAACGCTATACTTGGGTTCATAACAACGTATGGCAAATTAACCAAATTTAGGGATTTAAACTGGTTCCAAGTCACTTGCAGAAAACACTCAGTAACTGCATTAAACTTGCATTTAACCTTTGATGAATATAATTAAGCCTGACTTCATGGTGCATATGCATGTCTGCTGATGCGTCCCACACAAGGGGGCGTAAGAAGACAAATACATTTGAGAGACTGACCTTATCTAACCCAATGAAAGTGGCAACCCCAATGTTCTGGGACTTCAGGAAGTTGACGCACTTCTGTGCCGTGTCAATTGTGTCCACCAAGATGTTGTCTAGCGCACCACAGCTTGAGGAGATGGCAACATCATACTTCTGATCGATTGCTCCTAGGTCTCCCTAAAAAGGCAGGAAGTCAAACTTCTAGTTATCTGGCATCAAAAAAAACATTTGGGCAGGAAAAGGTGCTTTTGAAACAGAGTGGACATGTGGGAAGCATGCAAGATGCGACGAGGTCCTCACCAGCCGGCCCAGGATGCCAGGGATCTTGCCACTACGTTTCTGCTGCATCAAAGCATCGAGCACCTTTCCCCGACTGCGGTTGGAGGACAGGGAGCTTTTGGCTTCCTCCACTTTCTGTCGCATGTCTCTCACAGTCTGCTGGGCCTGCTCGTCTGCCTGTGTGATCTGCTCGAGTTCCTGTTCGTCCTGCAGATCCACCGTGACAGCGATTTAAGCAGAGCTTTTGTCAGTGAAATCTCTCTCCATAAGAAAACTGAGCAGATTTCACATCCCATTCACAGAACCTTAACTGGAAGCACAGCACATACCCCAGACTTAAAGGTCATTATGGCTCCAGACATTTAATCCCAAAACCCCACCAGCTTACACCATAAGCATCTCCTTAGGCATCACTCCCAATCACTAGACTAACTTCCCCTTTTCGTGTCAGTTTCATAGTGTTCCATTTGCCATCGGAACTCTGTTTCCGAGTACTGAAGCCAGAAGTGACGACATGCGTGCTCCCGTTTCTCGGAGATCCGAGAAATATCTCGAAGCAGCACAGAGGATCCCGAGTTCAGAATCCAAGATGGCTGCACCCCTTAATCAGCAGAAGTGAAAGTTGTAGTTTTATACAGTTTAAGCACTGCTCATTAAAATCGGTCGCACACACTATACCATCCAACTTATCTGTGGACGTGTTGCTACGGAGTTTGATACGTAAAGCACCGCGCGTAATGTGTTATCAACTGATATTGCTAACGATGGCTAAATTAACCGGGTTAGAATTAGATTTCATGATCAGTCGGATTATTTGTCGGATTTAAGGTTGTTCTAATTTTAAGTGAACGAAGATCAAGGCCATTTAAACTGAGGTACCTTAAATCCAACAAATTGTTCGGCTAAGCAAAAGAATCTTGCTTTTTGATACGGGTCCGTGTAGAGGTGGGCGATAAATCAATTTTCATCGATTAATTCGAATTTACAGTTCAGGACGATGTGTTTTTATGAAAATCTATTTTATTATTTTTATTTTTATTTTTTTTTTTTACACGCAAGCGCCAAAAGCGGAACTAATGCGACGCACCGTTCTTCACAGGTAAATTAGCGCGGTGCACCCAAACACTGTAGCGGATTCACAAACAACATGGCAATGGTTCGGTTTTGTGCCATCGGACACAGACCAAACAAGTCCTCACTGCAAAGTCTGTTTTAAAACTGTTGCAACCAAAGGAAGCAGCACAACAAATTTATTCCAGCACCTAAAGCAGAGGCACACAGCGGAGTGGGAGAAGTGCAGCTCCCAGCGAAATGAAAATAGCCGCAGCACCAGCACAACATCCAAAGTTAAGCAAGCAACCGTCCCTGATACGTTTTCGAACTGTGTGCCATATGATAAGAATGGGGCACGGTGGAAGGCGATAAACTCTGTCGCGATGTATATTGCAAAAGACATGGTGCCCATATATACTGTGGAAAAGCCGGGATTCGTTAACATGCTTACAAGTTTTTACAAGTTTCTAAAAGTGTTTACAATGGCGTGGTCTGCCATCTAAGAAGAATCTTTTTTGGCTTGTCAGATTGCACTTTAATCCTAAAGTAAAAAAAAAAACAATAAAATTAAAACTTGTTTTGAACCATTTATTTGTCGCCTGTAGTTTGATTCTGAATAGGGCAGGGGAAAATCGATTAGAATCGAAAATCGGATTTTATTTTTAGGCCATATCACCCAGCTCTAGGTCCCGGGTATTGCTAACTGGCTTTCCAACTTCTTGTACTACAACGCGTTTAATTCGTATGTGATGTCATTCCGAGTTTCGACCTCCAAGGTAAATGGAACGCAGCATCACTCCCCCACCCCACACGTCCTCGACACACCATTGCAGGCTACGCACCTTCTTCAGCTCCTGCTCACACTTGGGTATCTTGACCCCCAGGTCCTTAATGGCAGCCTTCCTCTCCCTGAGTGTCTCTGTTGTGGACTGCAGAGTCTCCTTGGCCTTGTTGAGTTGCGTCAGGGCTGTGTTATGGCGGCTCAGGTAGATATCCAACTCAGACTGAGCCACATCCATGCGCGAGCGAGTCTCGTTCACCGCTTTACTTAGTTCCATCAGGTCTTTCTCCTTTGTCTAGAAGACCGACACAGAGAAATGAAGCAGAGCATGGCATCACCCATCCACCAATCCATATTTTAACTAGACAGGATCGCTGGGAGGACCTGGGGTAATCGGCATAAGACTGAGATACACCCTGGATGACATACCAGTCCATCACAGGACACACGCAATCACACGCAACATACAACTTAGAGATGCCAGTTAGCCTGACAAAGAAAGTGGGTTTCCCCCCCGACACAGAAGAAAAAAACATGCAAATCACGCTGATCCACTACGCAACCTCTCAGCATACTGAACATAGTGCAGTTCATTAACAGAGGCACCCTGCCATCCAAACTGACCTCCTTGTCCTGCTGCAGGCCAAAGGTCTCCTCTTTCAAGCTCTGCATCACAAGCTTCAGCTTCTCCTCTGCCACCACCTTCAGCTTCTCCTGCTCTTCTTTCTTGCCTGTAGCCTCGGCGATGGTCTTTTCACTGTCTGCGGGGATGTTTCTCACCTCTTCCAGCTGTTACGTGGGAGGAAGAGGAGAACAATTGAAACATGGACCGTTTCAATTATGACTAAAACCCATATTCAATTACAGTAATATGTTCTATTAGTGTGGCGTAAGAAATTATTAAACTGACACCCTGGGTCGCCTTTGGACACAGTTATTAGGCTCTGGATGTTGGGACGGGTGGCCCTTCGTGTTAAAGCAGATCGAGGCCTGAGCCTGCTTTCCTGCACACCGCGTTGCTGTGCATGGGCAGAACAGAATATTTCCTAAAGTGTGCATGACACTGAAAAACGTCATGCTACCGCTGAGTCTAAATTTTTTTTGTGGGCAATGGTGGCTTAACGGTTAGGGAAGCGCACTTGTAATTAAAGATTACAGGTTCAAATCCCCGACCAGCAAGGCACCACTGAGGTACCCTGAGCAAGGTACCGCTCTCAAGCACTGCTCCCCGGGCACTGAATTAGCTGCCCCCTGCTATGTCACGATGTCACATATGGGTGAAATGCAGAGGACACGTTTCGTTGTTGCGCACTTCATGCTGTGTCAACAATGACAACTGATATCACCTAATTCTAAATATAGCCAGTGATCTGCAATTGTGTTGCTGTCTCATAAGGTCTTACTCCTCTACGTTTTGGAGACATTTGGTATCGCTGTAATGCATGCAAAAAAATCACCACAAATCTCTAGATTTATTCTCGGTTTCCAAAACAGAGAAATGGGGCGGGGCAGACTAACCAGACAACAGCAGGAAGTCTTTCCTGCACATCAATTTCATCCAGAAAACCTGGATTCATTAATACTCAAACAAACCACTCACTTTAAATCTGACAACTGAACAACACTGCTCACCAGCACAACATTCACATTACATGTGAAAGTGAGAGCCACCAACCTAGCCAGAACTGATTCTTCACTGAATATTTTGGGATTTCGCCCCCCCCCAACATAACCAAATTTCGAAGGATCCATTTTTATAAAAGTGCAATCAATAGCACACAAATACCGTATTTAATGCACGCTGCAACAACATCCTCACATACATAATTTAGAGACTTGTTACTGCATGTGTATTTACTGCCAGCACTGAATGCTGAATCCTTTCTACTGACAACCTGAACAGCTGCATTCAAAGACAAAACATCTGCAGGCCCCAGGGTACGAGCAAAGAGGCTGCCATGCATCTCCAAAGGCATTTAAGACTTTAGCCAAGTCATCTTATATGTACTCAGTCTCAAACTATAATGATCCAACAACGTTAGAGGCAAGAGTTAATGGTTTCACCTTGCTATCATTTCCATTCTGTGAAGACCGCTGTTCCTTTCTGCGCGCCATATGGCTTCACTTAAGGGCTGAAAACAATTTATACATCTAATGATAAAAATTGCTTTTACTATATTTTGGCAGCAAGTCATTGCAAGACCTTTTTTTAAAATTCTTACAAATGAGTCTTAAAGAAATATTACGATAGTACTATCTGTTTTGGGATTTCTTCCATTCCAAATATCACATGGGGTGTGTGTACACACAGACAGTGGACATTAATCTGCATTGCACATAAAATTCTATTTTGCATAAACTTGGAAACAGAGGAAGCAAGAGATTGTTTTTTTCTGTGGTAGAGAAGGTAATTTAAAAAAAAAAAAAAATGAAGAAAAAAACAAATTCGTCCGAGATTCATGCAACAATTTCCTGACACACCCAATACTTTTGGTAACCAAAATGTCAGGTGCCCTCAATGGGGAAACCCCGTGCGGCACACTCACCTTCTCCTTGTCCTTCTGAAGCTGCTTCTGCAGTTTTTTGCTCTTACTCTTGGAGTGCTTCAACTTCTCACGCACCTCCACATCCTGCAAGTCAAGCTGAGTGAACTTCTCCTTCTGGCTTTCAATAAACTTGGTCAGCTTTCCCAGTTTCCTGTGAAACAAGAACATTTGGAAATAGGAGACATTAGTAAGTAGTTTGCCATAAGTCATCTGAAATCATCTTTTTAAGTAAAAAATAAGTTCCAAGGCACTCCTCCTTTAATTACAACCACCTTTATTTCACAGGAGAAATGAACACATCCTCAATGACAAGTTACAGATCCTCAGCCTACATATTCATTTGTGTAACATTTTAATAAGTTCTCCACATTAAGAAATATACAAAAATTATTCTTTATATAAAACAGCTGGCGGACTGAGGGACCAAATTATTTTAATGCTGTTTAACCAATACCCAACAAATTGTCACAAACCTTGTGACAAAATTACCAACCAGTAACACAAAGTAACAAGCATTTTTTTAAACCGGTCTACCACATGACAACTGATAGCCATCACAGCATGATGCAGCTGACCGGGTCACACAGATTTAAGACATCTAGCTTAAAAGCAATATTAACAACTGACTGCAGTCTAGCAGGCTTTTTATCAGCCTTTGGTTTATTTAGCGCCCCCATGTTGGGCTGATGGTAGCAAAACCACAACATACTTCACCAAAACACTGGACCAAGTGGCCCAACCACAAGTGGCAGCATAAATCAGTCTTACTTTTCAACATTTTTCAAATCCTGGTTTTTCACTTTCATTTCCTCCGACAGCCGGTTGTTGTCCTCCATGAGTTCCTTGGTGTCATCTTGAATCTTCTGCTTCTCCGCTTCTTTTTCCGCTAGCTTTCTCTGAAGGTCATGTCTGATGGCAAGAGATGATGCATCAGAAGAGCGAGACAGAAGACAAACGGCGCCACAGTCTGGCCACAAGCAGAAAGACCGAAATGCGGGCGACTGAAAACACTGTTAGACACTAAATGACAGAAGGCTCCATAGCTGAACAACTGTACAGATGGCAGTAAACGTTTTAACCCAAAACTGAGCTTATAAAATCAGCCCTACTTCATAAAAGTAACACTAACCACCAAAATGCACACATTCCTCTGCAGGAAATTTCTCAATACAAACATAACTAGTTTACAAATACTGATAAGCTGAACAGGACTTTCACACAGTTAAGCATTCTCTATGTCAGGTACAATAAGGAAGAATATCCATCTTCACTTTTGAAAGAATGGAGCCCAGAGAGCTATCCAGGAGAACAAGCAGAGGACTCACATGTAACACTGACAGAGGACGTTACGTTTCCTGAAGGTCTCATTCTCCAGAGTGAGAAACTCCACAGCCTTGTTCTTCTCTCCCTCCAGTGCAGTCTTCTCCTTCTCCACCAATTTCACCCGGTTCAGCTGAAGGACAGGGAGAGTATCCAACTTAAAGCAGCAGGCAAGAAACGTCTCCATTTAAAATAAAGTCCTGCCATTGTTCACTCGAGACTATAAGTTTCTGCTTAAAGAGAGAAAGAAAAAAGGCTGACAGATAAGGGGGAAATCTGGCAGGTTAAATGCATTGTCCTCAAGCCTGGTTAATAAAGGCAAAACATAAAACATAAAAGCCACATATGTTTGACTGATTTTCCTCCAGAGACCAAAACAAGATGTCCTTGAACTTAATAAAACTAGCTAACGTGCCATTTTTAATACACAAAACTTCAAAGTAAAAAAAAACAATTTACATTATGCTTATTTACTTTATATTAAGCTACATGCCAACACCCCCTATCCCCCAAAAAATTTAATGTACCAAATTCTGAAAAATACCAAAGATTAGAGCCAGAAAGGTTGTTTTCCTGTCTGTTGGGGCATGCTCTAGACTGAAATAACTTCAAAGCACCAACAGAAGCAGACATAAATCTTTAAATGTATATTGTACTAAATAAAAAGGAAAACAAAACCCGTAGCATCTGAATATCAATTGCTAACAAATACCTAAAACATGCAAGGAATCGATGTAAAATGTCAAAATGTCAAGTGAAGTGTTTTATGAATGAACCATTGTAGTTTAATTTATCAGGTACGTTACAAATATTTTTGGTGCAAAAACCAAAGCAGTAAGTGAACAGCTGAGGTTACTTGGAAATAGTCATTTCCTAAAGGCAAACAAAATTCTCTCTTACTGCCTTGTAAAGAATGGCAGGTGTCAGAGCAGGGGGGCAGCATGGCCAAGTCAAACCTGGCACTTATAACAAAATACTGCAGTCCCCAGCAAGAAAAACAAACTACCTATTATAAAAATGTATGCATATTTGAAGCAGTCATAGCAAAAACAAAATTTATTTACACAAAACAAGCCTTAACTGTCAATGCTCAAAAATATTGCGGAAAAATAATTTGAAAATGAATGTAGAAATATTTGGTGTACTCGTGCATTTGTCTAAAAGTACAAAAAAATAAATAGAAAATTCATCCTACTTCCATATGAAGTTTAAACATACTGACTGCTTAGCTTGACAAAGGGGGAAAAAAAAACCCACACACACATGCACACACTGCATAAAACAAAGTAGTAAAGGTTACAGGTGCAGGTGAGCTCACCTTCTCGCCCCTCTGTTCATTCAGCAGCTCCACACGTCGGCACAGCATCTGAATGGGATTCTTGAGGCGGCAGGAGCCAATGATGTCCTCCAGGTACTCTAGCATGCCCTCGTCGTGCTCCGACTGCCCCTTGGGCTTCATCATGGCAATCTGCTCTACTTCTCCCTGCACCGCGTGCGTGAACACACACACACACACACACCACACACATATACTTTATTCACTGCCCTCACAAGTTTAAACACATCTTTCCTAGAACAGAATGCCTTTTATTGTCATTGCACGAATGTACAACGAAATTAGGTATGCCCCCTGAAACAGATTCAACACAACACTAGCATAGCTCTGCATATAAAGCTACACAGACATACAAAGAAAATTCATGAGCAATACAGGCCAATAAACTGAGGCCCATATCCTGGTCAAGACCAGCAAAACAAGCCACCCCCCAAAAATAAAAATTGTATTATATACAAATAATCAAACAGTTGGTACACAAAACATCTTTACATAACAATAACCAAAATGTTTCTTTTTTTTGGGGGGGGGGGATCCCCCCAAGGGCACAGGCGGCTACAGATGAGCACATACATCCCTTAGGCACTCAACATAATGGAGTCCAATTTTCCCCACAGACATATCACCACTGTTTAATATATTTGACTAAAATAAATTACTCAACCTTTATTCCTTTACATTCACACTACTGTAAAATGCTATAACAACTAAAAATACAACTTGGAAAATTCAGTTTTTCAAAAGGTCAAAAAAAAAAAATCTTGATAATTTTTCTGAACATTTCTCAAAGACCACCTTTGACCACCCAAATACAAGCACACATCAGAAAATGTAAGGGAAAATGTACTAATCAGTGTGCAGACACATTAAAAGTCAAGTAGAATTAAATATATTTTTCCCAGACCATCTTAGCAAAGTAAATAACCTGGGCTTCATCAGCAAGAACTTGCACAATAAGCCTTTTCTAAAATACACACACAGAGAACACAGAAATTTGAAACAACCACAAAAGCTTCCACAAACAAAAGTGTAAAACGACAATTTGAACCAATTAAGAAACAGAACCTAATTCATAGTTCTGATAGGGAGACTAACCGTTTTTTTGGGGGGGGGGGCTATTTGGACATTTTTAGGAGGCACACAAAAATCAAAACGAGAGAAAAAGGGAGCACAGTATAACCACTTACTTTCATTCATAAATAGCCACCCCCCCCCCAACAAATTAAACACTCAAAAACTTGAGAACCCACAATGATAGTGGACAAACACTACACACCAAATTAATTCAGTGTATCCTTTACTTCACGTACGTGCTTGTGACAATCTTTGTCTTTATTAAATACCTTTATTTTAACTGAGTGGTAAATAGCTTTAAAAATACCTGGCTAGAAAGTGAAAGCTGTATGGCGATCAACTGGCTACCGGCACTTTTGGATTTTAATTCTAGAGGGGCTAAGCTAAGGCAACGGTCTGAAGGCTTGAGCCTGCCACACTGAAGCAGCACAAGTAATATTGGGGATTGGGTCTCGTTTCTCACACACCAATATTTACGTGCTGCTAAAGTGGAGAAGGCAGACTGGCAGGGCCCGTGCTCGCCACCTCATGCAGCAAGCCTGACATCACGTCTGACTGGGCCTTAAAATCCTAAAGCAGCAGATGATGGTTGGCACCATTTTGTCACTGTAGCAAACCATGATACGCTGCTAGAGCAGTTTAAGGGTCTTTGCTTCTTGTTAAAGTTTGCTCAATTTTTTTTTGTTTTTTTTTTTAAATAATCCACACGGAAACAAACATACCCCGTGCAACTTCACCATATTGTTTTAAATGCATAGATTTCATTAGAAAGGGGGAAAAAATATGTTACCTGCAAAATCAAAAACCTGTTGTGGTCCAAGTCTATGCCATGGCTACGCAGCAAAGCTCCAACATCTCTGAAGGTGGCCTTCTTGCCATTGATGTGGTATGATGAGGAATTATCTCTACCAGCAGTCCTCGACACACAGAACTTGCTGTTGGGGATGACTTCGTAGTCATCTCCTTCCTGGTGTACCAGGAACCAATAAACCAACTTTAAACAACAATCAAATCTAAAATTACAGAACCATGCAAAAAAAACCTTATTTTCCTTAAGAATTATTACTGTACTTTTACTTTACTGTGAACATTCTAATTCATGTTGTTCCCATGTTTGTGGATGAACAACCTTCAGACTACAGGTTTCATGACTAATTTAAATTATATAGGTTTACCAATAAAATGTGCTTTATATAACTACAATTTACATTACCTACATCTAATTAGATAGCTTATTTGCATTTTTGTGGTACCAGCAAATTTCATTGTTTAACAAAACCCAGTCTTAGATTTGTGAAAATCATATTGCACGTATTATTTAAATAGTAGATTTTTGAGTGAAACCAGCAATGCAGAATTCTAGCCTACTTTTGTTATAAACGCTCTGGAATTAAGAACAATAACTTTAAAATTCCCTAAATTATTTTTACATACACTAAAGCATCTTCAGGTTGGTCAATATTTTCACACAAAGCTTTTTACCTTGTCAATGATTTTCTGAAAGTGCACTTCCACAGTGCAGCTCTGGATGTCTTTGTGTTGGTCAGAGCTGTGGATAAGCACCGAGAGCTTTTTGGATCTGATCTTTTGTGCCCTATATCCGAACACAAACAGCATAGAATCTATCACATTGGACTTCCCGCTGCCATTTGGACCAATGATACAGGAAAATCTCTAGAAGAAAAAAAAAAGGAATGTAATAATTATGCCTGTAAAACCAACGTTTTTTTAAATTGCACTTTAGCATGCTTCACATTAAACTGATTTACGTACAACTGTGCGGACAAATGACAGTTAAATCATATTTCACATTATCAGTGGATGCACACAGCAGATTACAAAAAACCCAAATTTATATTTTAATAATTTGTTAATTAGGCGACCGATTTTGCAATCAGCCAATGAAACATTTTACCAGATTCGAAGAGCAAATATAAACTTTAAAAAGTAAACAAACCAGGTACCCGAGCACTGCAGAACACATACGCGCCAGCGCGCTCACAAACGCACGCGCACACACACATGCACGCGCACATACGACACAGACGTGTGAAAATCCATGTTGCTTCTCATACCTTGTGAAACGGCCCCAGAGTCTGTTCGCCAGCGTACGACTTAAAGTTCTGGTTAACAATGTGTGTTATCATGAGGCGAGGAGCGCCCGGTTCATTGGTCATCGCTGGGGGCGGGGGTGGAGGGATGCTACCAAGAATCTCCTCCAAACTTCGGTTATCGAGCTCTGCGGGAGCGGCATCTGGGGCGACAAGTCAAACTTTCAAACATAGCGCAATTTATTTTTAGGTGGAGGCGAAGTAGTGCAGGGGAGGGGAGTCGGACCCAAAAAAACACAAACAAAACAAAAACGGGGGCTGTGTGCTCACGAAGAACGAACAAAGACTGCGAGCAGAATCGGAAGTTAAATTATAAGTACGAGCCCTTTGTTCACAACAAAACTGATACCAGTTACAGATTCTTTTGAAAATGCCTCTCACAGTCCTGTAAACACTGTTGCATAGGATGCATGTCGATATCTTCGAAAAACAACCCTGAAAATATTAATTTTGTCAGTTTCATGAAGCAGGTCTTACATCGTTTTTTAAAAGTATTAGCCATCATTAACAATAACTGTAATGCTTCAGTGCATTACATGATAAACGCTTCCAAAACTAGAAAAGCCCACTATTTAAAAAAAGAGAGATCAGATGCCTACCAAAGTAGAAATACTGTTCAAAACCAGTCATTAAGAGCTAGAGAAAAACATTATTTCGACAAAATAACCGAGTCTAGTATCCACCGATACAAAAAACACTTCCCACATTTTTTTAAGAACAACAAAAAATCGCCGAAAAGGAGCAAACACCAATTCATTCATTTCCGTGTGCAAATCAGCAACAAAGTTAACACTCTATGTGCTGTTAGATGAAGCCCAAACCCCATGGGTTAACTTTAAACAAACGAACACAAGATATCCTAACAACCAGTTCAATATCACGACAGACATCAATAGATGACTTGCTGACCCACTGATTGTGTGTTAAGTATTAGCTATCCATTTATTCATAAGTACGACAGCTGAACGACATCAGGGAACATGCCAGGACATAACCCCAAACAAACAAACAGTGGCGACAGCGTGCTCCATTACACGCAAAACAGACGTGAAAACAACCATGGTTACTTGCCATTTGTCGGTGCTGCTCCTTGGTCATTTAAGTTAGTTTCTGCTGGGGGTAAATCCAAATCATCGTCGGAGTCATCTCGAGGCTGCGCCCCTTTTCCCCTCGGCTTCGCGGTATTGGAGCTCTTGGTCGTTTTTGATGGCATGATTCAGACCTGAAGACATTCATAGCATTCACCACCAAACCCGGGGAGAGTCGCGAAGTCGCGCAGCGGCCGCCGCTCGCACATCTCCTTTTCCCCTAGGTGACTTGTCAAACTGGGGCACCCTTCACCCTGTGTCAAACGGCCATCCTAAGGAGCCTCTTGCCCATTGGATCCAATAGCCACGAATCCACGATTTTGACCAACAAACATATACATACACACACCACAGGCAGAAACTCCTTGGGTAGCAGAAGCAAAAAGACAATCCAAATTTCATCTCCCATAAAATGGAAGCGACGAACAAAAAAATTAACTTGCAACACCATTATTACACATCCTTGAGCACAGATCGGGTACAGTCAGTATAATTATTCGATAAAGAGCCGGCGGTCTGAGCTGTCGGACTCGCTGGCGGGGGGGGTTGGTGCGCACAGGCGGAGAGGGACGAAGCCACAAGTCGACCACACGGTCGGGACAAAGCACGGTCACGTTACGAGTGCAGTGACGTACAAAGGGGACGGGGAAGACTGGGGACGTCCGTCCGTGCGAAGACTGCACATGCTAGGCTCCAGGAGGACGAGCGGGGCCAGCGGCCAACAAGTTTAACTTTGCGCCCAAGTGCGTGAGTCTATAAAACAAAAACAAAGCGGGTCCCGTGGGCCTCCGTGTGGCCAATCGCAGCGCTTTCCCGAGGTTAAAAAAAGGGAAAGAGTCAATTTTGATTGGCTGAGTTTGAACCGAATACGGCCGTGACCCGCTTCAAATCCACTCATTAGGAGGCTAATGACAGTATGGTCGGGCTGCGGTTTCAGGGGTTCCCATCCTAAACAACGGCGTTGTAGGCTTCTCAACACAGTCCGTATTTATGTCAGAGAGGAATAAAGTGCATTAACACGATCTGTGATCGCTCTGTGGATTCTTAATAGATTCTGCACCTATGAATATTTAAAGTATGACCAACGCGGCAAGTGAGTTTCATTAAAAATGTCTTTACTGGATGCAAGTCATCTTAACGTAATGAGAACGTAACGAGAGACAAAGAGCAAAAGTATCATGGCACATCAAAGCTAAATACCCACTGACTTGAGGCAAGTTAGCTTAACTAGCCATCTTCAGTCTGTCAGTCAAAATCCCTACAATGTGTGATGCTTTCAAGCAATCCGTCGCTCAAAAACGAATAAAAATACAGGCAAGTCAAACATTTGACTAGTCACAAACAGACATTTTAATATTTAGTTTAAGTTTGTTGTAGTTTCACTAACAACCGTACCGGAGTACAAAAATGCATTTCTAAAACTAACCCATTTAAAAAAGTCAGATAAAGTGGTCAGCTAAATTCAACTAGGTTAATGAGCAACTGGAGACGCTAGCTGCTAAATACGACTATTTTAGCAAACCAGAAATAAATACCCGGCAAATAATATTTACCTTTTCCTTGTTGTCAGAGCGTAATTATTCCTTTGTGTTGTTGTCCCGTTTGCTATCCCGAGATTCCTAGGAAGTTTTACTGTAACCCGCGTCCGGTAAAACTTTAAAAGGCATATAGATATTTAAAAAGAGATTAAAATGTCATTCCTTTCTGTTCTCCGGTGAGACCGGCAGCGCTCCTCTCTCAATCGAAAATGGCGCCTAAACGCAGCAGTCGAACCGAAATTCGTTACAAATGGGCGCGGTGCATCATGGGAAAGCGCTACTGCTAGAGGGGTACGTTTGAAAAAAGGGGAATGCCAAGCCTAACTTTAAACACACACTGCGTAATAGTTTTAATAACTAAACAAAATGTGTTGAGGTCTATTAAAGGTGATATGCTTATAGTTACTTAACACTATATACGGTAAATGTATTGTTAGCTGATTAGAAATTGTGTAGCTTTAATTTAATATATTTATCTCCCACTTTTCTTAAATCGATATAATAACGAGTTAATAGTTAACACAATAGTGTTGGTAATATATTCAGTTATGTACACATTTACAGTATTTAAATATTTTGCTGGGTTAATGGTTGGTTGTCACGGTAGTACTTGTTCTCGCGATATTTTCGAGACCCAATTTCATAGCGCGGAACTGTGAGGTAAGTAACTGGAAAGCGATATATTTTGTCGAATAAAATACATTTCGTTGTTTTATATTTACCTAACTGTTCTCATCCAGTGGATTTTCCTATTTTAATATCATGCTTTGTGTAATTACAGCCCAGAATATTTATCTAGATAGCTAAGAGGGCTAAAGCTTCTGATACGCGATTGTTTCCTGGGTTAGTAAACTAGCTCGCTGCCTTGGCAACGAGATGCTTGTCTTCTTAATCTGACTGTTAACCTGCGAAGGAACGGCTGGTTAAGGAGTTCCTGGATTTTCAGATTTTACGTTTATGCTTTTGTGTGGAAATGCGTGTTTTTCTCGCCTAATCGATTTGCAGTAGCGAGCTGGTTAATGCTGTGGTAAACCAGAGCTGTCACCTCGTAGGTGGATGGGTAGGCTATCTCGCCCGGCGTGTTTACCTAATTGCTGTTAGAATAAACGTATGCCTGTGCACTGCAAAACTGAGTTTGTTATCAACGAAGCATACGTCTCTGCCTATATTTTGACCGCCCTTCGTTCGTTCTGAACTATTTGTTAGTTGTTTAGGTACGTTGGTAGTGCGGACAAGCGATATGTGCGGGGCTCACTGGTCGTGAGAACGTGGTGTTTTTTTAACCGTCTGAGTGTCACCATGCTCTCTTCCATATATCGGTGCCAATTATTCAAAACCACTGGATTAAGAAGAAGCCGCTCTGCAGTTTGTCTGCGATGAGATTAAAAACCTCTTTGCTGAAGGAGCCCAAGCATATCCTTTGCATTTCGTTCATTTCGCATGTTTAGGTAGCCGAACATGAATGTTTAATTGTACCAGAATACTTGACGTGATTTTGTGCAGCATGTTGTGATGATATTAAGAAATGAAGGTGAAGGTTGTTGTACCTAATTTTAGCTTATATGTTGTGACTATCTTCATGTGGCTCTCAGTATTTAAAGGGCCCTGAATTTCCCCCTGGAGTCAGTGAAGTATATTTTATTTTATCTGGGTCTTTTAATGTGTGTGGACCTGTGAATGCTAGCTTTCTGCCCGCCTCACTCTCCCTGGTCCTTCTCAGCCTCTACCCTTAACAGCCACATACACAGGGAGCTGGTCAGCTGTGTGGGCTGGACCACAGCAGATGAGCTGTATTCCTGCAGCGAAGATCACCAGATCTTCAGGTGGAACCTGCTGAACGGCGAGACCTCGTTGGTGGTGAGGCTGCCTGAGGAGATCTTCCCCATTGATCTCCACTGGTTCCCCAAAGCTGTCGGGGGGAAGAAGCAGTCTCTTGCTGAAGTGTTTGTGCTCACCAGCACAGATGGTAAAACATCCCCGGTCCAAAGCAGTCCCTGACAATCCGCAATACTAATCAAGCTGTAATACTAATCAAGTCATGTTACTTAAATAGTTTACAAGTTGAGACTAATAGTTTCCTGAAATATCTTTGCCATTTGGATATGAATATGAACATTTGCTTTGGTGGCAAGTAACATGTAGTCGAAAATGATAACAGTACCATAGAATTATACTAACACACACTGATTGGAACTGCAGACAGTTTCTGAGCTATGAAAAGCATCCAATCTATAAAGTCACGTGTTGCACCAGTGCAAATCAATCAGTGACACCATCTGACCATTATTAATATGTGTGCTTAAAGAAGGCTTCACTTTAGTTTCTGCGTAGCTCACCACCTAAATTACACAACAGATTCAAAACCAGTTTCATTCAGGTTTGACCTTTTTATTTCTGTTTTAAATATGTCTTAAAATTTCTGGAGATTTTATTGAATAGTTAAACTCACATTGGTGGGTGGTGAAAATAATATCTTAACTCTAGCTGGCTTATCTAACCTCATGAGGCATCGGGTCTCCTGCTGAAACGCTTAACTGAAACACTAGTTTGGTTTTTTTCTCATGTTTGGTGGCAGTGAACTACCATTATGCCCCAAACAGAAGTGTGTTTATTACAGAAATGACTTGCCTTATAACCCTTTGCCTCTTTTGACAGTTTGTTATTCTTCTCATATTGTTCTCTCTGTCCCATGTTATGATATAATGTGCTTAAATACTTACTACCTGCTTTTATTTTTCTGGGTCAGCAGCATTCTGTTTTCTTAGAAAGTCCAAATATAGAAATGGGTGAGAGAACTGGGATGCTGATTTGCAGTTTGAGGCGACCAGAAATTACATAGAACATTCAGAATTTTTTAATACGTGTGGCCACAAAGTATATGGTAGGCTGGTGTTTTTGATAACTGTCTCCATGCCTGATCGCATTCTGTCTGCAGCGGGGAGTTTGTCTTAACTCCTAACTCTTCCTTTTTGTGTGAGAAAATGTACAAAAGAGATGGTCTGAGCTACAGAATACAGGGACAGCTTGGGTGCCTGATCTTGAACAATACCCCACCCCATCTCAGATAAAATATAAAAGATATTTTAGAGCTCTGCTTCTTGCAATGTTCATGGTATAATAAATATATATTGTGAACAAAATCTTTTGGCAATGGCACCTTGAGTACAGGTTCATAGACCAGGGTAGCGCATATTGCGGTAGTCAGTAAGCATTGCCTGTCTTTATCTGCTGGCAGGTAAGTTCCACCTGGCCTCTAAGGCGGGACGCATCGAAAAGAGTGTTGAAGCCCACCGTGGGGCTGTCCTGGCCGGCCGCTGGAACTACGATGGAACGGCCCTCATCACGAGTGAGTACACAGAGACAACACAACTCTTATTTTTCAATTCCATAAGTATTTTGGCTGCTTGAGTTCTGGGCATAAATGATATATTTGCTATGTCCTGCTCCTTTTGTTTCAATGGAGGTCGCTACTGCATGGAAACGGTCTGTAAGACGTAATCTTCTGTCTTGATTTTTGTCCCCACAGCTGGTGAGGATGGACAGATAAAAATTTGGTCAAAGAGCGGCATGCTGAGGTCCACTTTGGTACAACAAGGTCAGGGACTGACGGGAGCGCAGACCGCCCCATAATGCATTCTCGGTCTGTAAATATGCAGATGTAGGAATGGAAGAAGTGCCAGTCACAAGATGACTGAATGGAAAGAGGTTTAATTTTGGGATATTTTTGATTCTGCTTGCATACAGAAAACAAAAATAGACATACCCCATTCACCACAACCATGTAAAAATGTCAGTCTTAGCATGTTCATGTTTTTTAAGTTCAGCAAGGTGACGCCTCGTGATTTAGTGTCGCCATGACTATCTGTGAACCAGGTGATGCCGCTCGTGTGTATATAGAATTGGGAAACCTGGAAATCCGAATGGGGTGTTGGGAGTTTTGCTGCTCAGCCTGGCAGCTAATCTAGTGTGAGCCCAGTCAGACGTGTCTTTTTTCTGACATCTGCACTTAAGCAGGCTAGTGCTCTCCGTTACACACAACATATTTGTCAGATTGCTGTTTGACATCTGTGTGTAGTGAAATAAATGAAGACCAAAAGTACACCTTATCTGATGGAAAGTGGGGGGAAATTAAACCAGGGCTTAGTGGAGGTGCCACTGTTGTATTGCTGATCGAGGTTTCACACAGCATCCACATGTGTAAATGGTTAAAACACTGATGCCGACCAAGGTCACTGGTTAAGGTGATAAATGCCCAAGTGTGCTGCTGGCCCAGCTTCCATCGTTGTGAATCTAACCTTAATTTAGCAGTGTGATCAAAACAGCATCTAGCATTGTGTGTTGAGGCTGAGTCGCAGACCACTCTGCAAGGTGTCAGACAGATGCGTGTCCATTGAATGCAAGAGTCTCTGCTCACTGTGTGAAAATCTTACTAGTCTGCAAAAGACTTATTTTTTTTTCAGGATTTGTTTTGTGTACCCGAGGGCTTTAAAATGAGTCTTTTATTGCTTTCAGCGCTAGTCAAAAATGTTGTAGTGTGACTAGAAAAGGGAAAGTGTTGTGCTTCAGCAGAGTATCTGTTTCCAAAAAAATTTTTTTCAAAGGATTTACTAAAAGCTGCTACATTTTGTCCATGCTGTAACAGATGCAGTACAGTATGCAGTGCACATTTATGAGAGCATGAATCAGGTTCTTCTTGTACTGTAGGGCATCGTAGATATTTGTCATCCTAGAGATGATTCAATAAACATATAAGCCTCCTACTCAACCAGAGGAATAAGAGTTCTGGTCCTCTGCCAGATGTATACTGGATGAAAGCACACTTTGGGATATTGGGTATAATGGATAAAGTCTGGAAAGAAGAATGTTTTCTGGATGTCACTTTGACCTAGACCCTCCTGCAAGTTTCTCTGTGTGTGAGGCAGCATATATGAACTTTTCTTGTTTATCTCTCATTGTCTCACTTGATTAATCCAATAACACAACAAACATTTCTAACCTTTACCTTGAGTCGTATTGTATAATGGGCCCTCACAATGCACATCCTTTCTGTGTAGTCTCGTGATCAAACACTGTCTTCATCCAAACACTGACTATTTCACAGTGGGGGAACAGGTAATACAGGGGCTGTCAGAGCTCAGAAACCATGTGTTGTGAATGTGGCTCGTTTTTAAGGTTGGAGGAGGTAGAAGAGGTTGGCTGGGAGGGTCCTGCCTCCATCCCTTACGGGATCATATGGCCTCATGACATCTGTGACCCACCACAAGCACCTGAAGCAGGGTTATATGTCAGCTGTTCTCTTCTTGCCTGTGGGAGTACTAAGTCACAATGATTGTCTTCCCACTTCTGAAAGGAGAGCATGTGTTTATAAATGGCTCATCTGAGGCCTGCTCACTGTTGGGTGGATGTTGTAGTTCTGGTGCTCCAGTGATCCTTTTCTGGTGAATTTTACCTTCTTTATTTCTGAATAGTCTTTCTAAGGTTTTCTGTGGATAGTCTTTCATAGAAACACCCTGTTTAAATATAAAATCTCTTTGTTTTTGAAGCCCAGAGTAGACCATGTGTGCTTTCCTTTGCATGACCACACAGTCCCCTCTTCATGGGGAAGAGGGGACTGTGCTATGCAGGGGGTAGAACTGATTGTCCACCTCTCCATTCGTCATTCCCAGGGTCACCTGTGTATTGCGTGGCCTGGGGACCCGACTCCGACCGGATCCTCTACACGTCAGGCAGACGGCTCATCATCAAACCCCTGCAGCCCAGTTCCAAAGTCCTCCAGGTACAGCTGGCTTTTGCTTGGGCTAATGGACAGCTAGTGTTGTGGAAGAACCCTTTGACAGCACACTTTGTGTTTTCACAGGAATTGTCCATGTTCACTTTCTGATTCAATCTTCAGCTTAACTGCACGTTAATTTGGTTGCCATTGATTTTCTGCTGAAAACCAGCCACTGGTCAAATGTGACGTCTATGACAGCGCATAGATTTTCTTGATTAAAAAAAAAAAAAAAAAAAAAAAGCAGCCATCCAAACGAATAATGCGATTCCGTGTTTCTCTTGAGTGGCTGTGAATGGTCCGTAAACTGCAGTGCGTGTGTCTTTAGAATGACTGAAGACGCCTTTCTGCCACTTACGCAATGGCGTGTTGCATTTCCGGGCCTTAAGGTGCTCCAGGGACAAGTAAATTCCCTTGGGTCTTAACCTGAGCCCACTGCTTCCTGAGCAGCAACTGCCATTGTGTGGAAAAGCCTCGTCTGTGACCCCGTGACCCCTGCTGCCCCCAACCTCTGATGCCCCATGGTTGAGGAGGCTTCACAGCGATGCCTTTGTTTTGCCACGGGTGGGCTGGCGGGGGGGGCAGCTGAGGACCCTTATCTGCTCTGACATGTTGAGCCACTTTTAAGCCGGCCATGTTATTCCGATTCCATGTCGCGTTTCATCGCTCCTCCGATCCGCACCTTAATAGGCAACTTCGATTATCTTAATGCAGGAAAGTGCCGGCAAACCTCCTCCACTTCAGTGGCTGCAAACACACTCACCTGCTTTAAATTAGCACAAGTCCAAGCAATTACCATAACAGGGAACAGACCTGTGCTGATGTCAGCCGGTGTGGCCGCCTCCCCGCTACGCTTTCACTCCTGCTCGTCATCTCCGTTTCTGTCCTTATTCGCTTTAGTGTTTGGGCTGCCAATTATTGTGGGTTTTTTTTGTTTGTTTGTTTTGCGGGCCCAGTAAACTTTAGCCAGTAATTTGTGGCGTTAGTGGGGACCTGTTTGTCATGGTCTGTCTGTATTTGAGGCTGAAAACGGGGGAAGCAGGACACTTTATGTGTTAATTTAGATGCGCTCTTGAATGCATCGCCTTCATATTCCCTCCCCCTCTCTGTCTCTGTCTCTCTCTCTCTCTTTCTCTCTCTCTCTCTCTCTCTCTCTGTCTCTCTCTGTCTCTCTCTCCCTGAAGTGGAAAGCTCATGACGGAGTAATCCTGAAGGTTGACTGGAACGCCGTCAATGACCTCATACTTTCAGGTGGCGAAGACTGCAAATACAAGGTGGGGTACCATCCAGTCCCATTCAGCAGCATAACACTCCACGACCAGCTGCCCAAATATTTTGCAGGCCTTCCTTAAATGTTTTTTAGTGGTTTAGCAGAAGGAAACTGCCGGTGTGACCCATCCTCTCTCGCTGGCAGGTGTGGGACAGCTATGGGCAGCCTCTGTACTCCTCGGCCGTGCATGACTACCCCATCACCTCTGTGGCCTGGGCGCCAGACGGGGAGGTGTTTGCTGTGGGCTCCTTCAACACGCTGCGCCTCTGCGACAAGACAGGGGTGAGGCTGCGGTCAGGAGCTCATGTAGGACCTGCCTTCTCTGTCTCTCTCCATCTCTTCCTTATTCACATTTCTGTCCCAAAGCTTCCTTTCCTTTCTCCACCTACTCCCGCACATCCTGCTGCACCAGTGTGTTTCATAGCTACCTCCCACCAACCTGTACCCCACCATGGACAAGGAATTTTTGCCCATTCAACAACCCCTCAGCACATGGCAACTTTGCATAAGTCTGAAATTAAAAGCAGCATAATGAGCACAGTTTTCATTATGCCCGTTGTTGAGGTCATCGACTGCTCTGGCCGTTTGGACTGGCGGTGAGGCCACTGCACTGCAGGTATCTGGATAATGTCGTCCCATGCTGCGTCGCAAGCGATTTATATCCATGGTCCCACAAACCCTGCATCCTATCAGTCCCATGACAACTGGCCCAGTCACCACAGTGACTCTTGTTGTAACTCGATTCTTCTTTCACTATAAGTCCCATACCTGACTGAATTTGGTGCCTTTTACAAAAATATTCTTCACCAGCGCTAGTGGTGATTACTAAACTGCATCAATGACCTTATATTACCCCATTCAAATTGTCTATGACTGTGTTTCCCAATCCAGTCCTCAGGGACCCTCAGACAGTCCATATTTTTGCTCCCTCCCAGATCTCTGTAGGGAGCAAAATTGTGGGCTGTCCGGCAGGGAGCTGGGAGGAACAAAAACGTGGACCGGCTGGGGGTCCCGGAGGACCGGGTTGGGAAAAACTGGTCTATGAAGATCTTCTGTCTTTTGGAAGAAATGTTCCTTTATGGCTTTCTCAGTTATTTGGAGTTGGAGGAGATGTTCCTGAGCCCGGACACCTGGTCCTGGTCGGGGCCAAGCTTCTAATCATAAGATCTTACTGGGGGGAAAAGTGGGTTGTAATTTCAGATGTGTCGTGTAAAGTGTTTGTCAGGGAGATGGTGTGAGGTGGTACTTCTCTGATTTCTTGCTGAAACTGAAATGTCCCTGTTTTGGGAATACTGAAAACAAGCAGCAAAGTGTGTTCCTCTGTAACGGATCGTCATGTATCTCGTGGTACATTTTGATCTAATTAGGATCAAATGGTATTTTTAAGCACTAAAACAAATGAGCTGGAGCAGAACTCTGAGCCAACACAGATGCCTCGGTCTTGCAGGCACGCGTGTGCGCGGGTGCGTGTGTGTGTGTGGGTGTGTGTGCGTTTCTATTGTTATTTAGGGACACTGTGCTATGGCCCTGCTCTCAGTGGGTTTTCCAGGGGTGCTTTGGCGTGGGTGTGTTCTGCAGCCAGGTGGTAGCCAGAGGGGGCCCAAACAGAACTTTCCAGACACTTAGCTGTGCAATCTGGAGACTCTGGGGTTTCTTCTTTGACTGACCGCATGGTATCTGCCACTGCTCCGACTTGCCGTCCAGTGCTGTTAGCTCTGGTGCATTGTGGGAGCTTTGTTGCATTTTGTAAACATCACCAGATTCGAACTGCGGAAACCCTAATGTTTCTGTCTTCATGTATTACTGTACTTTTTAAGGAATCGTTTTAAGTGACTTTTAGTCACAGTCCTCACTTTAAAGCCTGAGGTTTCCTTAACATTACAGGAATCAGAATATAAGCAGTAACCCTTCGTCCTGCTGTTTACAGCTCGCGCATGGCTCACTCACAACTGGCAATTCTTTCCCTAAGTGTCAGTTTTGACAAGGCTCTGCCTGCCTGTGTGTGCAGAGAAAGGGTTAAGGGCCATGTGGAATCTCAGCAGTACTACCGTGACTAATCACCAGGAGTTTCGCTCTGTATCTTGTACAGCGGATGCTCGCACATTACGGAGTGCTGCCTCAGCAAGAAAATGCTGACCGGCTTAACCCCTAACCTCCAGCGAGCCTCCACTTAGCCAAGCCGGGGGGGGACCTCCTCAGGACAGATAAAGCACACGGCTCTCCCTGCCATCGGCACTCGGGGAGAAAAAAGGCAGTTGTGTTTCATCGTCCTTGCTGGGACCAGCCATGCGACTGTATCCCGGCGAGCCGCACCGTGCCGCACGCTCCGCACTGGGATCCGATTCCGTATTCCGTCAGTCTCGCTGGGCTCTGGCTTCAACCTATTTGTTCTGTGTTTATTTTTAGTACATGTAGGCTCTTAATTATTTGTATATTTATTCAGTATGCTCTTGGTTCTGTTTCTTGGTGTCTAACAGCTTAATGTGGAACAGTAACGTCTCTGGAGTGCGAGTGTATTTTATAAACACAAGTGTTACAGATTGAGACGAGGAGTCGCTGCAGCATGCTTGTGTTGTTAGCCTGTGCAGCCATCTCCTCGTCGTCTGTCTTCTGAAATGGACGGTGAGATGCTGGAAACGATGCCATGGCGAGGCCTCAGTGACCGTCTGTATGACCCAGCTGGCACCCTTTATTGAAGTTGTTAATTCAATTTGATCACTTAAAAAATTGCACTAGAGGGGAGGCAATGAGAGATCGACAATAGGTCTTGTCACTTTATACATGGCTTCCAAGTACAAGGGCAGACCGCACAGTATTTTGTCTGAATGGATTTAGTAATATGGTCTACCTAACTCTTGCTTGCGGGGATGAGGGTGTGACATTTTCATTATTTGTGGTCATTTAATAATTAAAAATAAAACATATGTTTGGTTATTTAAAAGCAGAATTGTCCCTGGGCTGGAGAAAGCAGGACTTCAAAAAAAGCACTTCCTATACAGCCTGTGATGATACTGAGGATTCACTCAGCTTTAGTGCTAACAGAGAACAAAGCTCTGTGACTTGACACAAACCCGTATAACTAAATGAAACCCATTTCCTTCAATAAAAACACAGCCTTTTAGCTGAACCGTCTCCACAAGGACGAGCATCACGTTTCAGCCCAGTGCTCCGTCTTCATTTGGGGCTTGACTGGAACCATCACTGGCCCGTTAATACGCCCCAGTTTGTGCTGGAGCCTCAGACTGTCCCAGCAGCTTGTCACTCGTGAGTCGGCGGTTTCCAAAGCAAAAAGTCCAGAAGGACACACTTATCCAGATGTCGGGAGCGTGGCTTCTTCTAGAGGGGCTCAGAAAATACTTTTAAAGTCATGAGTGTTTGGAACGTCTGGCTCAAAAGAGATCTGCCAGTTCTGACCTGATGCTCCGAAGATGTGCTGCTGGAAGATACGCTGGGGGTTAAGGAATCACCAGCTTTTTATGTGGTTTGAAATTTTATTCAATGCCAGTGGATTCCGTGGGGCCTTCCTGTGACCGCGTGCAGGCATGTCACAAAGGTGCGATGTTTACCATGTCTGCCTCATGATTTATTGATTGGCTGCTTGCTGTGGAGTGAGCCTCCAAGTCTTATCTGCCATTAAAAGTAAGCGGTCGACCAAGTCAATCAGAATATCTAGGTTATGTTCAACTGATGAATATATCTGCACTGGCATAAAAGTTTGAACTGAATCTCAGAGGCCTGTGTTTTGGTTCTGTCTTGTTTGGGACAAAAATAAATGTTAATTTAAACCCAAAGAAAATGGGGAAATTTTAAACGTTGTTTTTCTTCATCTGGAGAAAGTAAGTTGGCTAACTGAAGAGGGAGAAAATGTCACTTGTAAAAGTGAAAGATCTGCCTTGGGGGGTATAACTGGAAAAATAGCAGATGTGGAGGAGGCCTGGGCAGCAAAGAGAGGGAGGGAGGGAGAGAGAGAGAGAGAGAGAGAGAGAGAGAGAGAGAGCGCGAGAACGAGAGCGCTGCCAAACAAAGGGAGTCCTGAGTCAGCAGCAGTGTATGGGGCTGGGCTCCTCTCTCTCCCCCCCACTCCCCCCTTTCCTTTCGTTCTTTCTTTCTCCTCCCCTCCTGTCCTTTCACGTGTCTCCTTCTCTCCTGCTTCGGCCCTGTGCCCATTCTCAGTTCAGAGCCAGAGATCGGGTGTGTGTGTGTATGTGTGAGTGAGTGTGTGAGAGAGAGAGACTGACTCACCAGTGTGTTTATAGTCGTTACTCTGGCACTGGCTCCAGTTGAACCCTTCTCCTCACTCACACCTCCAACTTCAATTTTGACTCTTCACACCAGCTCTAACCTAACAATGCTCACTCAGCAGTCGTAGAAACTGACGACGTGAAAACACACTCACTGTGTCGTGCTCTGCCTCTTTCCATTTTCACTTTATCTTTATTTCTCCTCTTAGCGCTCGGCTGAGTCGACTCGCGAAGAGTTTCGAAAGAGTGAGCACTTTCTGCTTTATGATTCGACTTCCTGGCCATTGAAAATAGACATTAAACCCACGGCCCCGCAGGTTAAACGCAGCGTTCGATTTGAGGCACTCAGGACAGTGGGAAGCGACTTCAGTCCCACGGGGAGTCAAACGCACTTGGGGGGGGGGGGGGATGTTGTCACACATGAAGGTGTCCTTTTTATTTCTTATTACCTCTTGTTTTTCGCCATACGCCCCTCATCGTGAAGCTTTTACCTCCCAGAAGGGATCATGCGAGGACAGACCGATGGCTGTATGTGTCCCACGCGGCCGCAGGGGCTGCGTTGGGAGTGACTCCTTTTGGATTTCTCCCTATAAAAGTTCGCTGGCTTCCCTTCCCCCTGTGTCCCCAGCCACGGAGAGCATGGAGGAGAGATAGATGGTGGCCTCCGCCGGGGGCGTGCCAGTTTGTCTGGCAGAGTCATTACTCTCTGGCTCATTAAATCAGTACCTTCGCAGACAAGACAAACATGTTGGAGGGGGAAACCAGGTGGGGGGGAAACAGGGGGGGGGGGGGGGGGTGTGATTAGTGGAAGGCATTTTACTGGCACTGGGATTCTCAGCTGTGCGACTTGAA